>JAULUF010000001.1:0-527500 GCA_031834385.1 Semotilus atromaculatus
GCTGGAGCGACTGTCACTCTCCCTCGCTACCATGGCAGTCACCCTTGCAGCTACACGAGCCGCCCACATGCGTGCGCCCGTTTGAATCGAGGAGGGGAAAAAGCACGCTAAAGAATCACAATTATGGCTGTGAATTTAGCAGTCAAAATTCCCAGTACCTGCATATACAGTCAGCGAAGGCAAACCAGGCAAGAAAAGGAAGACAGTATTTGAAAAGGCTATGGGAAAAAGTCTTTGGATAAAGCAAGCAATATCAGGGCTTTCCAGCGGTGGACACCTGAGGGACATCAAGGGGCTGAAATGTGACGGTAACAGTGCTTTCATCGTGGAAGCTCTTACATGCAAAACACCATATATGTTATGAATCTTACACGAAATTCCCCTTCATCACAGTGTAACTGATGGTAACAGGAAAAACGTGCATCAATGCAACCTGTTTTTAGCTTTGAGTTTGCCTTATGTTACTAGCTTGTTACCGAATCAAACTTAATATATTTTAAACTTTACCAGTATCGATATGCTGGATTGATAGTGAGTACTAACAGCCATGTTAGTTGTTTAAATTCATAATGATAAAGTTAGGTATTTTATTACATGTGATTCTGACATGATGTCAATCCATGCACTGCTCTTCTCCGCTCGGCGCTGGGAAAACGCGTCCTCCAGCTGAGCGGGGGCGGCATCGCGCGGTCATGTGTTTTGGGGGCGTGGCTTTGGAAGGAGCCCAGACGGGAGGGGGTGTGTGTCAATGGAATAATGAGCTCTGTTTATTACAGCCCTGAGAGGACTACAGACACTCGGTTTTTTAAATCTTTTTTTTTCAGAGTACTTACATTTTAATTATGTATCGGTATATAAAGACAGTTTAAACAATTTTGGGAATTGTTATTTTTTTGAAAATTCTGCCTACAATACCTTTAAAGGGGAAACACCCCAAAACAGACTGTTTGAATCAGAGGTGAGAAACGGGGTGGGAAAATGTCATAAATCACTACATTTAAGTTTTTTTGTACAAAAAACTATAGTAATACTATAATTGCAACTAAGGGAACATAATAAAACAAAACAAAAAACCATGTCATGACCCCTTTAAATATTTGAAACGCATGAAATACAAAGTTCCAGTAAAATGAAGTAGCCGAAAACCACTAAGAAATTTGCATCACACATATTTAAAGTGCCTTCACCATTAATGTAATGCCTGTTCTCTCTCAAATATGTCAGAAAAGCAAATATCTAACTTTTCAGTTTTCGTACATGTCAGATTCGATGCGGAGCTTCAAGAAGAATATGAAGTTGGGTCGTTTTAATGAGGAAAACAGGGTCAAGCAAGAAGAGGCTCTTGCTAAGAAAGAAGAGGAAGAGAAGGCAGCGGCTAAAGCCATCGCTACTGGAAACCGCTGTAAAGTTGAAGTTCCTGGGCAACCCACCAAGATTGGCACCGTAATGTTTGTGGGTAAGCATCTTTTTCATATCACACCTCTCAGATTTTTTCTACTAGCCCTGTCGGTTATTAAATCATAACCTGATTTAATACATGCAGTTGGCAACTAGTCATAGTTGGGGGCGTGGTGAGGGTGGAGTCGGCGTGGGGGAAAACGCCGCGAACATCGTGTGTGTTTGAATGACAAAAATGTTGTATTGGGAGTCATTGACGCCTGCCGACCGGCAACGGTACATTGCAAAATTAACTGCAATAGGTTATGATTGCCCTTATTTAATTAAAAACTGGGTCAATGACCCAACCAAATGGCCGGAGGTGTCGTTTCCAGACATACTTTATCTGGTTGAATCTCCAGGTAAGACATTGCGGTAGCTACCGGTACCATTAGCCTATAACTCAATCAACTTTTGTATGTTGCATACTATAACTCCATAAAACCTTGTCACTTACCAATAGTACGTATGCTTCACTCGAAACTATTAATCCTTTTGTAAAACGGTGATCAGTAGTACGAAGTTGCCGAGGGACTGTGCTGACAGTTATCCCTAATTCACAGACTGCAGTCTGTATTGAGTGCAGACCTCGAACTACACATACAATGAGAATGAGATATCCCTTATGAAAAACAACTATAAGAATCTTGTAGTATTTTAGGACAAAATATTATAGTAACGTTAATCCTATAGGAATACTATAGTATTTTGGGACATAGCCTACTATAGAAGTATTACAGAACTTCTATAGTATTACAAGAGGTATTACAGAACATCACAGAAGTATTATACACTACTATAGAATACTTATAGGATATAGTTCTTTTTCGTAAGGGGTGTAGACAAATCTGGCCCAATGCCTAATACGAGTTTAACACCCACTACTATATCACACAGGGATCTAATCACACAGTAATCTCATAAATTATTTCTAATTTTTCCGGAAATTTCTTTCCGGTTCTGTGTGTTTATTAGGAAGGATGTAGAACTTCTACCGTCTGTATGTATCCCACCTACTGCTCTGATTTATCACATAATTGTTACATGTAATAGAGACCAGTGGTGGGGTAAATATCTATTAATAAATGTGAATTATATAGTCTATAAGCTGTGCTTTAAGTCATGAACCTGTGTTTTCAGTGTCTTGGAGAAATGTATAAAATTGATAAATAGAAATTTGGCATAATACAGAAGTGTTGTGACTTGATTTTGTCCATCAGAAACTGATTGGATGGTTTGCTATTGGTTGATCTCATGTGAGTGACAGGTTGTCACGCCCTCACGCTAGTTAACGCATCATCAGATATCAGCATGTCAAGCATGTCGCTGCTTGAGGCAGAGGAAGATATGTTTAAAGATTATGAAGGCACATGAATAAAAAATAAATAAATTAAGTTTACCGACAAATCATTTATTATAAATACTGTATAATTCCTGAAAAAAAAAGAATTGTCCATTTTGAGTTTTCATGGTGACTCCCAGAGATTTTACACCAAAATAAAAGCGATATGGTTTAATGTTTGAAAGCAAAGAAATTAAGGCATAAATATTTGTAATTTTACTATTGTTTTGTAAACAAATTTGTTATTATTATTAAATATGTAACATAAAAATTGCTTATTTTATATTACAGTGGTATGGCAATAGGTTTGCATTTCATATTTAATTTGATTAATTTTTATCATTTAAATAATAAAAGATCATATTTTGAATAAAAGTAGTAATTATTATAATTGTTGTTGTGTAGTCCTATTGAATGGGAATAAAAGCAGGTTTTCCTTCTCTTTTGTCCTTCGCTGATCACATGCCTGTTTATTGCTTGTTTTCAGGTACGGTAGATTTCAAGCCAGGCCACTGGGTTGGTGTGAAATATGACGAGCCGCTTGGGAAGCATGACGGCAGGTTGGTGCTCGCTCAAGTTATGTTTATGAGAAGACCAGCATGTCTCAGAAAAGGTCTAAAATGTGACCGTTACTCAAACGTTATGAGAAAGTCTAACTGATGCTTCCTGTTTGTCTTGATTTAGTGTGAACGGGAAACGTTACTTTGAATGTGAAACAAAATACGGCGCCTTCGTGAAGCCCCTCTCAGTAACGGTGGGAGACTTCCCTGAAGAGGACTATGGTTTAGATGAGATGTAAGACTCATTGATGAGCAGTCAGAAGCATCTGAAGGAAGATCCTCTTTCTTCAAGTCGTTTGGCTTCATGCAGTGAGGCATTGCTGCGGTAGAAGGTTTTCTGTCGTCAATCCAGATCATTTTGTTTTCGGCTGGTCTGGAAGAGATCAGTGAAAATTCTACTTTAATTTCCTGCAGGCAAACACAAGAAATGATCTTAAATGCATCTGTGCCCTGGCGACTGGAAGACAAAAGTGAGAACATCAGTCGAGGTCAGAGTAAAAAAATCTAGTTGAGCTCTTAAAGCATTCACTTGCATGTGGATTGTTCCTTATTGAATTCCAAAGTTCTGCAGCTAATAAACCCAGGCTGAATCATTTTACTTCAAACGAAACCAACTAACCACAACAGAAAATGTTCTTCATGTTTTTGCAATTCTGCACAGTCATTCCTCTTTCTGCAGCCTACTACGCTCTTATACGTTAACATGACTGTGTTTAGGGTCTTAGTCCCTCGGTCTCTTAGGCACTTTAGCGATTAGTTCACAGATGAATTGTATAATATAGAATCCTGTGGCCTCAGTTTTCCATGGTTCTGTATTTTCAGTGTAAATTACTGAAGTGTGATGAATTCTTGCCTTTTTTTGTGAAAATTGGCATGTAAGCTTTTTGATGCATGTCAAATTCACATTTAACAGAAAAGCCTTGTTTTTATGGAATTCTGTGTTTAACAAAATCTGTGTTTCAAATAAATCAATACCAATTTTGGACAACCTGCAGACATATGCTCAAATTGTCTTTCTTCTGAAACTGTCTTAATATGCATCATGGGACACGTACTGAAAAACACTGGTGTAGTGTACAGCCTTTAAATCTTGATAGCTTGTAGGTGATAACATGTTTGGTGTTTGTCCACATGCAGTGATTGGTTTCACATGAATGCCAGTTGCTCCACTTCTTAAACAGATCAATGTAGAGTTAAAAGTAGAAAAGCTGGACATTAGACTGGGCACAGATAGACATGCTAGAAAAGTGCTGGTATCTCTTCCTCCATTCACTCCATATTTTTGTCTTGATTTCCAAATATCCACAAGGTCTTAAAGGAACACTCCGACTTTTTGGGACTTTAGCCTATTCACCTTATCCCCCAGAGTTAGATAAGTCCATACATACCTTTTTCATCTCCGTGCGTGAGTGCGGTTATCACTCCGCCCAAGTAGCAGTGCTTCGTCTTCAGAGAATATAGTTCCCAGTATTTATACGGTTAAAATATGTCTGTCTCATGTGACTTTGTTTTTTGTACACTCTGTGACTATACCAATCACAACATGTAAATAGGAAAATGTTTGCGTTATTTTGTCACTTATTTGGATTAGTATGCTAGCTGTAACCATTTACATCCAGTCTTTGTGCTAAGCTAGGCTAGCGGGGGGTGCGTCAAACAGACTTATAGCACGCACGGAGATGAAAAAGGTATGTATGGACTTATCTAACTCTGGGGGATAAGGTGAATAGGCTAAAGTCCCAAAAAGTCAGAGTGTTCCTTTAATTCAAGATACATTTAGTTGAGAAGCAAAATGATTTAAGATATTAAGTTTTTTTTTGTTGTTGAAAAAATATCAAAATTAAGTGGGTAAGAAAAATAGACATGAATTTATCATTCATGGAAAACTTATTTTTAGTATAGACAGCACACGTACATCACGGAGACGTCTATTTGATGTCTTTAGACGCTTCCTGTCATGGTAATAGACGTTTAGAAAAGGTCTTTTAAGATGTTTATGGTTTAGATTAGAATATATGTAAAACTGCTTTTTTTCTTAGATGTTTTTACACAGATGTTTCCCAGATCAAGTGCTTTGTGGCAAGTGGTGTGCAAAAATAAAATAATTTCAAATCACTGTCATTCTTGCTTGCACATTACTTTAAAAAAAAAAGCAGATATCTAGCAGTAGGCTGTTTTAGAGTACACACACACAAACACACGCACGCACGCGTGCAGACCAAACCTCTCCAGATAAGACTACCTTCCTAGTTGACATTTTCAGTCGCTGTTGGTGCCAGCATCAAGCTGTGCCGGTGTTCACTAAAGCTGGATATTAAAGTCTAAATTAAGATTTTTATATAACGCGTTTCTCTGAATGACACCAGAAACAGTCTGATAAACGAGAAGCCAGACTAGGAGAACTAAGTTTTTATTATTCTTTTTTTTTCGCTCGTCATGACTTTCGTTTGGTGTGAGACTGCGGGACTTTAGTTTATTGGCAAAGAAAATGAATCGCTGTTTGTGTTTAATCCTCTTTAAGTCCTGTCTGGTTTTGTCGTCGGGTAAGTTTCTCAATTGTTTATTTTGTTTATAAGAACTCTGTGGAAACATCGCTATATAACGGACATTGCGAGAGCTTCCATTGTGTACACGTGTACATAGAACATTTTGGTTCTGTCTCAAAACTAGTGAGTGAGCTGCCTACCTAGACAGCAGGCTCCGAAGCAGTGCTTAAAGTGAATCTGTCTTATTTAATTAGTGGTAATAGCAAAGAACGTCAATAACTACTTCTCATACTTGCTTCTATCTCAAATAAAGTCACAAGGAAATCAGAATTGTCTATTTTTTTATTTTTTTTTTATGGAATTTTGCATTAGGATATTTATTATAAATAAGTTATTTATTATACATAAATTCACCCGTGCACATAAAAAAAAATCATGTTCCTTTTAATCAAATCTTTAATCAAAATGTATGGAGCCCCTAAGGGGACACTGTGGTGGAAATGTCAATGCTTTTCCTAAAAATTCTTGTTCTGTCTTATTTTAATTAATTTCCTCATAGTTTCACGGACAAGGTTTAAGCTAGTCCCAGACTAAAATGCATGTTTAAGATGCTTTAACTAAAAGCAATTTGCACTGAGATATCTTAAGATGTCAGTGCTGTTGTTTTGTCTCAAGATGCACACCAGTAATGTATTTTTTTTTCCAAGGCATGTTTATGAAAGCAATTTAAATATCCTAATTAAACTACCTAATCCTGGTTTAATATAATCCCTGTTTGTATAATCATCTGAAGGGCCCTGGACCGCTGGTCTAGGTAGATGGCTCACTATGAGAAAGTCAACAACTGACTATTATATATTCTCAAAAAAGTACACCATATGAATCTCTTAAATCACAAGTTTTCTATGAAAACAAAGATTGCAACATTCCGTGCTATTGCAGCAACATCTTACACAACACTAAAATAAACTACTAGTTGTACTACTACTTTTATTGTAATAAGGACCAATAAAATGCTTTTCTGCTGATCTGTATGTTGATCGCCATTCAGCCCCGTTACATTTCCCACATGCAGTCATGAGAGCCGTCCAGACTCATCCAGCTAAAGGAGAGACGGTGACTGGATCAAACATGTCCAAAACAACATTAGCCCCTAAAGCTGAACTCAACGCCTCAACTAAACCGTCTCTGACCACTGAGCTCATCACAACAATGAGCAAACCCCTGATTTCTGCATCTACTGGTACAGTCTGATTTCCTACATTGATTTGTTGCACTACTGTTTCATCACACGTGGCTTCCTTCATTATAGTCAAGTTTATATTTAACAGGCGTCCCTCCTAGTATCCCAGCTGCAGGTTCTCGGTTCCATGCGGGTAGTTTTGTTGGCGGTATGACGCTGGCCATTATCATCACACTGGCTGTGGCTCTGGGCTACAGGCTGGCCTGCTCTCAACGGGAGGTGCGCTACAGAGCCATGTGAGTATCATCAGAGCTCTCTTTAACTGTGTTTGACTTTAAGCAGTGCATGTTGGTTACAAATTTTTTACAAAGTGATTAAAGAGCATTCGGCCGACTCGTTCTGTGCAATTTCTCCACAAGCTCTGATGATGACAACGCTGTTTATTCTGACACCTTAAGTTCCACGCTCACAAATCAGTGTTTTTATTACTGCCCTTCTAATGTAATCGTATAATGTTATACACTGCTCGGCAGTGGAAAAAATAAAAAATGCACCTCTTGATGGAAATAACATAACATTTATTTCCATCAAGAGGTGCATACATTTTTGCTCAATATCTTTTATTGACAATGCAAGAGTCCAGAACTCTGTAAAGTCTCCCTCCAGCACATCCCAAACACTCTCAATGAATGTACGCTCTGAACTCAGAGGAGCCGATTCATGTGTGAAAATGAATCTTCATGTTCCCTCACAACCATTCTTTCACAGTTTGGGCCTGAAGAATCTTGACATTGTCATCCTGGAATATGGCCATGATGTGTCTTCCTATTGTTGTTTAAGAAATGAAAAGCTACACACAGCTATTGCTTTATGCAATGTTTTTACATTTACATAATTGCTTGTTTAAAAAAACATAAGGATATCCAGATATATGATGTGATGAGTTTGTGAACCATGTACCTTTTTCTTCTCAATTGTGTATTACACAAGCCATGTTTTATATGATCATATGTAATAATATAACCTTGCTAATATATATTTCATGTCATTCAGTGAGGAACATGATGCCATCATTTAAAATGGAGCCACTGAGGAAATACAAGCCAAAGCACATGCTAGTCATGATCTGAAGAGAAAGTTTTCACTTTATCAGGGTTAATATGCATATGAAACAGCTGTATGATTTGTTTGATAGAATGTATATTTTAATCTGAAACAGGTTGCCCTCTTTTAACAGTTTATACATTTTAGTTGTATTTGAACTCAATTGTGTTTTCAGTGATTTTTCTATCTAGTATTTGTATTTAAACTAGATTATCTTTACTAATGTGTAAAATATGAACCTGTAAAAGTCTTTTTAAAGGGATATGAGAGACATTTTTACCATTTTGGTTAGTGTTCAGTTTTTTTTTTTAGGTTTATGCCTATGGTATTTATGCATAAAAGTTTTAAATTTTTTGAATGTGTTCATATTAATTTTCTCTGCCATACATGAAACTATCCAATAAAGTGATTTAGTCTAATGCTGTGGGCTGCATGTTGTACATTTTCATCACACACAATTTACAATGAATGCATAATAATATTGTACACTCAATGCATGAGTATACGATTAAAGACAGTATCTACCAAAGTATATACTTTATTCCAGGCCAATTTTAAAGTAATATGTAAAGAGATATAATGTAACAGAACTTAAGGTTCTAAGGTACATGCACATACATTGATTTAAAAAAAAAAAAAAAAAAAAAAACATTAGATCATAATAAATGGATATAAATTCATTCTGGGTGCATTTAAAGAAATCTAAATACCAATCCATTAACTTGTGTGATTAGTACTACCACTACAAAAAAAAAGTAAACAGTTACTATATATTCTGAACAGTTGCACACTAAGCAAGCATAAAATCATGTTTAAGTGACATACACATTTTAGTCAATGTTTTATAACCGTGCAATACCATAACTGTACCCACAATTCATAAAACATTTTGTTGCATTGCTCTCTCCAACACTGTTTTACCCCACTAGAGTCTGCCATCAATACTATGTTTGCAAAAATAGATATTTCTCTTATCTTGTCTTTTTTTCCTCACCTCTAACATTCATTACTATGGCCTAGCTTGCAGTTTTTGATCATTACATTTGACCATAAAAATGTTTTGCTTACTGAGGCAATTGAGTTATAGACCTTAGCGGTATTATTCACCCAAACAGACCACAGAATATTATACTCATAAAATGTCGCCTTAAAAAAAAAAAAACAGTACAAAACGCATTTAATGTACGGGCCAGTTATTGAGCTACAGTTATGTAGTGTAAAAATAACCATATTGTAAACAAGAGGAGATATTCAGAGTATATTACTGAATGCAAAGAATCCGCAGTAATTTTCCTGTAGTGTTCTTCTATAGTGAAATAATGTAAACCAAGGTAACCTGCCTAATAATGTGTCTTTACTACTGACATCAGAACCAGCACAACAGGGCCCGTCAAATCTTGCTTCATTAGAAATCTCCTCACTAACCAATTAGACCTTTTCTCATTAGCTTATGTTTTACGTGTACATAAAAGCATGATCGATTTTTTTTTTGTCATCCATTAAGCGGAAAGAATCATTACTAAAAAAGAAAAAGAAAAAAAAAGTCTTTGGAAGCCTTGAAGAAATCCTGACAGAAACGATAACTGATTGTTTCCATTAAAGTCTACTCTATCATTCATATCCACAGTTACCAAGTCAAATCCAAGCTAACAGCTAATCTACAGCACTAACCATCAAGACATGCTCATCTAGCCATCTAAACTTATCAGAACCTTCCACTTACTGCCGATATCCATCTCAGCATCGACATAACTGGCACAGACTCTACTGGAGCTCATATCAGAGATGTCTGTCTATTGATCAAAGTGCCCTTGATATGTTCTTCCTTGATTTTGGATGAGATATTTTCACTAAACCAAGCAAGTAAGCAGGAACATATCAACCGAGATACTAAAATCGTAAGATAAAAAGAGATATCGGTAACAAAACCAAACGACTCCCCCCTCAAGATTGATAATGAACGATAGCGTACATCTAGTCAGTGTTATCTGTCAACCATTTCATGCACTCTTGGAATAATTGTATAAATCTGTTAAAACAAGAGCAAAAACAGATCCGATTTGTTCTTTGATCACAAATGAATGCCATACCGGTCAAGAAACAAAATCAGGCTTAAATAAAACTAACACACAAAAAGGCTAGGGTTCTTTAAGGAAAGACAAAAAAAAAAAAAATCAACCCTAAATCCCAACATAATATTTTTTTTATAAAACCTTTGAAAGAAATATACTTTGATTAATGAAGCGAGTAAGTAAATGAAAACATTTTCAAATTTGATCTATGATCTCTAGTGTAAAAAGGACAGGGTTTGTTTTGTCTGAAGGCACTTGATTACACAGTTTCTAGAGTGATATTGCTGGCACAGCCAAGCAGCAGGATTCGTTTAACCAAAGCCACACGTTGAAACCTTTCGATCCCGATCCCATCAACAAAAAAACACGTACAGACGACCTCCTTGTCGCTTTTTGGCTTCTCAGGCTCATTACTGTATGAGGGGAAAAACAGTCAGTCGTAGCTGAGCTGAGATCAGGGATGTTTGGAGTCACAGAGGCTGATTTAGGGTTTCGTCTTGTCTATATCGCTCACTCTCGAGGAACACCTGAGCCCATCGGCCCAGCGAGGAGTTCGTGAGGCGAAACACAAATTCACATACTCGCACGCTGATCATACAGGACAGCCGTGGAAGAGAATCGGGTACGTGTGAATACTTGTCTGTTCATGGGCCAGCCTTGAGGATGCAGACATGAAAAAAAAAAAAACATGAGAAAAAAGAAGCACGAAAGGACCAACGGTTAAAATACCTCAGCTTTTAAAACCAATTCGGCCGAACGTAGTGAGTGGAAGATAGGAAGAGAAAAACTGTTTCATGTCCAAGGAGGGTGAAATGTCTTGTCTTTTCTCAACTCAAAGCATCTACGCATCCTTCACAGATTGGATTAGGCAGCAGTTCAGCGTGTTGGAAGAGAAGGCGTAGTAGTAGTGCTGGATTCAAGCGCTCTATAGCCAGGTTAGAAAGTTCTCCTTGTCGATCTTGGTCGCTGCCAGCACAGACTCCATGTCATTGAGTATGTCGGAGCTCAAGGCCTCCTGCAGGCTGGGCATCAGCTCCTCGCCCTCCACCGCCATGCTCTCGCCCTCCAGGGTGCCCAGGTCCACATCTGTGCCCGGGATGGCGTCTAGGTAGTCGGGAAAACGGCTGGGCTGTGTCGCCATGGAGCTGGGGCCGAGGGTGTCGCCTGGGAGCGAGACATTTGACTTAAAACTCGACTGATATCATGTGTTTGGTTTGATTGTGATTATTGTCCTTGTGATGTACCTGTCTCCATCTCGTCCACACTGTTGAGGAAGTCGTCTGGAGTGCGAGGGACGCTGTAACTGCTCATGCTCAGGCCACTGTCTGTGCTCTCGTCTCGGGAGTGATACGTCCCGCTGCACAGGAACACACCATTAATGACAGCACACACACACACACACACACACACATTTAAAAGCTTGCTTAGATGAATGTATATCACGTACATATTTACATTGTGCAGTTACACTACTGTTCTAAAGTTTGGGCTCAGAAAGATTTATTGGTTTAACTTTATTTTACAGTGTCCTTGTTACACGTCACTGTAGTTGTAGTTACTGTTGTAATAACTATGAATTATGGGTAGCACTTTATTTTCGCATGTACATGCTATGCACTTATTATAGCAATTACAATAACTGAGTTATAACTAGGTACTAACCCTAAACCCACCAATAAACCTAACCTTAAACCATGTAGTTAACTTATATTACCCAATCTTAAGTACACGTACTGTAAAATAAAGTGTAACCAAATTATGCATAATTACATGCAACTAACCCTAAACCAAACCCCAATCTTAACCATAAGTACATGTAGTTAATTATTATTACTAAGTACTTAAATGCATCATTACACTGTAACAAGGACACCTTAAAATAAAGTGTAACCGATTTCTTTTGAAAGAAATGAATAATTTTTATTCAGCAAGGATGCATTAAAAACATTTATAATATTATAAAAGATTTCTATATCCTTTGAATGTGCTATTCATCAAAGAATCCTGGAAAAAAATGCATCACAGTTTTTACAATACATTTTTATACAGTGCCTGTACATACATTTTTCATGTATGTATTTCAATTTCATCATTCATCAGCATAAGTAATCTCATGGCAAGAAACAATATTTAGTCTCGTATTTCTTGTTTACATTTTTGGGGGGAAATTATTTGACCACCACAAAGACCAAGCCTATGAAAAGCCAAATTTAGATCAACACACACTTGACTATTTCTATCTGACCACAAACTCAGAACTCAGAATAGTTTAATCTAGTTCCATTTGTGTTACTCCAAAGTTTTGAAGACTTGTGTAAATTATGTGCAACCATATATACAGTACCTTGACATAAAAATCCCTCTTTTACAAAGCTTTGGTAGCCATAGCCTCTTAACTTCTGTACAATTATCCAGATGAACTGCAAATAAAGACTGCTCATTCTGCAACGAACTGCTGCAAGAGTTTCTGCTTGTATTCCTCACAGTGGGCCGCTTTGAACTGCCATTGAGAGTCATTGTAAAAGGTGTTGTTTTGCTGGTGGTCTGAGAAAAGCTCTCTATAAATAGCAGGCAGGCAGTTCAGCACAAATAAAGAGGGCAGAGGACATGCTACAGTGAAGGAAAATACAGCAAGTTTCTCCTAATTAAGAGAATGAAATGTGGCTTCAGTGCATGAGAGTCGCTGGATGAATGAGCTCTTTGTGAGCGCAGCCGAGGTGGTGGTGGGGGGGGGTGGCCTTGTCCAAGACCGAGACCACATGTTCTCACGGGCTGCCTTGCTATTCACATAAATCCCTTATCTGCTCTCATGTAGGAGGAGAGATTGAAGCGCTGGACTGCCACTGGAGGGCGCAAGTCTGCAAAAGCAGCTTAATATCGAGCTTCTCCATCAGGGGTCACCAATGAGTGTCATGCCAGCGAAAAAAGCACACATGATGCAGCCAAACATCTTTTGTGGGAAGGTTCATGGCATTTTTGTGCCTTTGCACCATGTGCAAACTCAAGGTGAGTTTCTCCCGACTTCTCTTGCATTCATGTGTTGTGCATGAGTTTAAAGTGCCTTACCTGTTTAAGAAAGGGTCAGAGCTGTTGGTGGTCATGTTACGGGCGTCTTGGCCCATGCCGGGCGAGGACACAGGGTTTTGAGTGCCGCCATCCTGCTCCATGCTGGTTGGAAGCTGGTTTCTCAGGGCGAGCTCCTGTACGCACGCACAGACAAAAGATATGCGTGTCAAAGTGCGAAATTCACAAAGTGAGCAGACTGGGTTTGCAGGAACGGAAGACCAAATTAACAATTTTCTTTGTAATTACTTCAAGTACAGAGATGAGAGCGGATGCATTTTTTCAACTTAAAGAGAAAGGACAGAACAAACTATACTGGTTCTGCTTTCAAACAACACACAAAACAGTGAGGTGTGAAAAGAAAAGAAAAAACACACCAAAAAAACTTAACCTACAAGTTTCACTTAGTTTCCTGTATCACCCTCTTGTGTTAAATAAACGCCTTTCCCATCAAACAAGTCATGAGTTACAAATCTGGTTATCATTCGTCAATGGATTGTGCAAGATTGTCTGTCAACGTTTTTTTTTTTTTTTTTTTTTTTACAGCCTCAGCTTAAACGGGTGGTTTTGCAGAGTCTCACGCGAAGGTGTGGGTTTATTGCACACCATCTAGGGTGATCTTCACTGTTTATTGCACACCATCTAGGGTCAGATCTTTGTTTTTTTATTACAGACTTCCTATGACTAATTGAAAATTAAATACTTCACAACTTTTGCTGATTAAAGGATAACTCAACAGGCTGTCACAGCATGACATCCACACTGACCCTATTGACTATCTTATTGAGAATGATTCATTCATCACATTATTTAAAAGAAATGTCTTTCCTCTTTGACTGACATTATTATAGTCTTATGCTGCCTGAATTAATGCATTAACTGCTATAATTTAAATAGCGGTTTTCAAAATCAATGCAGTTGGGAAATTTGAATCAATTACAATATATTCTGTAAAATCTCAACTTAATTTGAGAATAATATTATTTTTGTGTTAGTTTTAAAATCATCCAAATGTATTTCAGTTTAGTTCCACAGTTAAATTAGTTTTTAAATTTCAGTAAGATCAGTATGAAAGTAAATTCTCACCCTATATTTGATCTTGTTAAATATCTTTTTAATAGAAAATGTGTTATAATTTAGAGGTAGAATCCAATTTTACGTTTGCTTTGATTTCAATAACATGCAATATTCATGGGTGAGCGATTCATTATAGGATTTCCAGCAACAACATCAATGTCTTTAAGTGTTTTTGAAGGCCTATCTTTATTAGTCTTTAAAGTGAGCTGCTTCCAGCCTGTACGATCATCCCTGAAGATCTCTGTTTATTTAGGTTTCCAGCAGGGGGGTCTTGCAGAACTGAGTCAACACCGTGTTTACATTCCAAAGCAGGGGCAGCTGAGCAAAACCTCCTCCTCCTCCTCCTCCTCTTCAACCTCTCATTTACTCGCTCAGAAAACACACACGCCATCTATACAGGACTTCAGATTTACCCGCCCTACACTATATGTAAAGAAACAAAGTGTGATGGGTTGTTGTACGTTTATCAGATGCATGATAAGTTGCAAAGTGGACCAGACCATGTGCCAATATTCAAGGTCTGTCAAAACAACCAGCATAAGATTAAACGTCACGGTACGGTACGTTACAAACAAAAATACACAGAACAGCTCAGGCCCATTCAGGCAGCAGAACGCTGTGTGCCCGTCTAGCGTGCGAGGACAGAATGTTCTGACAGGTGTGTGTCTGACCTGAGGTCTCTGGCGGAGGAGCTCTTGTTTGATCCTCAGTCTCTCTTTCTCCATCTGGATCTGCTGCAGTCTGATCTGGTTGTTTCCACCCATTACTCCACTCTGCGGGCTGGAGGGCAACTGGGAGCCTTGCTTCACTGGAGCACTCTGGGTAATTCGCTGCTGGTTCATAGCTGAAGGCACAAAATAAATTATTTTAAGAGGCTTTTTCGCTCTGTTATTGGCAATAAAAAAATAAAAAAAGGATTAAAGGTATAGCTCACTCTAAAATGAAAATTAAGTCATCATTTACTCAGCCTGGCGTTGGTCTAATGCCGTATGCCCTTCTTTCTATTTTGGACCACAAAAGGAGAATTAAAAAAAAAGTTCCACTTGTGCTCATCCTAGTGAAAAGCGACCAGCATCAAGTAAAAAAAACAACAAAAAAAAACACGCCCACACAAACTATCACAGAATGGTCACATGCGACACGTGTCGTATATCCCAAGTGTTCTGGGGGTTTACCATAGGGTTTTGGTAAAAAACAAAAACAAAATTTTATGCATTTAACAAAAATCCAGACCTTGGCCATTAATCATTTTGGTGAGTAAATGATGACTTAATTTTCCACTAGAAAATATTCACAACATATAAATAAAATTGCCATTATAGTGTTATTATATTGTGTATACAAGCACTACTGAAACGCCATATTGACGAATTAGCATCCGGGACATTTATTATACACTTATGAAGTGCCAAACAGGAAATAATTATATATATACACTTGTAAAGTTATAATTCACAATTTATAAATGTAAATCTGAATATGTATCTATAAATTTGAATATGCAGTTATAAGTCTGAATTCATTTATTTTCAGACTAATGACCATATATTCTGATTGATATATCTAATTCTATATAATTACAACTTAGATTTATATATTGAGATTTGTGTATATATTCAGATTTGCATATATTGAGATTTGTATCTATAAATGTATAGCCATTACATAGTTATATCTTCATTATATAGTTTTTATAGTCCTTATTTAGTCATAGAAAGATATATTCGGATTTGTAAATAAATATTCATATTTCATATCATAATTTCCTGTTTGGCCATTCATATACATTGTATAATAAGAAAAGAAATTATGTATACAACACAGGGCATTAAAAAAGTCCCATCAGTGTAAGTGAACGGAGAAATGCGTATCGCCACAGACGCAAACACAGAAACAAATGTTTTGGACCATAGGAGGTGTGGGTGTTACAGTGCTTGGACCAATGAAAATGGCTGTTTACTTATGCACTGGGGCCACCAGTGACAACAAAGCCATGATGGTGCTGGCGTTGTTATGCGCGAGGGAGCCCCGTCTTCCCCGCTTATCCTCATCACCATTCAATCACAGTGTGTTTACACTACCTCAGGCCTGAATGAGTCTCCACTCTCCTCTCACCATGGGAATCAGATCAGAGACTCACCACGCCTCACACACACCACAACCACCATCCCCCACACTGCCCCAGGCGTGGAAGAGTGTGTGGGAATGTGTATGAGTGCTAGTGGGGGAGTGTGTATCTGTGTGTGTGTGTTTGTTTCTCTTTTAAGACTCTTATCTCGCATAGATAGGGGTCTATTGAAGCCGAATGACGGTTCTGGTGGAGAAGTAATGGCTGATCTCAGGACAGGAGTGACCAGTTAATACAGGCTGCCAGATTTGTTGCACAAAATAAACTCTTGATTCTCAGGTCTGGATTTCCCTGACTTGTCTATACTTGTTTCTGTGGGTATCTCACTTGGGAAACTCCATACCACAGCATGAAGATGACAAGAACACACAAACAAGCTTTATCCATGTGGACGAATGACTCAGTGTTGCATAAGCGCAGCAGAACTGCAGGTTCGTGCCACGAATGTGTTCTCCTCTGAACCAACAGGAGGAGGAGGAAACGTGCCAGAGAAACACAAATAAAAAGAGTGAGATAGAGATAAAAGCTCCGATTGACGTAGTTTGCCCGTCTTTTCCACGCTGGCTCTGAAACACGATCATCCAGCAATAAGAGTCTTTATCAGGCCATCTCGCAAAGCCGAGTCAATAGCAGCTCCCCTGTCCTTTCCAGGTGAGACTGGCGGGGTGTTGGGAAACATTAGGAAACGCAGCGGCAGGACGTTTGAAGCCTTTGTAAATATTAGCTGGCTGTCGATTTAATAGGTTTGTTGTATAAAAGCCGTGCTCAAGTTGCGTTTCGAGTTAAAAGATAAGCGCGTACGCTGAGGAGAAAAAGGAAAGAGTCAATCTGTGTCCAGAAGAAAAGCCTCTCTATATCCTATCATACACAAACCTCAGCGGGCCACACAAAAGCAAGCTGTGAGCTGCCGGAAGCCAGCGTGAGGAAACTCAGCTGTGACTAGTGTGTAGTAGGAAACCAGTTGAAAGCAAGATGGCAGCCGTATCACTTACAAGTGGAAACAGCAGGTGGTATATTTATACATCAAGACTTTCACAGTTATTATTAGTGATTACTGCAGTAAGAAATGCAAATGTGCTTCCGTTATTCGCACTAAGCTATGCAAGTAATATGTAATGCACTTTTGCAAATAAGTCGGACTAAGTCAGTGGCGTATTTCAGGTTCTTGACCTTTTCCTTTTTACAGACACTGCGCTGTCGCTCACCCGATTTAACCACACATTTCTGATCCACTAGATTACATTTGGAATCCCTTTTCTCTCATTTCTTTCACCAGAAAGAACACTTTAGATCAACAAAAGATACGTTCATGCCATGTTGGAATTACCGTAATTATGTCCCGACTTGTAACTAGCTTTCACGTTCTCGTAGAACTTTTAATTAAAACCATTTCATTTTATGAAAGCTCTGACTTGTATCACATGACCACTGCTACATGATGTGGAAACCTTCAAAATGGCAACGACTTCAGCACTAAAATGATATAATGCCGATAATAGAATAATCTTAAAATGAACAAAAAGACACAATAGAGTTTATTGTATTGAGCACAGAGTTGAATGTCCAGCTAAATAAACTATGTTTTAAAAACGCAATGCCTTTTTTACAATGACTGTTGCTTGTTGTATTTACAAGGGGAACCACCACTCACATTTACTTCAGAAAAAAAAAAATAACTCCATGAATGCACTTGAGACTGTCATCTTTGACCGTGAACCACTGTTGGCACTTTCGTCATCCCATTTCCCAATAAGGCAAGCGCCTTGGGAGTCGTGAAGTGTTTATGCAACCGTGCATGAGTGTGTGTGTCAGCTCAAAGCTCTGGAAAAGATGAGTGCTTCACAAGAGTGTGACATCACTCTGCACTTGCCAACAAGGTGCCAACTCCTGCACTGAAGGACCATGATAATCTAAGCGGCCCGCAGCACATGACCGATAACTGAAGGCTCCAGTTGGTCTTTGTGCTCAAAAATGGTGGTGTTTTTGAGTCTACGGGCCAGATGAGGCGTGAAATACATCATAAAGTCCCACGTTGGCCTCTCAGATCAGACCTCAAGGCCTGTTCACCGCCTCTTAGGAAGGAGGCACAAGTTTATCCAGTGGTCTCTTATTCCTCCCCTTCTTCCTTTCCCTCTCTCAGGGCCTGCCTTCTCTCTCTCTCTCACATTGGGTCCCTTTGACTGAAAAGGTCTGGAACAGATTAGGAGCAGAGCTGCAGCATCGAGAGGCCTGGCACCGTCTCAAGTCCATCTAGATGTGCAGCTGAGAACAGTTCTGCCTGCGCTGGGCCTCACGCGGGCTGGGAAGGGGGGTTTAGACAGAACGAGAGAATGGCCAGACTTTAGTTCTCAGTTAAAGGAGTACAATCCTACTCTACTCCCTGCTCAAATTACCCAAGTGTCTCCAATGGTGAGCGGAGACCCAGACAGGACATGTCAGGTTAGCAACATATTTAATCGTTATTTGAGGTTCAATTGGTGCAAGAAGGAGCCAACGTTCTTCTAACTCAAAAGTTGCATTTTTTAAGCCGGTGGGATAAAATTCATCCAAACGTCTGCAGTTCAGCAACCTCAATGAGAGGAGTCGAGGGTTTAAAACAAACACAAAGGTTATAAAAAATATGCCGACGCAAGCAGTTACATAAAACCGCACGGAAACGCCCAAACATTCTAAACTTGTGGCAAGGAATGAGTTAACCACGTCTACCCCTCTCGCCGTTCTCCCCCTCACATTACGCCTGTAATTCAGAGGCCCACCAGGCTTGTCCGCTGAACACTTATAAATCTTCAAAGGGCTTCACCCACCAGAGCCGACCCCCCTCCCTTTTTGTCTTTCGCTCTTTCTCGCTCTCTCTCTCTCTCCTGCCTGACCCAGCCCTTCACAGATTTCTTACCACTTTACCCATGACCACTTGGGTTTTTGTGTGCAAACATACACCAAACATGCATTTTGTCGATGCGGATTTTGGTAAAAAATGGGGCAAAAACATGCTTGTTCATACATGAGGGAGATAGTGAGATAGTGTCCCAGGGGAAAACTCCTTTGGGATGAAGCAAAAGCACCTCAAGCGTGAGTAACTCAAAGTGACATAAGTAGAAGCCTTCATCTCTTTGTGAGCCTTGCGTGCTCATAGAAAGAGATTAAAGAGAGGGACTGAAAGGGGTAGAAAAAGGACAAACATCTTAGTCTGACAACCTTTCGGTGAACCATTTATCTTGACAGCAAAAACAGATGATTAGATTAATGTGACTGTTCCACTGCTTAGATATGTTTTTTTCATCGCCTCTGCGTATGGATTATGGATGCATATCTGAACGGGGGTTAAGGGAACGGCATAATCAGATGCAGTTTGAACTAGTTTGCGAGTGTGTGTGTTTGTGTGCGAGTAAAGGGATCACATAGCAGACTCTTGAGTGTGGAGCAGTTTTGGCTAACCTCAGTATGAGTCACAGGAAGCAGGAATACTCTGTGAATAGTGTGCCACAAAAACACATACACACTCTCACTCACTTTCATACACACACATATTGTCAGAGAGCAGTCATCTACACTCGGCCTGTAATCAGTATAATAATAAAGCAATAAGCAACAGTTACAGTGATTTTACCACGGTGGAAGTGTGTTCTCAGGACTTTGAGCGCCTAACACCTCTTATCAATGATGAAACCACTGCAATGATCGACCTCAGGTATAGTGATAGATGATTTCCTTTTTACAGAAACACCGAAACCGAAATTAAAGTTGTCATTGAACCGAAACTAAAAATAATGTTTCAGTAATTAACTTTAGTAATTAACTTTAGAACTCATTATGCTGCTCAGGGTGTTTTGTTTAAAGCTGATAAAACTGTAATAGTAAAGTTCTTCAGCAACAAGCTGCCTCTTGATATTTTACCTGAACAAATTTTACATTTTGCTATCCTAGTTTCATTTTTGGCTACGTGCATCCCACATTGCTGACGTGTTTATCTGTTGTAGCTTATCTAAGTTGTTTGCACAACATGCCATTTGAGGACGTGCTAACTGTTTTGGTCAATGCAAAACCATTTAGTCAAAACTGATTTTTTAAGCTGAATATTTTCGATTGCCGAAACATCAATGCTTCACTACTCAGTTGGCTTATTCTTTTATAAAATGGCGACAAGAGCAGCATGATAAGAGACCAATGTTCAATCAAAAGTACAATTAATACATTTTGATTATTATAAACTTTTAGGATTTAAAGCTCACCGTAACGCGGGTCGAGTCGTGGGTCCAGCCAAGAGGTGGTTTTGTTTTTGTGATTGATGTAGTAGATCTCTCCTTCTGAGGTAATAGCTTGCTCCCAGCCTTCAGGAAGAGGTCCTGAGAGAGAACAGTCAGGGTACAGTGAATTATCCAGTACTAACTGAAATTCTTATGTTAGTAATTTGTTTGGCCACAATCCACATTTTTCATTCCACATTTTCCCCAGTGTTAACGTTCTTCATCCAAGTAAATAGTACAAGAGCTATTGCCTATATACTGTAGAAAATATGGAGGAGGCATTGCCAAGATGGCTGCGGAGTTAACTGACTTGCCTGGACTTTGATTGCACATCCCTTATTTGTCTGATTTGGTGGTTTCAGTTTCCAATAGCAGAATTTTAGGAACTTGTTAGTGCGTCCGCCTCCCATGCCCAAAGTACCGGTTTGAATCCCGCTCGGAGCAGGGCGAGTAGAGGGGTAACATTGGTGCCGTGACCCGAATGGGCGTAAGGTTTAGGGAGGTACACTAAGTGTAACGGAGGCCAGCTACTTATAGCTGTGTGAGTAAACCTCACTCCCCTGGACTAAAGAGGCACACTGGCTAGAGACGCTGGAGACTGCCGGTTCCATGCCGGAAACTAGGGATGCTCCGATGGATCGGCCGCAGATTGGTATCGGCTAATCTCTTGGCTGATCTCACGAACCGATCCCAATTGGATGACGTCAAACTTTAGCGACGCAGTCACCGGTCATGTTCTAATGAAATATCACAGGGAGAAACATTGGCTAAATAATACAACGAACCTGATTCGCTGCCTCTGTCATCTGCTCTCTGTGTCAGGGCTCAAGCAGCTCCTCCACTTACACAGACACACTTACACACATACACACACACAGAGCAGACAGCGACAGGGAAACTGAGCGTGTGTGATTACCTGCATCTGTCCTTCTTCAGGTCAAGCCATATATTCGTGAAAAAATCAGTTTGCCATCAGTTGTCAGAAGATGAAATCGATATCTTTGTCGTAGTATCCTTTCAAAACTTAAGGGGATTTCCCATGACTGGCATCAGCGCTGTTCAATGCATTGAATCAATGCCATTGATCTTTATGAAGTGAAACATCCGCTTCAGCGTTACCCAGGTGATGCGCTGCTCGTCAATTGAGCCTTGTAAAGAGGCACTCAACGTTAAATTAATCTATACACCAAGTTGACCTAGAATGAATGGTTTAACAATGACTCACTCATAAAAGACAGTCCCTTGCCTGCTGGCGTAACAATGTAACTGCACTGACTGACAGCCAGCAATTAGGTTCAGTTTTAAAGACTTGTAGGCTCTTTAATAAGCCAAATGGATAGTGTTTTGCGTGAACGCTGTTTTTAAAAACCTATTAAAATGTCCATTGTAAAATAAATATTCGTTGTGCTTATTTATTTGATTTTCAATTAAAACAACAATCACAACATTACTGTAAATAATATAACCAAGGCAACATCTGTGGTATTACTTTATCAGTCAACAGCGAGCTTTCATTTGAATTATATAAAGCTTGAATGATCGGGATCGACCGATCATAATGACCAGATATCGATAGTCATATTGGCTACAAAAATCCTGATCGGAGCATCCCTACCGGAAACGCCGGTTCGAATCCCACTCAGAGCGGTGCAAGTAAAACTGGAGGGATTACATACAAGCATGATAGATAAGGAAATGACAAGACTACCATGTTATAGTGCAACAGTCAGGTTCAGGAAAGTAAAAATCCCATTCATTTTCTCCATAGGGGAATACATTTTTTGCACTCTATAGTTTCTAGGACCAAACAACGTATCGTACTTTGTAATCCAAAAAATGCCATTAAAGTCTTAGGGGAATGCCCTAAAACACTGAAAGGGACCAGTCTTGTCTCAGTTCCTGTTGAACCTCCCATAAGCTGACTCCAGGTCTGACCCTGGTCACTATTGTATCTCCAACCAGACATGTCTACCTTACCGTCAACTGCATTCACATGCATTGATTTGCATTTGTCTGCACTGATAAGATTTCTACGTTTGCTGAGGTAGAGGCAGGGTTGGGTGTAAACAGAGACTGCTACACCCGTAGAATTAGCATGAGAATGCTGGGACTGAGAGAGCAGTTTTTAATATGAAATGAGTGTCTGGAGCTGCTGACCTGAGGCAGGGTTCATGATGTTCTGTTGTTGGACAGGCACTGGGCTCGGCGGGGCGGCCTGGTTCATCTGAAGGAGGGCCTTGCGCGGGTCCTGCCAGGTGGTCGTCTGGTCATGATGGCTATGGGGAGACAGAAATGTACATTAAAAGGACTATTAAGCATAACTATGGTGGCTGAGTTCTGAATCCTAATGAGCTGCCTCTTTGGCTGGACACATTGGATAAAATTTTTTTTTTTTTTTAAATTAATAACTAATACTATTATATTATACTTCTATAAGTGTTTACATTTGCTAATTCTAGGCTGCATGCATCTATAATATTTAAATATTTTTTTTGATATGCACATTTTTAACCTCTTTTTTGCCAATGTATAATGTTTTCAAAAAAATTTGTTAAATTATAAATACTATTATTAAATTATTATAAAATATATCATAATACTTAATATTAATAAAATGTATATTACAATTTGTATTATAATATTATAATTTTCTAAGGGTTTACACACTCATTTGATTTCTTTCTTTGAATCCACCAATCAAATTTCTTACAGAAAGGTTTCAAATATTAGAGATAACACAGCTTTGACATTCAAGAGTACAAAACTTTTTGCCACACAGCAAGGCTGCCTATCACAGCTGATATAGAGCAGAGCTTCCTTTTGGTAGCCCTGCCAGTCTTAGTCCACTAACAGTCAATTTGTACACATGTCCCAGGCTGCTGAATATCAATGCCACAGACTTACATGCATAGCCTAGATCACTGATCTTTGCACAGTAACAGATGGGTCTGTGACCACTGCATGCAGTGTGGGAGTTGCTTTGTGTACACTGTAATTTAACTGCCAGTCTATTACACAAGTCGTTTAGGTCCGGCCAGTCTGAACGAACTCTGAAATAGGGCTGAAACGATTAGTCGACAATAAAAAATTGTCGACAAATTTCTTTGTTGTCGAGTAGTCGTTTGATCTCACGTGACCTAATGTAAGGGCCTGCAATATCGCTATTTGACCGCTACGATGTGACCGCAGCATAATGAACAGGCTGCGATGTCAAGATTGCAACGCTGGAGTGTGTGTGTATGTGTGCGCGCGCGCGCGAGAGAGAGAGAGAGGCGCGGGCGGCGCGATCGAACTGTGAGAGAGAGAGAGAGAGAGAGAGAGAGAGAGAGAGAGAGAGAGATAGAGAGAGAGAGAGAGAGAGAGAGAGAGAGAGAGAGAGAGAGAGAGGCGCGGGCGGCGCGATCGAACTGTGAGAGAGAGAGAGAGAGAGAGAGGCGCGGGCGGCGCGATCGAACTGTGAGAGAGAGAGAGAGAGAGAGAGGCGCGGGCGGCGCGATCGAACTGTGAGAGAGAGAGAGAGAGAGAGAGAGAGAGAGAGGCGCGATCGATCTGTGAGAGAGAGAGAGGCGCGGGCGCGATCTAACTGTGTGTGTGTGTGTGTGTGTGTGTGTGTGTGTGTGTGTGTGTGAGTGAGAGAGAGAGCCGCGATCGAACAGTGGAAACATAAAAACATACTCCGTCATTTTGTTCAAAGGACATCATTCAAACAGCAAAGTGTTAACTTATATTTGTCTACACTCGCAATAAAACACAACATTGTGCTTTTGTCACACTCTAAACTCTTGTCAAACTGTAACCTACAACTGTCACCTAACCACACACACACACACTCTCTGTTTTAAAAGCAAAACATTTATCCAACCCCATTTCAAAACAGTCTGTGGGTTCCATCTTTTGGACAGTCATCATATCGTATTGGTTTTCATTTCTTGTCCTCGGAGTCGGAGCACTAATCTGTTTATTTTTAAGTTACACATTCTACATTGATTAAAAAAATAAAATGTGTTTTTATTTTATACGGAAATCAATAATTTATAATTCAGATGAGAATAAAGTTAGGGTTAATTAAAATTAAGGAAAACAAATATATTGATCTGAAATATAGCTAATTAATTTTAAATTAATTCAGGTACAATTACCAAACATATCGCAAGGTCTTTTTGTAAATAAAACTATTGTCAGTGCATTACAAATAAACTGGTTCTATGCCTTTATTAATAAAACTTATTCGAAAAATACAAGGCTTAAGATATTTATGAAAATGCCTTCTGCATTTTTGTTTTACTTTTTTACTCCATTGTACCGAAACCGTACCGAGCCGTGACCTCTGTGTACCATTCCACCCCTAGTTAGAATATGTATAACTCAATGTTTTAACTAATTGAAAAAGCTGAATAATTCCAAACTTACTGATTAGTAGGCGGAATAATCGGCGATTAGTCGATTAATCGTTCTAATAATCGTTAGATTAATCGATTATCAAAATAATCGTTTGTTGCAGCCCTACTCTGAAACCAGCGGCCACTCACACTCACACTCACACTCACACTCACACTCACACTCACACTCACACTCACACTCACACTCACACTCACACTCACACTCACGACCCCTTTTCCGCCAGTAAATATAAAATAATAATATAATAAGTTTAGCTACACTGAATACAATTAAAAGTAGATTATTTAACAAATGGACTGATTATTTATTAAATGTGTTTCTATTCATGTCATTGCTTTTCTTATGTTGCCCAAAATGTTGTCTAGGCAGCCAGTACCCTAGGTTTTAAAATACAGCCGATAACAATGTATAGATTCATGAGAATATAAGGCATGTTAACAAAGGTGCGTCAAGGGTAATGCACTACCATATAAACAACTGTCAGTTATATATCCCACATTGGTTTATTTGATCCAAACCGAGTGCTCAGATAAAACTCCCGGCAAGTGGAACTTTTAAATGATCTTTGTAAACACCTGAACACCGATCCATTTAGACAGCATCTCAGCCCTTTAATCTGTATAAGCAAAAGCGAGCAAGAACCAAACATCTCCGAAGCCTCCTGCAAGCAAGTGTAAATGATGGTCTGTCCCGTTAGCAATGAAATAGCCAATCATTTTGTCTGCCCCGTCTGCTAAAAATAGGCTCTTATGAAAGTCTATTTCGTAAACTTTACAATTGCCACCCACTCTTGTGTCAGATCTGCTGATGTATAGCTGTGTAGGAGGGGGTGTGGATAACGGTGAACTTCGACCCAGTTTACATGTGATTTGCCTGTGTGCAGTGGACTGAACCGGTGTCATCTGTGAATGAAGTCACCGATTACTGTGTAAAGTCAGTGATGAATAACACGGTTACTGGAAAACAAATCAATGAGTCTAAAAGGAGAGACTGAACCTAAACTTACACCCTTCTGTTTATTCAGACCTTAGACAGCAGGGTGGCAGTGAGAGAAGAGCTGCAGTTTGTCACATAAAGGTTAAGCAGTCTATGCTGGAAAACAGGGGGGCTTTTGGGCCTCAATCTCGACTTGAACACTCATTGAAAGAAACAGTCTTAAACTATTTGCCTACAAATCCAACATTGGTGTGCTTTCTAGCTCACTATCACAGTACATTTCACTTGATCTAATCTCACAGCTTCCTTGAGATCAAACCTTACAACCCCTTTCCTTCCTAAACTCTAGCTGCTAATCTTTACACTTTCTTTTAAACAAAAGAAGTCTTCCAAGAAAATGGTTTTTATGTCCTGAAGGCACATGCACGCAATTTACGTGCAGTGTTTGGGATGGAGTGGGTGGTTCAAAAGACCCACGCTTGGAGGGGACGCAAGTTCTGTCAGGTCTACGAAACTACAGCCAGCGCGGATTATGCGCTTAAGTTTTTAACTCAAAATATTGCTACTGAAAGAAGCAGTTTTATGCAACTTCAGGACAAATCAGGCGGTTGTGAAACGCTAATGAACACTAATGAAAACGGGCAGCAACACTTGGTGTTAGAGGCATTTCTAATGATGGCTTTGTTTGGGCTTGTTGCTCGATTAAGATGTAGAGCTAACACAGGAAAAGGCCCCTCTTTTTCCCGCTCCCACTCTTTCTCTCTCTCTCTCTCTCTCTTTCTCTCTCTCTCTCTCTCTCTCTCTCTGGCGAAGGCCTGTACATTCAGGCAGGGTCAGTCATGGGTCTCCTCCCAGGAGGTTTCTTTCTCTCCCTGCCTGTTCCAACACACTGAAGTGTCAGGCTCTTTAACAATCTGGCGCCAGTTTTACAAAGCTTTCACCTGCTGGACAAAAGCTCAGACCAAGCTACGACCCAAAACCCTAAATGCTATTCACTTGTTCCTCTTTTTCCCCCAGCTCTGCTCTCTTTCCCTATTTAAGACTTTCCCTATTTAAGAGTTTTGTCGCTGAAAACGTGAGATTTGCATACTTGACTAGACTAAAGATGAATAAATCTATTTCAAGATTATTGGCATCAGCTGATAAACATGTTTGACTTGCCAATAAACAATTTACGCTGCCTCCTAAATCTACCGACAGCCTTGTCAATAAATGAAAAACAACGTTGTTTAAACGTGCATTTTTTAGTGAATTTTACATAAACATTCTGAAAAATGGGTTTAACTTTAAGCAAATTAATGTACACGTCACTGACATAATATAATTGAACGATACAATTCTAATATAGAGTCGTCAATCAGTATTTTAAATTGCAATGTTGTGATACATTTCAAAATGACTTAAAATATTTGTAACATTATAAAAATGTATTTACTTTTACTTTGGAATTGAATGCTTTTTAAAAAAAAAAAAAAAAAAAAAAAAATTACTCTCCCCAAACCATTGAAAAGTAATGTACATTTATAATACATAGGCATCAGTATATTTATAATATACTGGCATAAATACATTTATAATATTGAACCATTGCTATTGGCAGCAGCCTTTGAAAAACCCATATTGTTTGGCCAATAGTCTTGATAGATTGACGGCTGACCACTAGTCTACTGGAAGAGAGGCCGCATAGAAAAATAAATTAATTTTGCAACTTTCCAACCAGTTTTGTTTGCAATACAAATTTTGCAAGACTCTTTCTTTCCCATCATAAACAGCCCTGTGACAATTTCTGCCGTCACTTTCTCGTCGCCACTAATTAGTCACTATTCCGCCATCACTACCTTATGAGAAAGGGAGGGAGCAAGAATAACAAAAAGAGGAGAGAGAGAAAGAGAGAGACTGACTCAGCACTTCACCACCCCCTCTTCCCTAAGCTCCCTCTTGTTTATGCTTTACTGATCAAAGGAACTGCCAAAAAACTGCCCCTCTCCCACCCACCTACCAGTAAGCCACCCTACCCCCAAACCATACACACACACACACACACACACACACTCCAGGAAAACAGCCCGGGCCGCAGCAGACGAGGAACAGGGGCCTCTTCAGGAGGGTCACAGGGGAGGGCCGAATGACCGTCAAACAAAAAGAAAAGGCCACAGAGGAGGAAAAAACTAGCGCGGAAGCAATCCCTCAGAACTCCATTGGCTGTGTGTATTGCTGTGGTCCTGTTACACTTTGTGTCACCCCAGTCCTCCCCCTCCTATTGCTGCTGGAAACTATGACAGAGACACAGGGGGAGTGAGGGAGGGAGAGGCGGTGAGAGTTAATTTTAATTGGAACACAGGATGTCGAGTATGAAGATCTCTTGGGTTTCAGACGCAGGCGCACTCACTCACACAGGTGATCTTTATTAGCCCTGAACTCTCTGCCCACACGGTGCCCTTTCAATGCAAAACAATGACGCTTAGGTTTAATTCAGTGGCAAAATTATCCAGACCAAGAAATATCGACTGCAACCAACACAAACGACAGAGTAGTTACAACGGGCTGTTTTCTGACAATGCGTCATATGCAAGAAATCTGCAAACAAACAGAATTCAAGCTAAAAGTTTAACCCATATAGGCAACTCCCTTCTTATGCAGCATCATAGAAACTCGCACTTTTGAACAGCATAGTGCAATTCAAAATAACTATTTGTATTCATTAGAGGATTGCATTCTCAGTAAGTTGCCTACCTTCTGAACAGACTTCAGGTCTGTGATGCTGCTCTCTGTATAGGCACCTCACTAGCTTTTGGAACAGAGCAAATGTGTTTTTGTAGTCAAAAGCACACAATCCAGTCTGGGTCAGAGCCCTATCATTGCGTCACTCTTTGAGCGTCTGCTCATGCAATGTTCTCTTTGCATTTCCAGCAGACACACAAACACACTTCACAAATCAGCCAGACTGACTTCCCTTTACTCAGCGGGAAAGTACCGGGAAAATGGGAGGACAGTCAAAAAGCAGCCAAAAGTAACAATAATGGTGAAATCCATATGCATATAATACTTCAACTGTCATTTATTCATAATGCCAACATGCCTGCAGTTAATGAATTGAAGGTGCGTTCACATTTACCAAAATTTCGAGTGAATCCAGCCATTCCAATAGGAATCCACACAATTGGAAGTTTTTGTGTGAGGGTGAAAAGTTTACTTTTTACAGTCCTAATCTCAATGGGTAATGGGCTTCTTTTTTTTGCACACAAACGTCTGCTATGTTATAATGTAATTATCATGACCTGGGATAAAAAAGGTCCATTATAATGAAATTAATGATCTGAAAAAAGGCCCATTATATTGAAATTGATTATAATGACCTGAAATTTCGCTATTGTAACTGCACCATTAGAGATATTATCCCAGTACATTCAACTCCAACTTTACCTAGTTAACCGCAATCAATAAATGACCACTTCAGATAACTCATCAGTGCAGTGTAATGAGGCTGACTGCACACTCACACCAACAAACTAAAACCAATGGCAACGGTATCCTAAACTCCCACAGGAAAGCATCATCGCTGTCACGGCTCCTGCTCCGGGCCATTACAGATCGCTCTGGGCCACCAGCTGAGAGGCGTTATTGAGGATTATGGGGCTAGAGATGGAGACAAAAGCAGAGACAGGATAGACGACCGCTCAAGAGACCCCCACAAACACCCTCCAGAGCTTCAAACATCAGATTCAGCCAGACGACTGCAGACCTTCTTTCTGGAGCACTACTTCCATCACAGACTAAGCACTGAAAAGACAGACTGGGGGAATGACAAATAGACAAAGAGAGGTCTACAACCCTGGGACCAGGCTTTTGCTTTATAGCCAAAAGACTAGGAGAGCGGAGGAGGGATTCAGGCACTCAAATCACATTGAGCCATGACCACACAGGAATCCCTCCATGACACTAAAGGAGACAGTGCCCTATAGAAGCTCACTTCCTAATTTCCTCTCCAGCTGTTATCAGGGCTCATGAAACCAGAGAGCGCTGGAGGAGATGGTGGTGGTGGAGAGGGGAGGTTAGCGAACTCACGGCACTGGGCATAGACCCACCCAAGCGCTCAACATGATTGATGGCCCAATTATCAGGGCCCTGTTTATTGTGCTGCAGTTATTTATAACACAGCAGAGCTTAAGGTGCAGCGATGAATGCTTCTCACAGTTGCACTCAACTTCGCCAGCACTGAATGTTTTCCACTTTGCCTAAGAAATAATAAATATTGACCTAAAAATATGAGAGCGTATACTGGATTAGCTGTTTTCACATTAGTGAAAAGTGCCAAGATTGCATTCCCTGTTCTCCATCTGCATGCAAAATTTGCATTCTACTTACTTTCACAGGAGAAAGGCCTAAAAAGGACAGAATGCTCAAGCATACCCGTTTTTTCTTGTGACAGTCGCGATGTTGCCCATCACAGTTCAGTACAGGCATCAGAACCACGTCTCCTCGCAGGAGATCTTCCTTTGTGTGTGTGACGGAGGGGTTCCTGACGCTGGTTTAACTCCTTTACACATTTTATAAGCTCTTCATAATACCATCATATGTAGGCTACGCACATACAACCAGCGCATTTAGCCCAGAACACAGCATTGTTTTGGATGTTCGGTAAGCACGAAATATACCTAATAAAAGCTGACCAATCAGGTTGTGAACACATCCCTATGCCTTTAGGTATGGTCCTATAGGTCCTGTGTTAAAATGCAAATGTAAATGCTAAGCGGACCAGGAGTAAACGTTTTTTTGTTTTTTACAATAACTACAAAACATTTATCTATCCTAGGGCAAGATGTATAATGGTTATACTGCAAAAATTGTGTAATTTTTTTATATTTTTTTTATCTAAATGATCTTCTATTGTAGATGTTCAACATTTTTGTTTATATCAGTTTGAGGGTCAAATCGAGATAAACTTCAGTTGTAATCGACAGCATGGCACAGATGCTGTCGATAAAGCTTTCGTTGTTTTATTACTTGAATATTCTTTTAACCTATTGGTCAATGAATATTAGTTTTTTGTGAGTAGGGTCAATATAAAATTAATTTCGCACTAAAATAATTTAGTACTTCTAAACTACTTCTACACTTCAACCGTGTCAGATCCTCACAAAGACTCTGTACATTAGCTTAGCATAACACACAGTCTCTAATGAGGCCTCAGAGAGGCAGCCATTATGAATGACTGAATGCTGCTAGTCAGGACAGAAAGAGGACATCAGACCTCAGTCAACTCTCCATTTCTCCCTCGCGGCAGAGCGAGCAACCATGCATCAGGACGGGTGGATGAGTGACTCGGCTTCCGTCAGCAGGACATCATCAGGAGAGATTATTGAGCGACCTGCTGACCTCTGGCCGGATTTAAGTTCCTCTTTGAAGGAGGGCTCATATCACAGAGACCAGCGGACAAAGCAGCGAGTTAACAAAGTCAAAGAGAGAACGAGAGAGAGATGCTAGAGAGAAACTTGGGTAAAGGTTATGAAGTTCTCAAACAATTGTAGGCAAGCTATACTTTAAAAGGTGCAGTAAGCGATTTCAGAGAAACATTGTTGATATTTAATATCAACCCAAACAAACACACCATTCCCTTCATTGCTCCGCCCCCAAAATGCACAAACACGCAATGCAAAATGGATGTCTCTTTATCATAGCAGAAGCGAAGCAAAATTAAGCTTCGCGAAAAATAAAGCAAAGATGATGAACGATCGACATGGAAAAACAAAAAATTAACATACTGTACACAAGAGTTTGTTGTTAGTCGCCAGCAGCTCCAGACAAACAATGGCACTCAAAACTGTCCAGTTACTATAGATTAACATTACAAAAACAGCATATCTTGGGTTCTGTGAAAAAGCAAAACCAATGTTGCTCACGTACGGAGCAGAAACAACACACCATGCCGTCCACTTTCAGGCCTTCCCGCTTAGGTCTCCTTTCTAATATTAACACTGGTCCTAAAGCTCTTGCCTGATCATAACCCTTGTCCAGTGATATTGTTCTCAACTTTTCTATTTATGTCATGTCTCTCAGCCATCTCTCTTTCTACAGTCTTTCGTCTTTCTTCAAACCTCCCTCCTGCTCACTCACTCTCTCTCCTGCCCCCTCATGAGTGGACATGCCCCCCACTGCTGATTGGCTCACTCTCTCTTCTCCCCAATCATGAGTGGACACGCCCCCAACTGCTGATTGGCTCACTCTCTCTTCTCACCAATCATGAGTGAACACGCCCCCAACTGCTGATTGGCTCACTCTCTCTTCTCCCCAATCATGAGTGGACACACCCCCAACTGCTGATTGGCTCACTCTCTCTTCTCACCAATCATGAGTGGACACGCCCCCAACTGCTGATTGGCTCACTCTCTCTTCTCACCAATCATGAGTGAACACGCCCCCAACTGCTGATTGGCTCACTCTCTCTTCTCCCCAATCATGAGTGGACACGCCCCCAACTGCTGATTGGCTCACTCTCTCTTCTCCCCAATCATGAGTGGACACGCCCCCAACTGCTGATTGGCTCACTCTATCTTCTCCCCAATCATGAGTGGACACGCCTCCAACTGCTGATTGGCTACAAGTGTGTTGTGCAGCTCGGTCCGATCCACTTTCAACAGCGTTTCTCAGAAATCACTTAAGTTACTGCACCTTTAACATTTAAAGAATTTTACACTCTTTGTCCTTTTTGTGCATTAAATAAATGATGTACCATTAACTGTTAACGAGAAACCAAGAACCAAAGCACCATAAAACTGAATGTGACATTTAACATTTGCTGTACTGTTTGGTGAATGTAAAGAGTGTTTTGACCGAGTCGCTGGTCTAAATACATAGGCAGGGGTTCTTCTTGAGGCAGTTTGTCCCGCAGTGACAGTAGGAGCATTGATGTCTGGGGCAAAGGTGTTACATCAGGACTGGATAAACACTGGTCTGGCTAACTCTGGCATATATATGTACACACATACACACACACACACACACACACAGACAGACACAGACACACACGACACTTCAACAGGAAAGGGGCTTGTTTGTGTGTGGTCAATAAAGCCCAAGCTTGACAAACACACATTTGCTCAGAGTAAATGCTTCACACTTGATGAGCTGAGAAATGAATCCACCCTGACCTGGGAAACTAAACATTACAAAAACGAGGCCACTGTAATCTATCAAATGACTTAAAGCAGTATCTAAATGAGTCTGCGCTTCACGTGACTTGGAGAACAATTAGGTCAGAAGTCAATTTAGGCTCAAATGTTAATTATACATATGTAATATTGTGATTTTAATATCTAAAATTAGGGGGCATACTTCATCTCATTTGTTTAGACTGTCATTTATAACCTGTTATTTATAACCTGATGGACACAAACCAAAAGTATCCAATTATTACTACATGTAACAGGTGATTTAAGCACAAAGGTTCAAAAGAATAAAACTATCATTTTAAAATGGATTGTTCATACTCTGAATTCTGAATTGAGTCAGGCTTGTCATAAAATAATTAAATATAATAATAATTATTATTATTAGTAGTAAAATAGTTTAAAAATAAAATAAAGTTAAATATAAAAAACACTGATTTGTGACTCAATTGAGACACTGTATTGTATCTCTTGGTTGCTCTCACATCAAAACAACATTAAGCAGTCCTGTCTACTGATATCTACTGCAGTACGACATATTAACAGTATAACAAAATCCCACACATTTCTCCCGTCCGTCACACAGTATTTACCAGCATTATACCGGCCAACTCTAGGGGATAGGCCTATAAAAAGGCCTTGATCATGCATGAAACAAAAGTATGATTGTGGTTTGTGTTTGTGGGAAGGACAGTCTCTCCCTGTGATGTTGATCACATTTGCAACAGCAAACTTTCACTCCCTTCACCCGTCCTCCACACAAATGTGCTACAAATGGAGCTAGGAAGAGAGGCCTGTCCCAGATGGCTAAACCGTTAGCCATCAAAGAGACAGCCAAAAGCAGTACATAACATGCCTGCTACAAACTCACACATACAAGGGTGCAAGTCAACACAGCGTGATTCACACCGGGTCTCCCGTTGAGAGGATTTAAACACAGACAGGAGTGGCGGATGATAAAGTTAAAATCACATGAACACAAAACTCCTCACAATCCCGTCACGTCTATATTTTGCCCGCCGTAACACCCCAATGAACCGTTTCGAAATTGAGACGGATGTGAATTTAGCCTATACATACTTTCAGAGAAGGGGGGAAAGGCAGAAAAGCAAATATTTTCCCAACTGGCCAGAGAAAATGGAGTTTGAGTGTCTGAGGAAAATCCAAAAGAAAACAGGCCACCCCAGAAGACTGCAGCACTCAATAACAAAGACTGTCTAAGCTAGCAGTGTGTGTTTGGACATGTAACGCTTCCAGGAGCACACATTTTACTACGGCACTGCTAAAGCTAGGACAAAAGCCTGTGTGCGTGTCGCCTGCTCATAATACACATGCTTTCTTAAAAAAAAAAATTGTTTCAATTGGAGCACTGATATTAAAATTCTGGTCAATAGTCAAGTCATGTCCCCTTTATACACTACAGATTGCTATAAAGCAGCTTTACAGTGATAACAGGAAAATTATTTAATGATGCGAACAGAGTTCATTAAGCAGAAAAAAAAGTGCCATTTCATCACAGAAATAAATTATATTTTAAAGTATATTAAAAATAGAAAACCATCGTTTTAAATTGTAGTAACATTTCACAATATTAACGTTTTTTCAAATAAAAAAATAAAAAAATAAATGCAGACTTGAAGTTGAAGACTTCTTTTAAAAACACAAACTTTTATGTTAGCTTCCATTAGTCGATTTGACAGCACTAGTATTCTCATGTTATGGCCAACATTAAAATGACATACTAGCCTATTCCATCAGAATAAAAGTATTAAACTAAACCTTAAATCAATCAAGTGAATTTAGGCATCACAAAACTACAAGGTGTCAAAATGGATAATTTTGAGATTAGCTAAATAAATAAGCAATTTATGTGTTTTTCCATTATTAGTGCTTTTAAATATTAAGCGTTAGATGACCGCAAAGGTAAACCAAATGTAAAAATAAAGTTACTGAGCATGCACAATGCAATATTCAATAACTAGCCTACATATTAAAAACAACCTCTAAAATCATCCAGTAACCAAAATAATAATGATATTGTGCATCTCTAACTGTTTACATGGGATTTTGCAAGTTACAGCCATCAACCACGAGTTATAAAAGAGTCCTAACAAAATACATTCAAGGGAAGCCCTGCGATCATGTGTTCTTGTGTTCTTCCAGTTTGTCAAATCATGCTCTTCTCCTTCCAAAAAAAAAAAAAGAAGGAAAACCCACCATGGTGGGAGCAGACAGCAGGAAGGAAACAAGGGGGACATTTTTAGTTTACAGACCTTGAGGCCACACTGTGGTAGAGTAAGTTGCAAAAACCAAACAGCGCTCATTAAATCACTTAACACCACACATTTACTATCACCACCAAGTCCCCTCACACTCTAATGACGGGTCACGTCCTTTAACTCCTAACAAATGGTAAATCTTTTCTAAATTCGCCTTATCAGGCATATTTTGCCACATATATACACAAGAAAGACGTTTGCAACAATCGCTGAAGTCTAAATGCATGTATGCGCAACTTTTGCCTTCAGGAAAGACTGAGACGCACCTTTGTATAGTAATTGAAAGCAGCATGTTTTAAAGCGGGTGGAGGGGTAACAGTGGTTCCCATCAGAGGGTCTAATCCCCGTGATAGCAGGGGTCCACATCCCTGAGGGCCCTTCTCGGCTAGGGCCGCCCGCCCGTGGGCTGAATCCCCCCACTGATTCCTGGCTTTAATAAGACAACGGAAACACTGATTAGCCCCTCTATTTGGCCACATTCTCCAAATTAGAATCCTTCATTAGTTTATGACCCTGGTCTCAGTGTTAATGCCCTGTGAACTTAACCCCCCCCCCTCCTCCTGGGGTCCTAAAAAACAGGCAGGCGAGAACTAAACAAGATGACCCTCAACCGCCCTGAGCCCCCCTTCCCCGCGGTCCGAGTCTATTATAAATGAAAGCTCACAGTAAACTGTTGGAGAAAAAGGGAAAGAGAGGAGAGGTCAACACATCATGTTGACCTTTCCCACTTCTGTCTTCCACAGGGTTAATAATGAAAGCAGGAAGACAAGAGGAAAAAGCAGGAGATAGAGACCAACCTCAAAGAAAAAAGGAAAAAAAAAACTAAGCTATAACTTTTTAACCTCCACCAATTCTAGATTCAATCTACACTTTAAATGTGAAACAGGAGTTGCATAGAATCAGGGTAAATGATCTGTACATTTCAGAAATATTTGCCAGAAGATTAAATAAAATGCACTCACTGCTGACTGGAATGACAATTGTTATCGAGCTGACCAGACTCAACAATGTACCATATTTCCCAGAAATATTTCTTATTATCTGAATCAGCCAGCGACTTTATTACAAAGCGACAGTTAATGCAATTAATATATAATGCAATTAATGTCACGCACTTAAAATGTGCATTGTATAGTTTCTGTTTTTCCTTAAATAAATGCATTTAGGCTTGGCGTTTATAGGTAATGTTAATTAAAGTGAATGCAACTATAATTTATGTTTGTTTTAAAATCTTAAAAATAAAGGTTCTTTATCGGCATTGATGGTTCCATGAAGAACCATGAAACCTTTCAATTCCAGAAAAGGTTCTTTATAGTGGAAAAAGGTTCTTTAGATTATTAAAATGTTCTTCACACTAAGAAAAACTGTTAATTTAAAGGTTCTTTGTTGAATCTAAATGGTTCTTCAATGGCATCACCATGAAAAAAAACAACCTTTTAGGACTTTTATTTTTAAGTTTGTGCTACTTTTTTCTGAATTCTCAGGAAGCTCAACAACAAACATCTGGAAGCGCCACAGAACTTGTTCCCTATAATCCCGGGCTTTTGAGGCGGCAGTGAAACAGTCTTCAAATGACTGGGTGTTGCAGGTTGATTACGACTTTTGATGGCTTTGAGCTTCCTGTCATTTTCGTCCCGTTATCAAAGTGTCACGGGACACCACTGAGGCCTGAGCAAAGGCTGAACTAAATATAGAAGGACAAAAAGGTTACAGTGTAACTGTTCACGGCTAAAATCTAACTAGCTTTAATGCGATAGATCTTTTACTGTATGTTCAGAGTCACTCAATCTTGTTCGTTTGTCTATATCTGACCGGGTCAAATGAGTGTCACTGGATGAATAAAGCAAACCTCTCATGCTCTCTCTCTACTTTATCTCTACTGAGCGGATTCACAAACTGCACTTTCATTCATGCTGAAACGGAAACCAGGCTGTTGTCAGACTTCCCTTAGCTGTGTGACTCACACGTGTCTGAATGAGAGAGCCATCGGGATGCTTCAGACACAGACATCTGCTTATCTGCAACCGAAGTGAATGATAACATAATATATGCTCTCTAATGAAATCTCTGGCCTTAGGAGAAAAAGACTTGCGTGAGGGTAGTTTATGTGCAGAACAGTAGTGGTCACCTGAAAGTAATGTGAGCTTGTTATGGTTTCAAACAGGTTGGCTGTCACCACCCCTCATCTGAAGAGGTCCTGATTATAAATAGGAGTATGTTTCTGTTTTCCTGGACAAACTTCCTGAAGCCTCTAGTGATTCTAGATTCAATCACTTCACTTCAATCAAACACTTTCAATGTGGAACGAGAGTCGCAAAGAAACAGAATTATTCAACATGCTATGCATTTGCTAAATTAATCTATATTTAGCAGAATAAAAATATGAATCTGTAAATTTCATAAACATTAATCTATAATTTGCCAAAAAAACTCACAGCTGACCAGATTGACAATGTTTATCAAGCTGAAAGCACTCAACAGCTTTGTTTCAATCCAAAGTTGCACATTTAACTTGTGTGCAACTCAACAAAAAGTCACTTCCTGGGAAATTGCAGCAAAATATCTGCAATGAAAATGGAAGTTGTAGCAATCGAGGAAGCAACTGTGGCTTTTTTCATGCATCATAAATGACTTGTGTCTCAGAGCGTCAGACGAAACTCAATAAACACTGTCATGTTCTCTTGTGTTCGGATGCTGGTGTTTATGAACGCAATCATGTGAGACGCTTCTGGAAGGGAATTAAACCAAATCATTTTGACTCCAGTATTTCAGAATGATCAAAACAACATTTGAGATGCGCTACGATTGGTCTGCTGGTTAGTCCAGTTAACTAATCACATCCACAGTTGAGGCAAAATCACATTTTATGGTAAATGCGCTTGAACACACCAAAAGGACTAAAGGCGACGGTCAACTAGCATGTGCGTTCTGCTCCTGCATGCAAGTAAATATCTGACTATATCAGCTGGTATCAACAGTCTATCTTCGTCATTCAAAAAAGGAAATCGAAACTTGATATTGCTCACTTTCATCACTTTCGCTTTTATTGCACCGACTCGTTCACTAAGCTAAAAAGCCAGTCAGTTCTCTCACCAATGACGCAATGCTGATTCAACGTGCTGAATCGGCCCAAAAAAACCTGACGCTGTCCGACTAGAGCCAACTGTGCAGAACACACAGAAAAACTAAGCCGACCGACGCTCAAAAACAGTGCACAAAGAAATAATGCTCAAAAATAGGTTTCAGATTCGCCTGACCTGAATCAGATTCGTTGTTGAAGTGGAACAAACGCCAGGGTCTCAAGACCCATTTTAAGTTGGACTATTTTTATCTGACACACTGTCTTAGAAACAACACTCTCAAAGACATCTGACAGTGATATGCTCACTACCAAAATGAGGAATCGCTGACAAACCAAGTCAACTTCCTGTGGGAAAGTTATGCACAAACAAAGCTGGAGTCAACAACAATAAGACTGTATTTATGTATTTCTAAAACCCCAAACAAAGAGAAGTTAAGAAGGAGGGGGGTTGTACAGACGAGAAGAAACGGTGATCATCAGGGTGACGATCAAACTGTGCTTGTACACCGTACACTCAAATAGGTAGTAGTGGGAGTATGTCTCAATCTTTGCTGCTTTATTTTTGCATTGAGGAGAGAGAACTACCAGACTAAATTTGGAGGCGCGTCTTAAGGATCAGTCATCCTCATTGTTGGATGCATGAACAGTTGCAACATTTCCAAAACATTAGCCTTGGTCTTGTGAGCCGTCTACACAAATGGCGTTTTCCCTTTCCTGTCCCTCAACCCCCTTTTGCACAATTCCTGGAGATCTGGTCCAAATGAAGCAGATGTTCTCCAGATGTTCCTCTTCTAAACATCTGGTTTTAAAAGCTCTCCATTTTATCATAGTAAATTGGAGACTAATCATGTTTGTCTAGAAGCTATTGGTCAGAGGGTCACAGTTCCAGACATCCCAGAAACTTTGCATTAAAAAATTCGGTCCTAATATAGCAGCTATTAAATAAATAAGAATTTGAATAGGACGTATCAAAAAGACATGATGTACTCCTTAAATCTGTTCCTGTGTCCTGTGGACAGGCTTCTGCGGCTAGGCAGATGAGTTTACCAGGCCGGCCCGTCCTCCACTCGCTCTACGCTGCTACACTGGGCCTTTGTTCCCCTCTGAAACCCAATCCGCAGAAGTACCCACACACACACAGAGAAGGAAACCTTGGCACACAAGCTAACACAATGTAGTAAAAACTATAAACCAGCTGGAATAAAAGATTCCTTATTGGGATTTTTGATCAAAAAATGAGTTCACCCAAAAATATATAAACATTGATCAGTAGCTACGTTTACATAGACATCTTTTATTGCAATCAATAAAATTGTAATTATTGCAATTAATCAGAACGTAGTGTTACACATAAACGCTAAATAAAGTGATCAGGTTGATGTGCACGTTTATATGTCACAAACTTCTAATCGGAATTGATTTTTTGATATGCGCACACTGCACAAATATAGTTTTACACTGTTTGTGCATACTAAACATTCTCCAATATTGCTTCTTTTCTTTGTTTTAAAGAGCTTTCGAGCTTTTTTTTTTTTAAAGAGCTTTATCTATTTCGGGTCCTAAATAGGAGACGACGAGCACATGAACCGCTTGTGCCGCGCTGCTTATATTTATCAAACAATAAAAACGTGGATGAGTCTAAAAACAAGGACTGATGGGACGTTGTCCTGCTCCACTTCAAAGACGATGAGTGGAAGAAGAATTTTAGAATGACACGACACTCATTCATGACACTATATTTAAAAACAACATCAGCTCGTTCCACGTGTCATGTCAATATGCCATTTCTACGTTATTGCACATGTGCAGTACTTTCCAGTTTCAGGTTTCATTCCGAACAAGTGTTTACATGTCCTCTCGTTCGGATTAGGAAAGGTTTAATCCGAATTAAATTTGAATCTGATTTGGCCAATACATTCCGACTGTGCTACTAGACCGCTTACAATCGGATTATTCAGCTAGTGAACATACAGAGAGCACTCAAATTTGGTAAACAGAAGCTCAAGCATGTTTGGATGACGTGCAAGAACCAAGGAGGTTCATTCTCACGTGTCACTCCAGGATGTTTGAGCTTCCGCAAAAACTGCACATGTATTCTTGCGTGTCAGTCAAGCTTCCATTTTCCGTATTTGATGTGCTCTATGCATGTTTGCTGATCAATGATTAAATGTGAATAAAAACCTAAATTGAACCCGTTCATCGTATACAGCGATTATGTCTCTTGGATTAAACCAATCAATTCATACAGATTTTCATTATAGCATCTCTTTAACCCCAATCTAAAGGACAACAATGCCTTACCAATTCAAAAGACAACCAAACAATGTTGCCACATCAAGCATGACAACTTACTTTAAGAAGTATCTCTGTCCCGAAGGGGTCTTGGCCATCTCCCAACCTGGGGGCAGTGGCACATCATCGGGTATCTCGTACGAGGACTGGCGCAGGTGCTGAGGTGGGGCAGGACCCATGCTGCTCAGCGTGCCGGGGGAAACAGCACCCAGCTGCAGGGAGGCCGGTGAGGAGTGTGCCCTGACGTGCTGGGGCGTGAGGGTGCCAGCAGTACCTGCATCTGTGCTGGCCTGTAGAGGGATCGAGGATTAGGATTACATTGGAAGCAAAAAGGCTACAAGCAATAAGTATCTTAAAAAGCGAAGAGGCTTATGTCTAAACCTAAATATTCAAAACACCATCTTTGAAGTCACATATTATACACACACGACAAACACATACACCCACATAATTAACTTCAATATGCACCATTGCGAAGGTCATTATATTAAATACATTTTTCCTCTATTGAAATAACCAAAATTAGGGCTGCAATACAATACAGTACTTAAATGCATTCATTAAGCTTGATAAATATCGCAAGGTAATCGTTAAAGCATTATTCTTTATAAATTTATGTCACATCTGTTTTCTTGATGCCATACAATTCCTCCATGTGTAGAATGTTACTGTGAACATTCTTTGTAACTTTAATCACTCTGCTCAACTAGCCTATAACTTTTTAAAGGAAACATGAGGGGAAAAATCAGTTGTTTGCTGCAGTGAAATTATTAATGAGCTCAGTGATGTATTGCACATACTTTTTTTCCAGAGTACAAAAAAATAATGCAAATACATTAGTAACAAAGTTTGCATTTTACTTAAGCTATTTACGTAAATTTATTTAAAATAAACTTTTAAACTATGGGTTGGAAAGGTATAGGAAATTAGTCCGTTTTTTCCGTGAATAAAGGGAAAGTCACTGTGTATATGAACTAGGATTTAACAAGAAATCTTATTTCTAACTTGAATAAAAAATATCAAACATAGAAACGTACAAAACAACTCATTTATTTTTTTTACACAAGGGCACTGCTGTCCTCTTGTTGCTTTCATTAGTTTTATCAGCTTATTTTACAATAACAAAAGGTTAAGAAACGGATGTGGCCTACGCTGCAGACTTTAGGAGGAGCTAAGTAAGTAACAGGCTGTCCTGGAGCATTTTCAGCACAACTCACCGTGTGCGCATGCGCGAGATGTGATTCCAAGATCGAGAAAACTCGATTAATTTTAGTTGTTAACCTTTTTTGTTGTTGATGTTGTAAAACTTTTTTTAAGCTTCAAACGATAGCTGAACGATTTAACTATCTTTCGTCGTGGCACAAGTGCTGGAAACTAAAGACTATAATCCGCATATTGTTTATAAACTAAACTATGAACATAAAACGGACCGTTTATATATCGCCATTCTTGTGAAAATGCAAAGTGTTCATCAGGCAAAAATGTTTCATCTAAAGACAAAGCGATAAATACACAGGTCAGTGATGGAATTGCAATGAACAGAACACTGAACTCGGCTGTTTAGAATCACAACATCACAACTAACGAAAGGAATCACTCTTTTGAGTCGGTTCTTTTCAATGAAATGGTCAAACGGGTTACCATACTGTCTGAATCAATGTGTGATTCAGTCCGAATCATTCCAAAAGCTCACTCATACACTGAATCGTTTTATGTACGGAGGTTTCCTTCTGTAAAACAGTAACGGAATGATTTATATAACGCACAACTAAAAGAAAGTTGAATGAAGTGTAATATTTCGGCTACCTAGGCCTAGCATCTACAGAAATCAAACCTGGAAATTTATCTTATCTTTTGACAGTAACTTAAACTTGTAGGCTACGTAGCAAGCGAATTACTTTGTACTGTTAGTCAAGACATTTAAGCCCAATAGGCTACACAATTATTTGACAAAGTAGTCTAATGTTTCACCGTCACTGTACCATGGTACAGGCAGAGAATTGGCCTAATATGCTATTGAGATTTTTAATAAACAAGTATTAGATCAAACTATGTTTCAAGTTAGTAGCCTACTATAGATAACGATAACTTTCAATTGAGCTATTTTTCCTGTGGAGCAGTTGGTTGCTTTAGTCGTTCACACTGGACAATATTAGGCTACATTTCCAACGCATTATGACTTATGTTCTGACAGAGTAGCCTACTCTGTTGTTTATTTTTAATGAAAAAATTAATATGATTATTTTTTACTTTGGTCATAACTTGCTGTCATATGTTATCATATACTTTATTTTCCCCCTAATGCAGTCCTCACTGTTCTTTGTTCATGCAATAAAAAATAAAACAAACGCCCGATAATAATCAGCGAGGACTGACGCGTCGAACTGCAGACTGAAAAGTCGCGTAAAACTGTGCGCGCGCCAGTTGCAGTGTCAGTCGCAGGAAAAGTTTGTGGTTTCTGTGGGGTGGTCTTACTTGTCTGGAGTGGGACTTTGGCTCTGGCGGCTTGAAGAATGAGTCTGGCAGCTTTCTCATCCTCATCGGCACGGAAGGGGGGACGATGGCGGTTTTCGGGTTCATCACAGCGTTAAAAAGAGCCTCCAGATCGGTCTCGGAGTCTCCCCGAACATGGACGATCTGATGGCCGACAGGAGGGTTGTGCTGGCTCGGATCCATGACTCCAAATAAAATAGAGCTCTTCTTTCTATCCGACTGAAATAGTGTAAACAGGAAAGTTGACTGAAACCATAAAACGCCGAAAAATTAGATCCAGTCGTTTTCTGTCCGTCCACTTTATTAATTATCCAAGCCTTGCGAAAAAAAGTAGGCAACGCGGTGTTTTTCTTCTTCCCAAAAACACCCCAAAATATGTGGAAACAAGCATATCTACTGAACGTTATCCTTTAAACATTTTATAAAGTGTCTGAACTCTTTAAAGGCGCTGTTCGTGTGACTTCACTAAAAGTTTACGGCTCTTCTAACGCAGACATTGGTAGTGACTGTCCTGCGCTTTGAAAATCACAGCCCTCTCACTAACCTAACTAACTTTTTTTTTCTTCTCTCAACTTCTGAAAGTTTGGGCAGGACATCAAACTTTATGAGTCATGTGACCACGGACTCAGAGGGGCGGGGCTTAAGCAAGAGCCTTTAAAGCAACACGAGTTCCTTCTGTGTGGGGGCCCATATATTTAGTCCATATTTATATTCCAAGCATAAGTATTTTAAGAATAAAGTATAAAGTACTTATATAACTGTTATTGTCTTTTATAACTATAATTTATTTCATGCTAATACATTTTTATAAATATTTTAATATCTTAATGTGCATTACCAAATAGGCTTAAAATAATAATAATAAAACAATCATCATGACACAGCAATTTTTCTTTTCTTTTATAATAGTGGTCACACAAGGCTGTTTTGTGTGTGTTTTCAGGGGGTTTCACAATTTTGTATTCATATTTAAGCATTGCGATGAAGTGTCACACACCATGGAATAAATATCTTTATACAAAAATACACCAATGAAGTTCAAGCACTCGCTTCCTTATGAATAAAGAAATAAATTGTCTTTCATTATGTAGAAAGCCGCAGAAAAGTAGTTCCATGCAGTTCCCATAATTGTTATGTAAATGAGCCTTCCCGTTCCATTGAGAAATCATTTTGTCAAGACTGAGCCCAGCTCTTTTCCCATACATTTAACATTGAGTGACTGATTATGAAGCCCTTTTAATCCCCTGCGGGAACTGTAAGAGCACGATGAATGGATTAAAAAAGTTACTTTGTACTTTCCTCTCTTTTTTTTAACCAGCCAACCAATATCCAGCCCTAACATGAACAGTCTCTGCAAGCCATAATGAACCACATATTATGTGTGTGGTTTTTGTCATTCCCTTGTCATTTAGATTCTGCTCTGAATTATCTCCATATTAATGATCATAAACTGGATGGCCATCATTTATGAGTGTTGTGAAATCCCTACATGATCACCACCCTTCTGACTGACTCTGTGTTCAGTAAGGATTTACAGAACGAAAAAAAAAAACTTGAGGAAAAAGTTCAATTTGATTTGTGCTCATGTAAGTCTGTGGTCAGTGATTGCATAATACTTTCATGTTTAAAAGGTTTTTTTTTTTTTTGTGATTAAGTACGAGGTGTTTAAGTCATACAATTGAATTAAAATGAAAAATGAGACAAAAACTATTAATTAAAACTAAATGCATGATCCCAGCAGCTGACATAATTAAGATTAGCTTTTCTTCTGTTTTATAATTATACTTTTTTTGTTGTTGCTGTTTTGAACTTAAACATTTCCTATAGGTTTTCCTATAAAAAAAGTAGAAAATTGCTTAATTTATTTTGATGAGTTAAAGCAATGTAAAAAAAAAAATGTTGTCATAACATATTGATCATATCATTTTTTACAGTATATCTGGGAAACATATAATAATTATGTTTTCTCTAAAATGTGTAAAACATTCTGTACTTGACATTAATTTACAGTTTTGTGATAAATATTTCTAACCTGCATGAATTTGCAGACAGATTAAAAAAATATATGATATACAATTTTAGGACGTACGGAACAAAACTGTAAAAAAAAAAGTTGCTGCCTTAAATTAGTACAATCAACTTGGATGTTTTGATTTTCAACTTAAATTACATTAAACTGACTTAAAAATGAGTTGAATCTTGTACTGTATAACTAAAAAAAAAAAAAAAAAGTGTAAACTTATTTTGATGAGTGAAAGCAATGTAAAACTTATTGATCATATCTTTTTTTACAGTGATGATTCAACAAAATTCTCTCCAGTCTCCCCTTGTGTTTCAGTGCGAAGCATTACAGTCTCTTTATGTTTGAACATTTGCATCATGTAACACAGATACTCCTAATTAGTTGCTGTTTATTTATGTTTAATGATAATTTGTTGCTGCTTCGATCTGATTATCCTGTGCATACAAGATCCACATTAAAGAGTGGTAAATATCCTGAAATGCCAGTATTTGAGGTTTGTTCGGGGGTCTTCCCGGCCCGGCCCAGTGGGAGACCACCCACAGAGCTGTCCTGAGGGTAACTATCATTTAGTCAACATGTCCCAACATCTTCAAGCCTGTGACAATTGTTGACATTATATTACACGAGAAACAGAAGTCATTGAACAAAATTGTTTGTCAGTGGTTTTAGGATTGTAAAACTGCAGGCTCAATTGCTTTAAATCAGTTCTTAAATAATATATTTTTTTTTCTCCCAAAACAATAAGTTTGAATCTGATCAGATTTTAATTTCTAATTGATTTTGGAAAATTGCATGTGTGCAAAAGAGTATAATTTGCTCAATAACTTCTGATGTTGACTTCTTCTCAAATCTGATGAGTTGATTCTCAGTGAAAGGGTCAAACTCTTCACAATGTCTTTTCTCTGAAAATGTTTTCATTGTGTGAGCTATCACGTGCAAAAACCATTCAGTTATCAAAATCTCTCAGACATGCATGAATACATTCCATAAATATATCTGACATGCATATATTTCTGCTAAATTGGCAAGTGGCCTGCCATTGTAATGAAATAGAAATCACAATCTTACCAATCAACCAATCATGTTTGGAATCATATGAATTTGCTGACAGTTTACAAATTTTGAACATGGAGGAACATCACAAACCTAAACAGCAGCAGCAGGACTGCATGAATACATTTGTATTTACAGTATTTATCTTTGTAGAAATGTGTTGCAGGCAGACTGAAGATATAAATAATGTGTGCTGATGGTAAGGGTAAGATGTAAGAATGCTTACATGCAACACATTTCAACACAAATAAATTACTGAATAAAAACAAAAGTTCATTTTCTTTTTGTGTTCTACAGTATATTGACTTTTCACAATAAATTTTTACCTAAAATCTGTATCTCATTCGGATAGATAAAACTGACATTCTTGTATAGTACAGTCAGTGTAAAAAAAAACAACAAAAAAAACATGACATTTATATATAACAAATATTTTCATGGTAAAACAACATCTTAACATTTTGACCAGCGTGGCTATCATGATGACAAATATATATATATATATATATATATATATATATATATATATATATATATATATATATATATATTGGTGTGAATAATTCATCAATTCAATATTTTTGGTGAGTTGACAATTTTTGGTAAATTACTGTTTAGAGAATGCTAAGACTGTTTTGAAATGTGCCAAAGCCATTGATAAAAACTATAAATTAAATACTGAAAATAAAATATTTGATAATTCTCCTCCCTTACAGATGTTAACAATAGACAGATAGATAGATAGATAGATAGATAGATAGATAGATAGAGATAGATAGAAATGGGAGCGTTTGTGCGCCCTCTATAGGCCTATGACAGCTGAGATGATCCAATTAATAGAAATTATACAAAAAAAATTATCATCATAAACTTAATCAAGTTTAGTATTATTTAGTAATGAAATCACTATTGTGACAATAACAAAAATGACAAAATGTTCTCTGACATTTTTTACATGGATAACCTTAAACAACCATTAATTTGATAAATTATTAATTTGAATCTTTTTGAATTATAATGTGTAGGCTATATTTTGTAATGTGTTTATTTAAGGTATAAGTTGGCAGGCTACATATTGTTGCGACATAAACATCTCTTTTATAAGCTACATTACTCATATATCTTTTCCCTAAAGGTGGACATCTGTACGGTTTGCCATTCTTCTGAATGGTAACTGCAGTTAGGCTGTCTCTTAATCCCAGCCTGCTATGTCTGTTATGGTTAATTGCAATGTTTTGTTGCATAACATGAACATCTTTCAAGAGCTGACTGACTGCTGACTGATCCTATTATAATAAAGACAAGGAAATGGCCATGCCCTTTCTGTTTTGTTTGTATTCACTTCATACAAATGTGAAATAAACGAGTTCAGAATGATAATGGAGCTCATATGCGATGCAGCAATATCCGACTCTATATTAGCCTAGACTTAGAATGTTTTCTTCAAAAAACAGATATAAACCCGAAGTAGATTATGTATTACGTCATAAAGAAAATGTTCAGATGAAATCGTGGAGACGGTTTAAACATTTACTTCAGATATTCCGTCTGCTCGCTTTCTGATTGGCTATTGTTTCGTTTCACGTGACAATCTCCAGAGCGTTCGCGCGTTTCTCCTCGACTTCGCCCACACAACAGGATTTCTGTTACGATTCGACAATCTGGTCAAATAATCTGTTGAACCATCAAGATAATCGGGACTTTACCTAGGATTGTCGGAAGGGGAGAAATAATTCCAAAATCGCCCCGAATATTTTGTAGCGGGCTTAAGGGGACATATAGTGGAAAAAATATGTAATAAGTTACTGCTTTTGCGTTCTCTCACAAATGTTTTGCGTTCCTGAGAAACTTTGCGTTCGCTCACAAAACCTTTGCGTTACCCCGAGAAACTTTGCTTTCGCTTGCAAAACCTTTGCATTCCCTCGCTAAAACGTTTGCATTTGCTCGCAAAATGTTTGCGTTACTCCGAGACACTTTGCGTTCCCTTGCAAAACTTTTGTTTTTCTCGCGTAGCCCTTAAAGGGACAAGGTGAAGAAAAAAAATATGACATGGGAGGAAAAAATGATTAGGCAATGCTTTTGCGTTTGCTCGCAAAATGTTTGCGTTCCCCGAGAAACTTTGCCTTCCCTCGCAAAGACTAACGAAGGCAAACGTTTTAAGGGAACGCAAAGGTTTGACGAGAAAAGCATTCACGAGAGAACGTAAAAGCCTTGCCAAATACTTTTTCCCTCCATCAACCCCTGAAAATGGAAACATAAACACATAAAATCCATCAGAAAAGGAAACCTCCCCCTGTCAAGAGAAATATAGGTAAGAAACTACCTTTAGACACTGAAGTACAGACGCACACACAATGCGTCTAAAACCTGTTCAGCAAGTGTGTTCTTGCAATACATTTCAATTTGTCACATTTCAAAGAGGGAAGGCAATTCTCTGCCAAATTCTTCAAAGGTGCTGGGACCTCCTCCACCCGCTGCAACAAGCCAAGGCAAGCTGACCGGAGAAGAGACTGCGCCCATCCCAGAGAGACCTGACAGGTTGAACGGCACTGAACGCACACAAATCTTAAACCGTGCAGCATGAAGTTATCTGGGTGTTTTTCTTTCTCTTTTGCATGAGTGGTTGAGTGAGCATCGGTATCCTGTAAGCCTGGTATCCAAGTTAATAATTGGAAAATTGACAGTGGTAAGCGTAACACATCAACCTGTCGAAATAAACCAGAAATGGTGGTTCTTCCAAAAAAAAGTTACATTTGTTACTAACAGTGTTGGAGGTTACTTACCAGTAACCTAATCAGATTACTTTCCAAATAACTAAAGAAACGCACTACTTTTATTTACAACAAAATATCTAAGTTACTTTTTCAAACAAGTTACTTTGTTTTCATGTATTGACTGACAGCTGTCCTGTCTTTATGTTGAGAGAACTGCAGAGGAGTTGTGTGAACATATTGTAGATAAATGTGAGCATGCATTTACTCCTCTCACAACCACAATGCAAACTCAGAATATTAACGGCAATAATGACTAAGTTAAATTACACAAATATACTTTATGTATTTAATCTCACTTTATTGAGCAATGTCTTTGCTGCTGACCTTCGATGATCCAACTGAACCATACTGACAATCAAAAATTATTATGACAAACATCACACTTGTGTTTCATTCTTTTTATTACTGAAATCAAATCAAATCAAAGTTTATTTATAAAACACCTTAAAAAACACAATGTGTACCAAAGTGCTGTACTATTTCAAACGGATTAGATAAAACGGTAAAATACCAAGAAAGAATACAATATAAAAATGAAAAAATAATAATAATTACACTATAGATATAAAATCAAAGTCTAGCGGTCCTTACAGGGTAGCAAAGGCCTCATCAAACAAATATGTCTTAAGCTGAGTTTTAAACATGGTTACAGAAGTATAGGATCTGATGAACATTGGTAACCCATTCCACAACTGAGGAGCAGCGACTGAGAAATCACGATCTCCTTTAGTTTTTAAGTGTGACCGAGGAATTTCAGGGAGCAGCTGATTCTGGGATCTCAGGGATCTCTGTGACCAACTAAAATGTATAAGTTCAGAAACATATTTTGGTGCCAGTCCATGCAAAGCTTTAAAAGTATACAAAAGTACCTGTATTCTAAAATGAACTGGTAGTGTAACGAAGCAAGAATAGGGGATATAATCCCTCTTTTTGTGTTTGTCAGCCAACTTGCTGCCGCATTTTGTACCCGCTGAAGACGTGACAGAGAAGACTGACTTACACCCAGATACAGAACATTTCAGTAATCAAGACGTGAAGAAATAAAAGCATGAATTACTTTCTCCAGATCACTGAAAGATAGGATTTAAGTTTAGCGATATTACACAATTGAAAGAAACTATTCTTCACCACCGAATTGATCTGTCTATCAAATTTGAATTCTGTGTCAAAGATATATTATTCATCCAGGATTTTACATCTTTTAGACACTCAAAAATTGAATTAACGGATTTATGATCTCCAGGGTTTATGGGCAAATACATCTGGGTGTCATCAGCATAAAAATTATACGAAATGCTATATTTCTTAAAAATAGAACCAAGAGGAAGCATATACAATGAAAATAGCACTGGTCCCAGAATGTAACCTTGACCCCACATGTGATCGAAGCTACTACTGATGAGGAAAAGTTTCCAATTTTAACAGAGAAGGTTGTATTTTGAAGATAAGAGGCAAACCAGGTTAGAGCAGTTTCCCACATACTGTCTTAAACGTTCAACCAAGATTAAATGATGAACTGTATCAAATGCTGAGCTCAGATCTAGCAAAACCAAAGCAACATTGCTACTAGAGTCAGTCTTTACTAAAAGGTAAGTACCCTAAGTAGAGTCGATTCTGTGCTATGACCTGATCTAAAACCAGATTGAAATGTATCAAAAACATAATTTTTTGTTAAAAATGATGTAAGCTGACGTAAAAAATTTTTTTTCTAATATTGGATAAGAATGGTAGCTTAGATATTGGCCGGAAATGATTTGGATCTGTAGGATCTAGGCCAGGCTTTTTAAGAAGAGGCTGGACAACCACATGCTTAAGACTTGAAGGAGCACCCACTGGTCAGACTGCAATTTATAATAGAGAGAATACTTGTCCAATCGTATCTGTGCTCGACGAACAGCTTGGGGGGAAGCACATTAGACGAGGAAGTAGGGTTTAAATGTGCAGCAACATCTAATAAGCGAGAGAAATTGGATCAAATTGAGATAACTTTTGAGACTGATATAACTCTTATTGAAATAAGAGGCTGAGTCCGAAATCGCAAACTCTCTTGGTACCTATTTTGAATAAGTAATTACTCTGTGACCGCTAAAAAAGTACATTCCATATAGTATGAGTGTATATGAATGTAATTGAACGTATACTTCATTCGTCATGTCATCATTATCATGTGACTACCAGCGTCCGTTACGTCGTTTCACTGTCATTCACAAATCCTCTCCCGTGGCCTCATGGGATAGGGAAGTTTCCATCGAATGCACACTTCAGAATCTCTCCGGATGTAGTAGCTCATCCGGGGACTTTTTGCCAGCTCTTTTTTTTTTTTTAGGAAGTAACACAATATTGGAATGTACTACTTTTTTTCTAAGTAACTTTTCCCAACACTGGTTACAAAACAATCAAGAATGTTCAAGAAATTATATATATTTTTTCTTTTATAAATGACGATGACACACTTAATACCTCTTCAACAGTAGGCCTACCTGATGGACGGATGTGACTTGCAAACGTTTCTGAATCACGTGTCCTTCTATTAAATGAAAAATGAATGAATAAATAAATAAAATAAAATATTTTATTTTAAATCACTCTTTTGCAAGTATTCTATTTGCAGAGTTCAATGTGATCCATCATGTGTTCGTTTTAACATTTTGTAGAGTCACTTTTTTCCATCAATAACATCTAATAAAGTCTCAATAAAATCTTTTGCAATAACTTTGACGGGTTGTTCAGTTTAGTCAAAATCCCTTTCAGCTATATTTCGGGCATCCAAAACTGCTTGCCAAACTCACAATTAAACAACATATTTTCAAATCAGAAATAAAATCTGACGTGAACTTACCCATAAATGTTGTTTTTTCTCAAATAGCGTTAAAAAAAAGCTTATTTTCAGTTAGACCAGCATTTCGTGTTTGAACTAACTAGGCTATATTTCTATGGCATCGCTGTCAAAGAGTTATCAGCTGGTGAAGTGGATTTACTTATTGTAGTCGAGTAAGTAAATATGTGTGCACCGTCTTTGTATATCTAGGCTGCTTCCGAAAAGTAAAAATGCTGCCCTCGGAGGATGCATAAGCTTCAAAAACGTAGCCTCGCTTCATTATCAGGCAATGACTGCAGGCAGCGTTTGAGCACGATGGCACCTCACCAAACTGATTTCAGACAGACTTCTGAGGCAGCGTAACGGTTTAATGATCTACAGCAAAATAGAGCGAGCTTTGGTGAAAACTAAGTGAATATTTAATCACTACAATAATAATTTCTCTCTAGAAATGACATCAGAAGTGGAAAACGTTGGTGAAAAACTTTTTACACATTTACACACAAACTGACGACCAACCACAGCTCTTAGATAACATCTTTATATTTTAGCTCAGCTGCCACAGAATGGAAAGCACAGGATTGTGGGATATCAAAGGCAGCGAAGGATAAATCGATGAGATGAAGGTATCTCAGGAGTCAGGAAGTGAAGCCAACATTGGAATGCATCTTCTGAAGGCAGCATTTTTAAAGTTTTTGGATGCAGCCATTATATATATTTTATTATTTTAAATAAAAAAAGAATGTCAGCATTAAATGTATCACACAGAAAAGACATTTAGTGTTAAATTTTTTTTTTTATATAAAAAATGTTTTCATCAAAGAATGCTTAATAGTTTCCACCAAAAAATAAATGCAGCTATGGTAAGCATAGGAGACTTCTTTCAAAAACATAAAAAAATCTTACAGACCCCAAACTTGGACCGTATATAGTGTATATACTGTTGGGTACAAAAATCTGAAATCATCTTAATTATATTTTAAAATTGAAAATCTAATTTAAAGTTTTAAATAATTAGGATTGAAAATGAGAAATGTTATGATAAAAAATGTCAAGAGAATATGAAATATAAAATTTGGCACTAATAAAAGTATGTAAAGTAAGTGAACACCTTTGTTCAATAAGTAATATAGCTATATAACTATAGTGTCACTAGAAAGATAATGTACCAAATACATTCCGAAATGTGTTAATTTTTTCAAATTGTATTTTAGGACTTTGTAACCAAAAAAAATCGACTTTATTTATTTTTAAAAACCTTCCTGGGAATAGTAAGTGATTGCGTAGAATAGTAAGTTTTGTAAAAAAAAAAACCCTGACTGTTCACACAGAATGTTATCCATTCCACTGCGCTTTTTTAACATTTTAAAGACGCGTCTCTAGACTTTGCACTTTTTATCGTTTCATTGACCAGGGTCTCGTGTTTTTAACAGCAAAAACATGTTCTGTGTGAACTGACCCTACAGCTTTGTACAGAGGGGTTACATGACATGACAACAGTTATAGGGTGGTGATGGCACAAGAGCATCAGGACAGAGTACAGCTCGGTTTGACTTCATTATCCTGCAAAGCCTGTGCGTCCAGTCTCCAATACACTGGAGTAGTTAATAGTCACTCAAATGTCACTGTCACACGCCTAGATAAGATTTCCCATGCCTACACTGATTACACAAACACAAAACATAGGTCATAGACACACACATGCTCTAATGTAAAATACACACCCAGAAAAACCTGTCATGATTATGCCACACATACAACGTAAATCTGTATCCATTTATGCTTAACTGACACTTGACTGAGGTCAAGTTGCACAAAAAGCCCTTTATCCTGTTTTGGCACTCAGGAACAAAAGCAAATTTTTTTCCTCAAATTCATTTATTTTTCTCCAAGAGTCAAGATTGTTTAGAATAAAAATACAGTACATTAATAACATACAATGCCTATGAAAATATATTTATAAAAATAAATATCAACCAATCAGAAGGCATTATGAGTGCATAAAATAACTTTTCTTATAAATAAAATTGTATTACACAACAGCATTGTGTATTGCCAGAATTGTTTCACACAGACATTACAACTGATTAGAAAACAATTAAATACCACTCAAATACAGCACTTACGTCTCACCACTATGAAGCACACATTTGTAAGGTTTAAAGGGCTTCAAAGTGCAGTTCAGAGAAGGTGGTTGAGGGAGGGGTGGATCATGGGAGGTGTAGTCAGTAACGCTGTTGCGTTCGGGTGCGATTGTCAGCAGAAGCTCCTCGCCTACGCGTGGTGACACCCACAGTCTCACCGGTCTGGTTCTGCAGGGATGAGAAGAGAGAGAGAGGACACAGAGCAGGGAGCGGGTCACGTTAGATCATGTTAGATCAGGGGAACAGATCACTTCATCTCAACACATGGCCAGTACTCACAAGTGCAGGACCCACAGCAAACATGCCCCTCACTGCTGGGCTGCCACCAGCTGTATCCTGCACATCTGTTAAATCAAGTAATCAGGAGGTATGAGACAAACACAGCTGTCTAAGACAAGAAACATTCATAGGGTCGAATTAAAAGCTATTTGCGTTCACCTCAAATCTGATAAACGTATAAGCTTTGACTGTGGATTAAATGTACAGAATTTGAAATGAAACTGACATTGCAGCCGTTGATTAAGTCTCTCGAGTGACTGCAGGATCCTCTGCTCCTCTAGTGACAGAGCGCTGATGCTGAGGGACTGCATTCTCTGGCTCTGGGGACCAACTGGACCGTTGCAGGACTTATGTGTGTGAGCACAGTCCACGACTTCATGAGCACCGTCTGACACCTCTGGGCCTGTGACGGGGAAAAGGAGTGTTAATGCTTGAACTCCTCGGTTCAGTCAACGTATACCTCTGGTTTTACGCGTATGTGAGGGTCTGTGTACCCTCGTATTTGCATGAAGCTAATTTCCTCACCAGAATAATATGCACGTCAACCGTTTATTTTTGTAAACGCACATTACACATTGAATTTGTTTTGCACTAATCAATTGTTCCACAAGATGGCAACAATGGCACCAGCTGTTGTTTCGCAGGAGAAAAGGAAACTAAAGAGATGGAACAACAACAAAATACTGGAGACAAAACAAAAACAGATGCACACATTGACAAGCGCTTGTGTGAGGGGGTTATGACATACCTGCAACTTTAGTTTAACAGAATAAAAATACATTATTATCGGTCAAAACTTCTGGAGAAAAATAGCAGACACTGGACAAAGATGAAACTTTCTAGAGCGCATGTGTCGACAGACCGATCAAATGAAGTATACTTTGAAAGGCTACACATTCGACTGTATGTGTACGCTAGCTTACGCATAAAAAATCAAAGTATACTTTGGGCTTTAAGGGTTTCACAATCTGTCTTTCTATAGCAGTTTGATTGGAATTTTTTTTTTTACAGTAAAGACCTTTATAATGTTACAAAAGATTTCTCTTTCAAATAAATGCTGTTCTTTTTGAACTTTCATTTAATCAAAGAATCCTTAAAAAAAGTATCCCGGTTTCCACAAAAAATATTAAGCAGTAAAAAACGTTTTCAACATTGAGAATAATAAAAAATGTTTCTTGAGCAGCAAATCAGAATATTAGAATGATTTCTGAAGGATCACGTGACACTGAAAACTGGAGTAATAATGCTGAAAATTCAGCTTTATCAATTATATTTTAAAATGATAGCTATTACAATAAAAAACAGTTATATTAAATTGTAATAATATTTCACAATCAAAGGTTTCCCTCATGTTCATATTGCAGGGGCTGTGACGCTCCAAGATTAAATGTATTAAAACATCATTAAGTGTCTGTGCGCTAAAACGGCTTCTGTCTTCTGTGTCCCATGGATAAAGCTTTGACATGAGGGTAAATAAATAATGACACTATTTTCATTTTTGTTGAGAATGTTTTAAAAACATGCTGCATTTTTAATGATGTTTGTACATGAGATTGCACTAATTTACATGTTAGTTTTTGTTGTTCTTGCCTCTAGAGAAGCCCCATATATCTATATATGAGATCAGATATTGCTTTACATTATAAATTACCTTCACTGTCTGCTGTGTGACCAGTTTTATTTAGGTGTTGAGTTTTTGGCACCGTGACCTGTTAAACCACAAATAAACAGTTATTGAAAAAACAAAACACTTCATTCAAAAATGTCAAAAAGCCAACAGCAACATGGTTAATATAAGTATATTGTCAACATTACATTTTTGCCCTTACACTATAAACTAAATCAGTGTAAAACTTTCAAGGGGGCTGCATTATTTAAATTACGTTTATTTGTATTTATTTATATATTTAAAATGTTCTTGCTGAAAATAAGTGCATTTTTACCTGATGAGGAAAGCTGGGCTTTCTCTGTGTGTTTCCTGCAGTTTGATTTCTGTTGTTCTTCATCATGCTACTCTCCATAACCTGTCTCCTTGTTGCACTTTTCACTGATTTATAGGGGAAACTCAGATTAAAAAGCACATTCATATATCAAAGCAGCATATTTCAGTAACCAGTGACCAAAGGCAACAATAAATCTCTGAAAAAAAATGTCTAAACATCTCTAGTGAAACATGTATTTATTTATTTTATCACTTATATGTTGCTGGCATGGGTAAATGCCCTGGTTTTTGTATGTAGCCTATTGTAAGTAATTTGTATGTATAAAATGTATTATTAGAGGTTGTTTGACAAACCTAAAGCCTCTTTACCAGAAGACAGGAAAAAGCCACCCATTCTTGAGGCTCCTTTGACACCACTGATCAGACTATCACCATTGATGGTAACATGGGACAGGCTGGCACTGACTTGAGGCAAAGAAGACAACGGGCCATTGTGAGCAAGAAAACTTTGAGGGTCACCTAAGTCAATTAGAGAGAGAGAGAGAGAGAGAGAGAGAGAGAGAGAGACACAAAAAAGATAAAAGAAAGAACTGTAGCACAGTTCAACTGAAAGGTCCCAAAGTATGACTGAGGAACAACAGTCCATCATTAAATGGATCCATTTCAACAGAGTAGTAATCCCAAGTGGTGCATTGCTGTGCAGAGGGCCAAAAAAAACTGACCAACACCAAAAAAAAAAAAAAGAGCCTTTACCAATGACTCTAGAAAAACATCCCTCAAGAATCTCAAACAAAGCTGTTGGACTCACGGACACACAAAGGCAGCTCAGTTCTTTCAAGTGACTCTCGTTTGACTATATGACAAGGTGCAGTGAAAGTTCATGGGAAGCTGATGATTTTGTATTATGTTGCCGGAATGTTTCTTGTCATTTGAAAGACACCTACTGAAAATGTGTCTTTTTTCCACATCAGGTAAATAATCATTCCCAAATTTTTAAAGGAGAGATGAAATGCAGAATGGGAAAATACAGAAATAGGGAAGCAATAAATAGTTAGGCTGGAACGTGCAACATCATGTTCTAACCAAGCATGACAAGACAAGTCATTTATCAGGAAAAATGCTGCGCATTACATTACACATTACAACCAATCACAACATATTTAATATTTAATAATTTATGGCTACTAATGTTTCGACACCATTAACATGATGAACACAAACCTTTTGTATACAATCTATCTATGCATACTTTCATACATTTCAACTGTGTTGAAAATGTATCTAATATGATACTGCATGTATGTATTGGAGGAATATAAATTTAAATTATCATTGAAATGCATTTCAAATATTTTGCCCTCTATAGGTAAAATTATCATGTATACTGTAGTGTAATGTATATTTATTTTTTATATAAATGCAGTCTGCTTGATTATTAAAATTAGATTAATATATATATGTATATACATGAAGATTCAGATGCAAAAGCCTCTAAGTCAGTCTAAAGTTTTCCGTCTAAAAACATTTTTATCAGGCTCTTATGTACAGGTTTCTACCCAAGTACCATTATTTCTGAATGGGCTGAGTCTGGGGTTTAGTGAGTTTGTGCGGAGAGCATTCACTCAATATTATTATCTCATTTTTGAATTTGGCTTTTAGAGGCTTTTGCATTGGAGGTCTTCATATAATATATATATATATATATATATCATGTATAATTTTATAATATATATAATGCATTTATATATTGTACATATATATATATATATATATATATATATATATATATATATATATATATATATATATATATATATATATATATAATATTTTTGTGCATTAATATTTATAATATATTTATATTATTTATTTATAATGTGGTTTTACCAATCTTGGCAGTGAAATACAGATTTTTGGTTTACCACAAAGAAAAGTTCCTTTTTAATGAAATTAAAAACACAATTTTGTTGTGATCAATAATTACCATAAAAGCCTGATTTATCTAATGTCATAAAAACATATGCACTCCATTTTATGTCTTTTTTTTTCCCAATAGTTTAAAAATATCGATTTTCATTATTTGATCTGTCAGGCTTTGTAGGGTTAACATAATTTCCACCGATGTATAGTGGTATTTTAAACCCACTTGGTTGAAACAAAAAAAAAACAAAAAAAAAAACATGTTTGGTGATAAACACTAAGTTTGGGGTTTTCTTTACCGTCTTTGCTGGCAAGTGCACTCCGGACTCCATTCCACAGCATTGAGATCTCCTCATCTGTTGGAGTCCGGTCCAAACAGATCCCGTTTTCTCCGCACCTGTGCCTGGCATTGTCTGCTAGGGCATCTGGAGGGGAGAGGGAACAGATGCTTGTCTCGTGGGTGTAGGTACAGTAAGGTGGAGCTGGATCTGTTCTGAGGGTAGGCCGATGAACTATTGTCTGGCTATCTTTGCACAGGGCCAGATCCTGCAGACCTGCTCTGCTTTGCACACCATCATCACAGCAGGATGCCTTGGAGATGTACACGGGACACTCAGCCAGGCCACACTCCACAACTTCAGGTTTTGGAGGGGGCCGAGGCACCAAAATCTTCCCCTGGGTCTTGGCCACATGTTGCGCTTCCCTGGCAGATTGCGGTCTGATGATAGTGCCCTTCCTGGCCCGGGAGGTAACGGGACACGAGCCAACTCTGGCTGAGCCTGCTCTCCTGGGAATCCGTGAGCCCCCAATGCAAAAGGCTCGTCTTTGAGAGGTGGGCTCTCTGATACGCTCCTGTGCACGGATTTCTTGGGGCCCTACCTCTGTCCAGGCCTGTTTAGTGGATTGGGGCCCAGTGGGGACAGCAGAGGTCTTATTGGAAGTGTTTTTTGATACCCCTGTGAGTAGATTCACATGGTCCGAGTGATCTGCTGAGAGCTGTTTCTGGGTTTGTTGGGACAGGTTAGCTCGAAACATTTGGTCCACCCCCTCAACTCCATCCACCTCATCAAACCAACGTAGTTTCTTCTTAATGGTCCTATTCTGCTCTGGCTCATTGAGTTTAGTCCTGGCCAGCTCCACGCTGTCCCGGATTAATATGGCCACTTCTTTGGTGAAAAGCACATGGCCAGGGGTGTAAGTGAATTTGACATTTCCCGATTTGGATTTTAAATGGTTTTTAAGAATCCCTTTCAGGAATCTGACATTGTTGTTAAGGGCAGAGTGGGTCACGGGATTTACAGATGTTCTGTTTGGTTCCTCTGTGCTTTTCAACATATAAGCCTTTGCCAATTTACTGACATCCGTTTCATTTTTAGGATCTGAAGGATGTATGCGTACACTCTCCTCCATGCTCAGCGGTTTGGATTCTCTCTTGAGCACTGTGGCATCATCTCCATCTGGATTGTGTTTATGCAACTGTGAAGAACTCAGTGCTTCTATTGGTTGCATGTTCAGGGAACTCGGGTCAGTCCGATAATTTATGCAAAGATGGGCAGCTGAGCTTGAAAAGGCTTTGAACGAACTGTTGCCGTGTTTGTATCTGCTGTCTGGAAGTGCCGTCAGTGTTTCTGATAAATGTTTATCATATTTCTCCTCCGGGGTTCTTGTCTGCTGTTTGGATTCTGAGTCTTTAGTCAGACTTGTGAATTCCAGAGGTGTGTTTTCTGGCACGGCTTGCGTTCTGCAGTGGGCAACCACAGATCCGTTGTCTTTCAAAATGTTCCCTTGAGGGTTTCTGTCACTATCATGAGTTATCATATGTGCTAAGTTCTGCTGCAACAACTCTTCTTGGCAACCAAGAGTAGACTGGGCGTTGAAGTTCTGCGAATGGTCCTTGGAATTATCAAATCTTTCTTGCGTGTGATTCCGGAAATTCCTGATTTCCTCTGCTGACTCATGATCCGTTGGTGAGACTGAGCTGGGATTGAGTTTGGTTCTCTGGTTTAAGATCTCCTCCAGGAAACTCTTGGCTATAGAAGAGGAGGGGTGAGATGGTGAACATGGGTTGTTGGACTGTCTCAACGGTGATTGAGGACTTTTGGGGTCTTGGAGCTTATAAGGATCCACAGGGAGGTAGAAAGACTGGGCACAGGTGATGCTCTGCTGGGAGCAACAAACCGGTGCAGTGTCAAGGCTCTTCTGAGGTTCTCCATTCTCTAAGCTGTCCAGACTAGACAGACTCTCTGTCTCACTATGTGGGGTATCAAGATACTCCTGAAAATCAATATAAAAACATTAGAGCACTTATGCACTGATCCTGGCAAAGTGCTTTTTGGAGATCATGTTGCATGCATGCTGCAGAGGGATGGAAAATAAATAATATAAATCATTCTAATATAATGCTGAAGAAACATTTCTTATTATAAGAAATCTTGAAAATTGTTTAGCTGCTTAATATTTTTGTGGAAACTGTTTGTGTTTTTCAGGATTCTTTGACGAATAAAAGGTTAAAAAGAGAAATTTTTTGTAACATTGAAAATGTCTTTAATGTCACTTTTGATAAATGTATTGCATCCTTGCTGAATAAAAGTATAATTTAACGGTAGTTTAAATCAGGGGTGCCTGCAGGATTTTATCTCAGGGTATGCACAGAACTAGCATAAAATTACATTTGACTTGCCACATGATGGCACGGTTTTTGACACTCTTGATGCTTTGAATCTTTTCCTGAAACAATTAGAGAAAGATTTAAGAGCCTTCATTTCTCAATCCCTAACCAATAGTTTTAGGCCTTTTTGCAAATGTTTCAATCATGTTCAGCTGTTTTAGAGAGCGTTTACTCATTTTGAGTCTGGTTTTAAAGATTAACTATCTGTAGTATTATTTTTTGTGTGTTGAAAAAGCGTCAATAAAAAAAAATCGGATTTATTTTCACCCACCCATTTGACTTTAAAACACACAAACGCACACCTTCATTTATTCTCATTCTCTCTTGATTTCTCAATATGTCATGAGTGTACAGATAGACTAATAATCAATTTAAAAATTATGTAAAAATAAAAACGCCATTAATCAGCACCCTTTCATGGTAAGCGTATGGCTGTAGGTGCCACAGGTGTTAATATATTACTTTTAATAATATATTACTTTTGTAACATTTCCATATGGATGATCTACATTTATGCAAGAGGATTGAAGTTTTAAGGAGCTTTTGGATACAAACATTAAAATCTTCTAAAGATGAAAGAAATATAATAGCTTACTAAATTTCCAAAGAAAAAAAAAAAGGCATGATATTCAGACATTCCTATGAAGATATTCATATATCTGACAACATTTGTGCACAGAATGGAACACTTTTCCAAGAATACCTAAAGCCTAAAACCTATCCTATAAATAGGGTTATTACCTTCTGTGTCCTTCTGTGTTCACAGTTCAGTGTATTAAATGATGTGTTGGCTGCAAGCCAGTGCAGGTAACATTCCAGCTGGTGTGTGTAAGAAGGAATAACTGACTGTCTGAGAGGGAAAGAATGTTTGCTTGAGTTATAGAGAGATAGGGGAATGTGTATCTGTGGTTTCAATATGCGTTTGTGTGATTAAAGCCTCAGGATGAGCTCATCTCTTTAAAACACCTCAGTTTGTTCAGAAGATGCTGCCGCGTGTAGTGGCAGGAAGAGCCCTGGGCTAAAAGTACAATGTTGGATTCGGATCTTAAAACCTTCACAATACTCCTTAAGCAAATACTCAAATACGCTTTTAACATACACAATCACAGGCAAAGTAGTTGATCACAATTACAATCTTGCCAGCCAGTGTATGTATATTAACCTGAGGATCAGCCTGCTCTTTTGCTGTGGGAACAGTGTGTGTCTCCTGCTGCTGATTGAGGAAGAACAGCTGGTTGTTCCTGAAGCGAGTCAGGCTGCTGTCCTGCAGGAGTTTGGTGTAGGCCTCAGCTGCAGATAAGGCACGCAGGTGACGGGCGCCTCCTGAAGGCTTTGGGGAGGAAGTGCAGCTCCTGAAACAAACAAGTGGATCAATGCAGGCCTTATAATGAAAATGAACGTATTTCTATAGCATCTTGATCTTTCTAACAAGAAAGAAATGCAGCTTTACTATGAAAAGCATTACGATGAGCACTAAGCACTTCACATAAAAGTACACAGGATTAAAGATGAAACCCACTTTATTATAATAATAATAAAAGATAAAATTACTGCAGATTTTTTAATAAAAGACATTATTACACTATTTAATTTCTCTTACATTTTTAGCTTTCTTTAAAAACTATTAAGCGAGCTGGCATCACTAATATCTATAATTGTACAGAGCTCTATAATAAAAAAAGTGCAGGCAAAATTATTAATATTTTAAATAACTATGCAAATTTAATTCATTCAAAATTTGTCAAATAAATGTTGGTTATACTTTTTGGTTACACTATTAAAATGCATTTAAACAGTTTTAAATGTCACAAAATGTTGATTCATATATGGCCAGACATATTTATAGATATCTCAGTGTACTTTAATTTGTGAAGCTGTCTGAATTGTTATAATAATTATATTATTTTTTGAAATAATTGAAATAATTGTCAAGATGGCTTTGACATGAAATATCACTCTAATGGAATGAATTCATGAAAGCTGTTAAATAACATTGCCAAAATGTATCTACAACCAATAATGATATTGTCATGGCAGCAATGTCATACCTGGTAGTAGTGGAGGCATTGGGCAAAAATTGAGATTGATGAGTGTATAAGAGTGGACTGCCTTGAATATGATGTAGCGCTTCATCAAGGTTGGGTGTTCTTCTCTTAAAGGCTGCTGCAGAACACAAATCACTTGATGTAAATGATAGATGAGATGTGAGCACATACTGACCAAATAATAGTTCAAGAGATAAAGAGTGCTTGTAGACACATGAATTAGGCTGCGTTTACACTGCAAGGCTTCATGCACAGATCTGAGCTTTTGAACATGTCTGATATTTTATATTCACTTTAGATAGGACTGGTATCTGTGTTTACATTAAATTATTCTGTTGGTGATTGCTTTACTATGTGATGATTTATATAGGCTGGTGGTGCCATGACTACTTGCAAGCATAGATAAGTTCAAAACTGTCGTGGATGTTTTCAGCGCAAATTTTTGACTGAACAGATATAAACTGGGGAATAACAGTCATTTTTGTTTGTTATTTTATCTACGGTTTATTTAGAAGTGAAATAAAGTAGCACAGTAAGATTACACAGTATTTCAAATGAATTAACGAGAGAGAGAGAGAGAGAGAGAGAGAGAGAGAGAGAGATTGTGAGTGTGAATTACCTGCGTCTGTACAGCGTCTCTATGTAATAGTGAAGCTGTGAGTTTAATTACAAAAAGTGTGCAAGTTATTACCTCATTGCTAAGAAATATAATGTAGCTTTCAGTAGCGAAGATGTTTCATTTATACAATTCACAGGGCAGAGGTTGAAAACAAGTTTCTATGCTCCTGAATGTTTCTGTGTGTGAGCAATGTGTTCCTCACAAAAAAAAAAAAAGCTGCGCATACAGACATGTCTGCTTCATAATGTGACATTACAAAGCTATTTATTGTGGGCAAACATGTCCTTCCCCTTGGGGTAGCTCAATCTGATACACGTATTTATACGTAGGTCAGATGTCCAGATTTCGAATCTGTATCTGATTTAAAATCACATTTGGAAGTCGCTCAGAACGGAGGAGCCCGCACTGTTTATTGAACTAACCTGGTCTTTTCCTTTGGGATGGAGAGAGATGAGCTCTTTGGAAGTTCTCTGTGGCATCCTGGACCTTCTGATGGCGCTGCTGAAGAATATTCTCCCTCAATCTCTTCTCCTGAACATCCCACTGCTTCCTTCTCTCCTCTAGAGCCCTGGAGAGACCGCGAGACAGAAAATATATGCTGTTTTCGTGACGTCTGACAGTCAGACAATGCTTTGCACAGTGTCCTCTTTATTTGTATTAAGACATTATTCATTTGTATTAGACGAATGGATGAGAACTTTGGCAACTGCGAGCAGCATATCAAATGCATCACTTGATTTAAAATGCAAATGAGACTTTAATCTAATTGGCAATATCAGCTCATTGTGCGTGCTGTCGTTATCTCAGACGTTTACTTTCCAGGGTCAACAGAAACCCGAGCTTTCTCTAACAGATGCATTTCGGATAAATTCATTTGTTAATGGCACAGAAACCAGTGCATGCCAATGCTGCAGAAACTAAAATTATGCATAATAAAACAACAACCTGAACTAACATAAAAATGTTACATTATTTAATTTAATATATATATATATATATACATATATATTATACAAATAATATTTCAAGAGACTTTCAAGAGACAGGGTCTGCAGGAGTCATATCTATGATATAAGTAAAAAAAAAAAGAATAATAATTTATAATAAAGATTATGCCGAACTACTTTTAATGAGGCTTTTTTTCTTCATTATGATATAAGGACAGTTATATAACCCTGATATTTTTTACTTTAAAATATCAAAATTAATGGTTGCACTTTATTTTACAGTATGTGCATTTACATGTACTTACAGTGTACTTACTTACAGTACTGGTTAATATAAGGTAACTACATGGGTTAAGGTTAGGTTTAGGTTCAGGGTTAGTATCTAGTAATTACCCGGTTATTGTAATAACTATAATAAGTACATATATGTACATGGGGAACAGGACTGTAAAATAAAGTGCTACCGGATTCATTTTAGTACAACATTTCAGTGAATGCATGAACTGCATTTTTAATGTATTTCTAAATAAATTGTGTGTGTGTGTGTGTGTGTGTGTTGGGAAGAGACACAAGGAAACCTAAACAGAGGTTTTGCCTTGACTCTGTGGTTTTCATTATTTTAATCTTAAAAAAAAAAAATAATAAATCTTTAGGTTCCAAAAAAATATCAGACAATAGATGTCCTGTCATTGACAGGCACAAACTAATAAATCCTTTAATATACTCTATATCTTTCAGGAATTATTTAATCACAACAAAAATAGCTTGGGATCCGTCTCAGCCTTCTCTGAACGCACTCATCTGCCTCACCATCACTGCCTTCTATAAAGTAACGTAACTTTGCTCTTAGAGCTTCTATTTCAAGCTGGTAAATCCTGGCTGACAAATAAAGGATTAAATAACAGTATCCGTGGCCTGTAGGGTAGCTTCACTTTCAGTGTGCACACGGATTGACCAGGTCAAACAGCCAGACTGAGTCATTAACAGCATGGAGACAGTTCTTAGCATATCTAACACTCACTGTCAACACCAAATTCAGCAGCTGTGCATTGCTTCTGATCCCTGCTACTCTTTCCATGCAGTCTTTTAGCATAGTTCCCTCCTTGGTGAATACGCTGATGCTAGTTTTTTCTTGTTTTTCCCACCTCATCTAAAAACAAGTCTCCAGAGACCAACAGGCTAGAGCTGTGCAGTTTGATATTCATGTCGCAATGTATTAAATGTTTTAGGAAATACATGGGAAGTTTACATAGTTATACAGTTATCATTTAAATGGGCAGCACATTTTTCTTCCATATATATAACATTTTCTATTTAATTTGTGTAAAAGGGTTATGAATTTATATATTTCCCTAAAATGTAAAAAAACAGGTAATTTTTCTTCACCAATTCAACTGTTTAATCAGGCCATCAACAGGAAGTAAATAAAACATTGTAATTATTTTAAAGGCACAGTGTGTAAGTTTCGCCAAACAACAACAAAGACGTAGCTTGATGACTCTGTGAATGAGCGTGGAATCATGAGAGTTGTCGTCTTCACCTCTACAGCCGATGGAAAGCAATCCGACAGGACTCAGGCAGAAATCCTGTTTACGGATGAGCTAATAAATTTTTTGATTTGTACGTTAAAATTAATTTTGGCAGAACATTTTAAATTAAATAGTGAAATCAAAAAGGTTGATTGAAAGAAAACAAAATGTTACAGTATCGCAAAGCATACAAATGCATTAACCTAAGATCTGGATGCTGAAAAACATTTATGTAAATTAATCGACCTCCCAAGTATAATCACTATTAAGGTTTTCTGATTTATTTTGGACACACTTACTTTCGTCTGCGATTTGTTTCCAGGGAAAGCTTGCGAGCCCGAGCCCGACAGTACCTCTGTTCTTTTACCAGTACTTCCCTTTCATTTTCAGTCTCTCCATGTAAACATGATCTAATGTTCCTAAAGTGATGCAAAGTCAAGGAAGGTATAATTATTATAGAATAAAAACATCATCTGATGATATGCGCAGCACATAATGAAAAAAAAAAAAAACACAACGACACAAAGAAATAACATACAAATAACAAACATAACTAATATCTAATAACAAATATCTAATAATGCTTATATATATATATATATATATATATATATATATATATATATTAATATACATGACTGTAGTAATGGCTGATGAAAATTTAGTTTTGCATCACAGAGGATTCCTACTCAGCTAACGTTATGGTGTACTGTCTAATGTTATATATGCCACGATTAAATAAATAAAGCCTGTTGTGTAAGTACTGTAGTTTATACGCCAAAAGTAAAACTATGAGAACAATCACCTTACATTGACGCTGGTAATTCAAACAAGGAAAAGGATACGAGTAGTAAAGCGTGTCTTCCAGGACTGGCATCCCGAATGTGAGGATGACACGCTGATGACAGGTCTCAACACCACACTTCTCATCCATACAACAGAAGCTGCATCCTATTGACGTCGGTACGACCGCGCAAAAACATAGCTGGCAAAAGCAGAATTTATCCGCTTTGGTACAACATATTTGAGCTCTAAAGAATGAGAGTAAAATGAAAACAAGCCAGCCAGTGCGACAGCAAACGTAAACACAGACAGAAAGCGTGAAACATTATGACTTCATAACTTCCTGTAGTTTGATAACTTGCTTGATTAATCTAGACCAAACCCGAGTATGCTATCTTTACATTGTTTTAAATTAAAGCAGGCAAAGGTAAGACTTTATCGTCGTTCGCTGCCTCTGGAACGGTTACGCCATGTCGGTATTTGGTAACCAGCGACGCGCTTCCTTGACAACTGACACAAACTCACGGTGGAGGCGCGGTCACGTCTATCAGAAGCGACTGATGTTCATCACTCTCTACGCTGCTGACATCTGCTGGATGCCAAGGGAATCGACTCATTCACGCGAATCGATTCTTTGCGTCGTTACGCAATTACGTCTAGCTATAATTCGTTTTACGATGTCTTTATGAACTTTTTGATGCCTCAAAGTGGTAGTTGTGTAGCTGTCAATGGAGGGACAGAAAGCTCTCAGATTTCATCAAAGATGTCTTAATTTGTGTTCTGAAAACAAAAGCCTTGCGTTTGTGGAATGACATGAGGGTGAGTAGCCTAATTAACGACATATATATATATTTTTTTTGGGTGAACTAACCCTATAAGTTTTCCAACCGGTTACCCTCAGTTTCAGTTTTTTGTTTGTTTGTAGGCCTAACTGAATTAATTTCACACATTAACTGCACTTAACTGAAGTTGTGAATCGCAGGTCCACCCAGGATTGATCCTGCTGTCACACCCGTGGCAGAGTGTGAATTGAAGCAAAACTGCTGGGCTAGAGATGTTAGGCTGTGAAAGTAAGCGGCTGACAAGCCTTGTCGACCTGTTCAGTGATGGTTCTTCCAGCAGGACATAGCCTCTTTTGAACCATGGCCTCTCTAGCTGTCAAGGATTTGTACACGACTGTCCTTCTGTGAGTGACCCTTTGTAACGCTTGAGATTTATCAGAATCCTGCTTCAGATATCGGCATCTGTAAATTCACACTTCACACGTGCAAGAAACACGTGCAAGAAATAATAAGTGAGTTAAAATGCACACATCGCAAGCACAACAGTAGCCTAGAGGAAAAAAGTGAATCATTAAAAAACATTAAATTAAACACAAAATTAATAAATAGAAAAAGTAGCCTATTATGTAGAATTTATACATATAATAGGCTATATAACACTTAGCCTAAAGGAAAATGCTGAAAACATCTGCAGCTATTTCTTTATTAATCTTTTTGTTTAATTGTCCAATGTGCTATAATAATTTATAAACAGAAATATATAGTCAATTACAATCTTATAATATATAAATTATATAAGAAAATATATAAGTGCTTCTTCCCCCATTTAGTATTTTACTTTTGTAAATGATTTTAAATTACTATTAAATTAATTAAATTACTATAACAAGTAGGATATTTTTATGTTTTTATACATTGATTTTTTTCCCTAAACAGTTCAATTGAAAAAGTGCTTGTAATCAAACTTTACAATACTGTACATGGGGATATTTTATACAGCCTATATACAAATAAAGTATGGGTTCATTTTGAATGGCTGCAAAGAGTATACAAAGGTAGGCCTACTACTCCCCGGTAATATTTGATCTTACACTAGCAATCTATTATAAGCCATATGTTTTGCTGCCACCGTTAAGCTGGTGTTTACAAGGGATCTGAAATGAATTAATGGCTTCCAGGTTCTTGTTGCTTCTATTTCCCTCTTGAACCTCTGTTTGTACTAAGCAAATAATAAACCCAGGCTAAGCATGTGGAGGACAAATGTAATCCAGATCTCTGTAATCCAGTTACTGTGAGACATCCTCTCTGATCCGGATTTACAGTCACAATGAAACACTGAGGGTGTGAAATGTATGCGGCCACAGAAATGCTCTTCCACATCGCATGGGGATTAAAGCTCTTATACAATCCTGATATTAACACACATTAACGCATTACAAAACCCCTTGAGATACTGGACTGAACTGAAATTGAACTACAGGGTTATCTATGTTAGTGTCATTTCCACCAGCAGGAGACGTTAATGCACCATTAATGCCACTTAACGGATGTGCGTTTCTGCTCTAGGGGGCGCTGGTGTCCCTTTTTTGTTCTAAATCATGGGTGGGTAAATGTGTGTGTGTGTGTATGTGTGTGAAAGAGAGTCTGTCTGGAGAGATGGGGGTCAGATATATTTTGCTAGTACAATTGTGTCGAACTCTCATCTGAGAAGGAAAGTGCTTCAATAGCACAGAGAGTCTGACAGTGAAAGCCAGCTTTCCTCCCTTTTATTGTGGCCCTCAGGGTAACACAAGTGATCATTTCTCCCAGACTGGCGGCTGACGTGTCACAACAAGTGTCTAGCAAACTGCGTCGTCTAGGATTGATTGGCCCTCTTTGTTTAGTAAAACTAACTGGACTGGACTGTGTTTATAAAGGATGAATTTGTCCCCATGTTTTGAGAAGGAATAATCAGGAAGAAAATAGGGCTAGTTGTAATACTTTTCCCTTTATTTTTGATCATTATTGCTCAAGAAGAAAAGAAAAAAAATATAGGCCTGCAGCTGAACACATGTTGACCTTTAGTGACAACATCCCAGCAAACACAGAACGTTCCCCTAACCTTCCCAAATGGTCCCATGTGGTTATTTTTTTTGGGAACCAAACAAGAACGTTATAGGAACGTTCCATGTAGGTTATTTTTAGGTTCCATTTTTATAACTTAAGGAGAACGTTCCGGGAACGTTCCCCTAACCTTAAGGGAAAGTTCTAGGAACGTTCTGGGAACCAAAAACTAACGTTCCCAGAACGTTCCCAGAACCTAAATTTGTTTGCTGGGATGCCCCCAATCTGGGGCATATTGTTAGACTATATGAGGTAAGTTGTCACAATAAAATACTTGAAGTAGCTAAATTTAAATAGTAAAATAATAACGGAACACAAAAGGGAACACACAAAATTAGTGTCTGGTTATAGTGAACAAAATAGACACATAGACACATGTAGCTGCGACAGTCTTTTCTTCCCTATTGTGATGTATATCCAAGTAAAATGGCTTATGGAACAAGAAATAATAGGGTGGGACTTGATTTTGGATGTGTGTGGTTTGCTATTGGTGTGTGTGGGGTTGCCCTGCCCTCACACCGAAAAACATCAGAGAAGAGCCGAGAGTAATTTGATAAAATATTATGATGGCACTTGAATAAAAAATTTGGGTAAATAAATACTTTTACATAAATAATGCAATATTCCATTGAGAAATAAGAACTGTCCATTTTGATTTCATAGTAACTTTATAAAAATATAACAGTATAAAAATGTACAGTTATCACTCATTAAAAGGGATAGTTCACCCAAATTTTGTCATCATTCACTCACCCTCACGATGTTTCAGACCTGTATGACTTAATTTCTTCTGTGGAACACAAAAGAAGGTATTTTTGAGGAACTGTTTTTGTCCATATAATAAAAAAGCAACAACATTGAACCGCATCACCATCAACTCATTGTATGCACACAAAACAACAACAACAAAAAACAACAACTTGTGTGTGTGTGTGTGTGTGTGTGTTTGTGTGTTCCACAGTCACACAGCTTTGGAATGACATGAGCAAATGATAACACAATTTTCACTTTTGGGGGATCTATCCCTTTAAAATAGTATGATCATTGTGACATTTCATGTAAAGCTCCACAGAAATGAGTTTCCCATCTTCAGATTAACATTTCCTCTCATAGGTTTGTTATTTAAAGTCTAATCTAATTGTGGGTTCTTAAAGACAATACCATTACAAAACCTCATCTTTTAATTAGCCAATTACAGAAATGCTTAAGGTGAGTAACTGCATGGTTGACACACTGTTTCACGGAAAGTAGATTTGCCTTCTGGGCTTCAGCATATGATAATCTGATGAGGTGTAATAATGAGACTCCTACTGCAATTTCCCTCTATGATATTGGTCAAAGTTTCAAAACTTCACATTGCCGTGAGGAAAACTTTCTGCATTTTGTACAGAGAGTAATGGCCTTATCTTTGAAAGCTTTCATTTATTAGCATTACAAAGTCATCAACTGAAGAAGCCTGGAGAAGCAGAGTAATTACTGCAGAACCTGAAGGCCACATACACTCTTCAGTTTATTAGGTACCTTGATGGTACCAGGTTGGACCTCTTTTTGCCTTTAGAACTGATTTAATTCTTTGTGCCATAGATTCAACATGATGCTGGAGATCTTTCATATGGAAAATGATGTACCACTTTCAAGCAGCTTTTCTGTTTTTTACAGATATCTAGGTACATAAAATATTATTTTACTGAGTTTCAGGATCATTAAATGTATGATCTTTTGGCTCAAACTCATATGGCAGAACTTTTTGTGACACGGTTTGTTTCTCATTTTGCAGTGTCTTCAGATCACCTCAAAGTAGCATGGGAAAAATATGCTGGAATTTATAATCTCAAATAAGACGTGGGAATAAGGACGGAAGTGAATTCATACCTGCTCTATTTATTACAACCTATACAGTTTAAAGTATTGCATAGAATACACTATACCAAATCTAAACTCAAGAAAATATACCGTTCTTTTCCCCCGCTATGCGATAGATGCAAGAGCTCTGATGGGATTATGGGTATTGCCGTCGAGTCGGTTGTAAACTCGTTATTGCGGTGCATTGTGGGATTGGATGAGTGCACTGGATAACATCCACTATGGTTTCTGACACCATGGCTGTCCAGTCAAATAGTGCCTATTATTTAAGGGTTTAGGGGGCAATTTCGGACACAGCCAATGTCTAGCCTAAATGCATTGAGTTGCTGCCATGTGACTGGCTGATTAGATATTTGCATTAACGAGCAGTTGAACAGGTGTAGTGGACGGTGATTGTACACCTGCTTACTTGCAAGTGCCTTACATATTTGTCCAGATTTTAGTTTAGTTTGTGAACTTGAGGAATGTGGTAAATGCACAAGGGTTAAGGTTTGTAAAGATCTTTATGACTAGTCGCTCTGACTCAGAGTTGATTTTACAGGCAAGGTAAAAGGTAGTATTGGTTGAATCATTCTTTTATGACACTGTATATATGGTGATTCACTCGCCCCAACAAAAAACAAAAAGGTTAACACACTGACCCAACAAAACCCCACAACGGTTGGAACTGGTTGGTTTCAGTGTAGTGTTATGCAGTTAAAAGTGTGATCGAGAACGGAAATCACCTTAAACTTTTAGCTACAAAAAAAGCTGTTGACCATTTTACCTTTAATGCCCAGGAATTAAAAGATACATCTGAACACATGTTGACATTTTGTGACCTCATATAAAACACCTCTACATACTATTGACAATAGACAATGTGCAAATATTTTTTTGCTTGCAATTTCTTTGATGTGACAGCACCTTTAGACTGTATGTGGTAAGTTGTCACAATAGACTCATCATAGACATTTCAGCAAAATGTAAACAATAAAACAATAATGAAACACAAAAGCCAACTTACAAACTGAATAAACACAAAAAAGTGTGATTGATTATCAAAATCACCTGTCTGTTTTTAAGTTTTAAAGATACTAAACGTGTCTTACTTTATTGATCAGGAAGAAAAGAAAACAAATATACAGCTGAACACATGTTGACCTTTTGTGACAAAGTGTAGATATTGATAGTCTATATGGGGTAAGTTGTCACGATGGAACCTATCATAGTCTTTGAGAAAAATGTAAAACAATAATGAAACACAAAAGGCAACATATAAGCAAATTAAGCATTTTGACAACTAGCCCCAGTCTCTCATATGCTTATTGAACATAATACACACAAAAAAATGTGTGTATTTCACACAGTAGTTTTGATCAAAATGTATTCCTGCACTGTTTAGCTACTATCATTTTCTTCCTTTTCTGGTATAAAAACACTTTAGAGCTTCAGTAATATGAATGACAAATGCTGTCTCTCTGTTTCGCTTAAGCGCTCCATTTTGGTCAATCAGTCAGTTGGGCGTCTTTGTCTGCTGGATGTTGATCTCCCCTATGGCAACTGTGCGTTTCACAATATGCCACAGCAGACTCTTCATTTCATGTCTGTTTCCTTCAAATAGCTCCTGCTCTCAGCTTATTATCACCATAATCATTTCTGTGGCCAAATACAGTAAATTGTACGAAAAACCTCTTAGGAGTGCTAATGCATCACCTGGCTGTATTTTGTATTTCGCATAGGCCATGCTTGTTGTCATTTATGTATTTATTTTAAAGGTAAAACATGTTCCATCTACCCATAACTATACAATATAATTGGATCTGTTTTTTAATAATATATAATGTAGAATGCTAGATCTAACTATTGATAGCTGATGGAAATGAATGCACTCCGCAGGGGTAATTTGCCTCCATGCCATGCATTCAAATTGTTTAATGCACAGCTGGATTATCCTGCTTATACCATAGTCATTTGCCAGCATTGGCAAGTTAAAGCTGTAGTGCTAAAATGATGGTTATTTACGTCAACAACCTCTAGGTAGTTCTAGCATTCTGACCATTTTATATCAGACACAGAGGTAAAGTAGTGTGGTAATTTGATTGAGTTAGCCTATATATTGAAAAAGAGAGGGACAGAGAGCGTAAGAGAGAGAGAGAGAGAGAGTGAACAATGTGTGTTAACAACCCGATTTCACGGCAATTCATACGCATTTTATGAGGTGGCTAATTTGTACGAATTCATACGACCTCACTTGTACGAATTCGTAAAATTTTTGCTAAATTGTACATATTTCACGAGTTGTCCAATTTGAATCAATTTGTACGAATGACCTACCCCTGACCCCTAAACCTGACCATCACTGGGGTTTAGACAAATCGTTCAAATTCATTACCTTCGAATTCATATGAATTGGTCGTAAGATAGCGTTGGTGTGAATTACCTGCGTCTGTGCACGACTCTCTACTAGCAATGAAGCGGTGAGTTTAATTACTTTAAAAACAGCGATGTTACAAACTCCTTGCTGAGTAAAATAATGTAGCGAGTCAGTAGCAAAGTTAATTTATTAATAAATGTCACGGAGCAACGTTGACAAGTTTCTGTGTGTGCGCAGCACCATCACTGTGTATTCATGACGTATGTGTGTGTGCGCTTCAATGAAAGCAGCACATTTGTAATATAACAGTGATTAAACTCACTGGAACTACCTGTGTTTTATTGCACGTCTTCCAGCCGATCAGAGTCAAGTATTCACACAGACCATGTTATAAATAAATATAACTTTCATACCTTGATAACTCCCGCTGTGTAGCTGATGATACAGCCGTGATCGTCCTCCACAATGATGCTGGAAATAGTCAACATCATAAGAAAAAAAGCAATAGCCTTGTACAATCTGTGCCACCAATTCAGTTGTCGGAAAAGCTTCCCCTGTCTATTCACAGCTCTGATTTAAGGTATACTGAAGATATTTTTTTATAAGCTCTATTCTTGTACAAGCCAACCCGATCACACTAAATGCGTCTCTATAGCACGCAGTGTGTTTATCGTGTTATTTATACACGAAAATGAGTTTTTACGTGCATATGATACGCATGGGTTGTTAAGGGTAGGTTTAGGAGTGGTGTGGGGTGCGTGTGTATTATACGTTTGGGTAGAATTAGTGCGTGTGTATTACACGCAATGAAGTGCGTATCAAATGCACGCTAAAACTGCGTATCATATGCACGTAAGAACTCATTTTCGCGTATAAATAACACGATAAAACACACTGCGTGCTATAGAGACGCATTTACGTGAGAACGGGCTGTACAAGCACATTTTGCACTTATAAGTAAACAATTATAGGGTCATCTGCTGCTTGTCTTTCCCAGATGTGTTTCCTTTTATTCTTAAAACTCTAAGATCTTATGGATGGTTATCATTTCGACGGCCAAAGAGGGTCTAGATTGTTTTTAAAGGCCCACTGAAGTGCCATGGAACACACAGCTTTGTATGATGCTTTGACGTAATTTCCACTGAAACAGGAAGCTAAGGCGGGACATTCAATAGTACATTGGGTTTAATTTGCCATTTAATGAGATCTGCTAATATATATTGTTAGTGCCGAGAATTTTCACGTGAATGAAAATACACAAGCTACATTTGTGGATCTATGTATTTATTCACGTGAAAATTCTCGGCACTCGTATTGTTTTTTTCCCCCTCATCAAAACCGAATATTTTTATCAGTGGTTGTATATCAAGCAGGGACACGTTTGTGTGCACTTTTTGTGTGATTTCACCGAAACTAATAGAAAGTCTACTCTTCACAACGGCGATAGATTAAAGCGCGCACTTGTCACAAGAGAACACTATAATTTGTAACACCTCTAATTTGACAAACGAACAAAATGAATGCCCTGCTAGTTAACTGGAAATGTTTTAATTATTTGTATTAGGTACATCTGTGCCGTTTTTCAAAAAGTGGTGAGGACAATATCAATATCGACCCCGTACGTTACATGACTCGCTTTGGGCATTTGGTATTTATAGCATAGGGGGCGGTACGCTTTAGATTCTAGAGAGCATTTGATTGGACAGAAGATGAGAAGCTGACGTCATAAACATCCGTGATCCATTTTAGCGGAAGTGAGGGATTGTAAGTTTTGAATGCTTATATCTCCTAAATGCGAATTTTATCATTGGTTTGTAACACACCAGCTTATTCATAACCTTAAGCCTAACATATTCATACTAAAAGCTAAAAAACTAAAAAAAAAAATTGATTTCAATGGGCCTTTAAAAGATGCCAGATTGTTACTTTGAGTTACTATGGGTAACACTAAAAATAGAACAGCTTCTTGACAGAGGTTGTGTGTATGAGCATAAATCACATTTCTTTCTGAAACCAACTGGCCTTTTTGTAGAAATATTGCATGAAGCTTTTACTGTTCACTAGGCAGACGTTCTCCCAGCAGACTAATTGCAATAACTGGAATCTGCTGTATGGGTTATTCAGACTGAATCAATCCTGAGAGACTTAAATATGAAATATTTGTCCTTTTAAACATTTCCTTTCTTCACTAAGCTGTTTCGATGGGACTTAATGGATCTTATGGAAAAAATACTGCCAAAGTAACATTATAAAACATGATCATTAACAAAGACCCTTAATTTTTATTACATACAATGAATGATATGGGTTTACAGAGCTAATTGCCACCATGTTTCAGTGGCATTTTCTGTTGCTGTTGTTTTTCACTGCAGCACTGAGCTCAGTGTTGTTGTGCAATTGGATTATTTACACTCATATACCCCAACACAAACTGTGACTCCGTAATTGTTCATATCATAGCTAATTCCAAAAGAAAAGACGCTCTCTTTGTAGCGGTGCAGGTGCCAGCAACCTTTTTGACATGAAGCGGCATCCCATCATTTATACACAGTGTTGTTTGGAGAGTAAAAAGCTACAAAAAAGAGACCAAAGTGCTTTAGCGCTACCCAGCTGAACTGCACAACATGACCCACAGGTCACCGGATCCATTAACTTGCACGAGCCATTGCAGCACAGGTCAGTGTTTGCCAGATTTATGGTTTGGTGGCTTGAAGTGAGGAAAATTCCACACATGTGTTGCCACATGGGTAAAAAGCATAAGATGCATTTGAATTTGAATAACTCATGTGATTTATATCAGTAAGCGTCAGATTATCATTCTAAAAAATCAATTTAACCATGTAATGTTTTATGCAACGACTGAGCTCCTTGTAATTCCTGCAGACCCGTCAGTTGAACACCTCTCTACCTCACTTTTCTCTAAGCTTATACTCCCTCCCGCCAGTTAAGGCATAGTTCGGCCAAAAATGAAAATTCTGTCATTAATTACTCACCCTCGTGTCGTTCCAAACCCATAAGAATTGAATTCAATCTTCGAAACACAAATGAGTTTTTGATACTGTCCCTCCATTGACATCTACCAGCCCGTTCTCATCCCAAGGTGTAATATAATGACGCTTTTGCCAAAGCGTCTATATCGAACGCGGATGGCACCCTTTAGCGTCAATATGAGACGCCGATATATATGGGTCAGAAGGCGCCTCCTAGCTGTCTAACCCTAACCCTACACCATACCTAAACCTACCCATCTCTCTGCGTGTTATATTGACGCTAAAGGGTTCCATGGGCGTTGGATTTAGACGCTTTGTCAAAGTGTCAGAATATGACGCCTTGGGATGAGGATGCGTTGCATCTACACAACTACCACTTTGACACTTCAAAAAGTTCATAAAGACATCGTAAAACTAATCCATATGAAAATTTTCTGAAGAGACTAGATCGCTTTATATGATGAACAGATTGAATTTAGGCTTTTATATGCTAGCAATATGCTAAATCATGTTAGAAACAGGCTAGCAATGAGCTAATTTATGCTAGCAATTTTTGCCTTTAGCTTTCTTTTTTTTAATAGCTTTTTGCCAATTGATGCTTTTAAGTTATTTAAACTTTTCAGTCAAGGCTTTGTCAAGCCAACATCAAAGTTTGCTCACAAACTTTACTCATCTAGTTTTAACTTGTAATCCTATTAATATTAAAATTAAATAGTAAAGTTTTCACAATTTTATAGTTTTGAATAAATGCAGCCTTGGTGGATATAAGAGTCTTCTTTCAAAAAACTAAGAATAACTTTCCGACCGCAAACTTTTGAACAGTATTGAATACATTCATCTATGTCTCACTTTCCCCCTCTTGTGCCAACGTTTGCCCTTTTGTGTGCCTTTGGTGTCACTTGTTTTTTAAGGTTTCCGACCCTTGTGCTAGCGTTAGCTGTTCCCGTGTGTGTTGCGGAAGTGGAAGAGAGTGATATCTGTGATATTTCTCGTGCTGTGTAATCAGCACGCCGTGTCTGAGGTGTGTTTGAGGCTGAGTGGTGTGAAGCTGTCCGTGCCGATTCTCGTCTGAGCTCATGTTCAGCCTTGCTGCTTTTCTCAGTGTCTTCTGACTGTAACACTCGGACATAAGAGGCAAAACCAGAGAGGGCGAAGTGACCTTATTGCACCCAATGAGGGGAGACACGTGTGGCGGTGACTAATGGCCCATATCTGGGTGAGAACGAGCATGTGCATGAGTTTAACTACGTATGACTGAAAACAAATTATAATTCTGGGAAAGACTAGACCACTTCACTGATTATAGCAATCCCTGACCATTTATAAAAGAGCCGCGTGGACAGTGACTAATAGCGGGGGAACACAGTAAACAGGTAATATTTGTAAAGAAATGTGTACCGTAAAATATAATCTGTTGTGCAAGATCTACATGCTCATGTTTTTTCCACTTCCTATATCCTGAGTTAACCTCCTCAAGCCAGATTTAGTCCTTTCAGTGTTAGTTTTGTTTCCAAGGCAACAGGAGCTGACAAGTTCACTATTGTGTGCAACTGCTGTGCAGTGAACCCTACAAGGACAACACTTTGTTGTTTGAAATGCTGGGTATGTAACTTCCAATACTAATTATCACCATCTTTACCTTAAGGATCTTTGTCTGTCACATTAGGTTCACTTCAGTTTCTCTCTTGAATGAATAAAATATTCTCTGCTGCAGTGGTAAATTAATACTTAGCTATTGTAAAAGGAGGAGCAATTGGTGAAACAACAGTTGTTAATCAGCCACATGCCAAGATGAAATTTTAATCGGGACAGAAACAATATTTATGCCGTTCTTTCTAAGAGCAAATAATCATGAATGCATGCACCATTAGGGCTGTTGACTCAAATATTAAAACAGTCTTGTAGATGACACCCGGCGCAAACACAACACTAGAATCTCAAGCTAGAACCCACAGATTTTTTGATGAGACGTCTGAAGATGCAAAACACATCTATTTTTTTTAAAAGTCAATTGCTTTATTGCATCACATGTTACAGGATAGCTTTGATAATTTCAAAGTATTTTCTGCCAATAATGTTATTTGTAGTCTGCAGCAATAACAGCTGGAACTATATAATATTTGGAAATATTATCTATCTATCTATCTATCCATCTATCTATCTATCTATCTATCTATCTATCTATCTATCTATCTATCTATCTATCTATCTATCTATCTATCTATCTATCTATCTATCTATCTATCTATCTATCTATCTATCTATCTATCTATCTATCTATCTATCTATCTATAATATGGCAAAGGAAATAACACTCTAAGCTTGCCATTATAAATTGTTTTGCCAGATGTCTCTTATAAGTAAACTTTTTTTTAAATCAGTCCAAAATCAATTCTGAGCTACATATATTAATAATTTTAACGAATCATTTACTGAATCAACATATAACCTTTGACTGTTATGTTCAACTGTTCAATCAAAAATACCGTGTTATGTGCACGTAAGCATCTATGGACTGCAATATAAAATGAGGTTTGTAAGAGTAAATGGCATTATAAATAACGGCTATATGCAGTGTTTTCATTCAATATATTAATTATATATATTGAATGATATAATAATCAAACCCCCCCCCACACTTTATTTGTCGTTTTCTGCAAAATCCATTATCCTTTGACCTCTGTCTCCTGTATGTGGGCTGCATTTGCCATGCACCTATTCTCCTTCGAACAAAGTCACGTTAACATTCAACAGTACACATCATATCACTTTCATAACTGATTGCGTGATTGCGGGGGTCACATTGCTCCAGCAGAGCTGGGATGCACAACCGCACCTTGATCTAATTACTAGGAGGTTTCTAGGACCCTTGCTAAGTCTTCATCTCTTATTCCTTTTCATAATGTTCCTTATTCAAAGAGCTTTTCAAATTTGGTGTCATCATTCTGTACGTACCCGGCGTAGGAGGGAGATCTCCCTGCAATACTGTATGACATGAAAGAGAAAATGCCCTCTACAATCACAAATTCATCAGAGCAGGTGTCAGCTTGATGTCATCACTCCCTGTATTGGCACTCACCATTAAAGCAATCACCCTGGGTGCAGAGAAAAGAGAGAAAGATTCAGTCAACTGATTCATTCAAAAAGAGTTTGGAGCCGCACACTAGCATGCTACTCTTACTATTTCTGTGTTAGAAATATGTGCAAAAGATATTAAGAGTAGTATACTAGAATGCGGGTTAAACTTCATTCTGGAATGAAACACGAATGAGTCACTCAATCATTCACTCAACTAATTCACTCAAAAACGCTGGTTCATTTGGGAACGATACACACCACTACTGTGTGTAGCCAGTGCCAACAGTGTGTTGCTCAGTAATGCACAACGGTTCATTGTTCAGTGGCTTTGTTTGGAACTATTTTTGTTGGCAAAGCAAAAAAAGACAGGCAACATTGTGTCTAAAGTATAAGTTATTAAATATGGACAGGCATTAGGCTACATGAAATCAATAAGTAAACAGACTGATATACAGATACCTCATATCAACAAATAATAAATATCAAAACATGTCCATGTTATAAGCATTGATGAACATTAATGCAATTACCATTGTTTTGCATAATGTTTGCTGCCTTCTAGGATTTTTGTGATAGTGTGGAAGGAATTGAAAGGGTTTGAATTAAAGTTTGGGGTGAATGAATCTAAAAAAAAGCACATACAGTGGCTGATTATTATGGAGAACAAGGGTATTTGCTATTGATCAGAAACATACTTTGAAGACTAAAAAAAGACGTATCAATCAACATAAAGACATTTCTCTTTTTGATGTTGTAAAATGGTCTCAAAGGGATTCTGACTTCTTGCCATGCATGCATTGCCCCAATCACAAGTGGGTTTATATGTCTATACTGAACTAAGATGGTGGTTTTTCATGTAATCCCTGCTGCTCAAAGTCCTCTCTCTGGAGACTCTACATCTATTGAATCCATTAGTGGCCTCTGCTTTCAACATCAAACTCCAGATCTCTGATTAAACCACTGTACGCCTCAACAGACTTTCATCTCAGTATGCTGCGGACTGACACTGAATGACAGAGCAGGCATGTCTGTCTCCCACAAATAGCAACAGATGTCGACATGTATCAGCAATCCATTTTTGCAAGATGCATCTTTAACATAGTCCATGCTAAGATTTTTTGCTTGACTAGGTACTTCAGTCCTAGGCTATTTTGCTGCATTTTTAATGGACTTTGAGGGATTCCACAGTAACTTTTACCACTCAATGACAATATTCATCAGAGCGTAATATTGTTCCTCAGCATAGTTGAATCTTCAATATGCCATAGCGTCTTGCATGCATTTAAAAAAATTATAAATTTGGTATAAAAGTTAGCAAATTTTTCTGAACAATATTAAATATTGAGACGTAATACAGTTTTTATATTTATATTTTTTTTTACTTTATTACTAATTTATCATCTGTCTTGTCACTGTTATTCTGTGTGTTCTGTGGGAGCTTCTGTCACCAAGACAAATTCCTTTTATGGGTAAGCATACGGGGAATAAAGATCTGTAAGAAAGTTTCTGATCTGTGAGATATTATGATTTCATAAATTTAACAAACAAGAGATTCAGCCGCACACACTCAACACACAAAACTGTAACAATCAATGCATCATTTTTGAACCCAAATAAATTATCCACATTAGAAAATGAACTCCAGGCAATGCAAAACATCTCACTAAACAATAACAGTGTAGATAAAACTGGCCAAATGCAACCTTATTAATTTTCCATGCCTCTATGCATGCAGGGAACACCAGTGCCATAAAGTCAAGTCGATTCTACTTAATTTTAAACCTTTTAATTTTTTTTCTCAAATCTGTGTATAAATAATACAAAAGCTTTTTTCTATTTTGGAATCAAATAAACAAAAACTTCTAAATACAACAAACTTACATGCTTATGTAATAAAGTACTGTAGAATATGCTTAACATTTTTATAGTTAAACTAACGTTGTATTTACTTTGCGACAAAATATTATCTTTTTGTACAGTATGGGCCCCAGTATAGTGATGCAGGCACTATATCTTAAAAAGGCACTAACTCTCAGATCAGAACTTGGGATCAGACTAAAACTAACTAAAAATAATAAAAAGTTTGCCTACATCAGTCTTCATCTCCTCTCACTGTTAGCTGGTGTGTAGTTAGAGCATTATTGTGCTCTTTGTCTGCCGTTGCATCATCCAGGCAAGCCCTTTTCACACAACGCGTCAATCCCGGGAAATTGCCGTAAAATTGCTAGAGTGCCTAAAAGATTCTAAAAGATGCTAAACACAATAACTCTTTCAAGAATGCTTTGAGTGTGAAAAAAGCGGTATTTAAACTATTGTCATTAACGTGTGTAAGTGCAGATTGTGCCGCACATTTCCCTGGAAAATTGTAAAAACAAAAGCCTGCACTTATCATACATGCTCTTTTGGAGTGTGTATACCTCTTTTTGTTTTGGGACTTCATTAAACTTGCCCTTTTTTAACAGTCCTCACTCTGTCGCTCTTCTTTCCTTCTGTCTCTTTGTTTCTCGCCAACACTATACCACAATCTGAAGTGCGGTTCTGAAAGCCTCTCATACTGCTCATCTTTAATGGAATCCTGCTGCGGCATCAAAGAATTGCGGCAACCTTCCTAAGCAATCCCTTGACAGCGTTGTGAAAGTTTCTGTTCTATGTGGAAGGGGGTGGATGGGCATCAGTAAAGCGTGTTTGGCTCACGCGGTTTGTTGGAAAATTGTTAGTCCAATAACAAGCTGAGTTTAAACTGCGAATGGTGTAATATATTGTTTTACAGTTTGGGAAGTGAAAAAAGGGGACAGGTCACCCAAAACCCCAATTTTTTTAAATTTATTTTCATCATGCCATTCCAAACACCTGTGACTCTCCCAAGAGGCCCAAAAGGGAAAACAAAACAAGAAAGAACTGTTGTACTTTTCCACAAAACTACATTGAATGGGGCTCTCTAAATGTGAACGCCATAAAAGAATCATAAAAATAGTCTATATAGGATAGCCTCTGACTTGCAATAAAAAGTCTGTGTAATGCATCAAAATGCCACTTCAGTGTCTGTGCCATTCTGCAGTGCAAAGATGGATTTTGTCAGAAAAAAAAATTCCATTGTGTTGAGTTGATGTGTGAATTATTTTGTGACTAATATTTTGTGACTAATATAAGTTCTCTACTCTTATCCTGTGTGTTTCTTTGCCTGATAACTTTTTAGACACCACACATTGTAAATCAATTTAACGGGGCAAATATCACCTCTTATAAAAAGTAAAAGTACATTTCTGACACTTTTTATAGGTTTGGGATTGTTTTTCAGTTTTTAACCTGCATCCACTGAATCCTGCAAAGTGTCCTCCTTTTTGGTGTTATAGATATGGCCATCCTAGGTCCAAATTACTTTTCAATGAACAAATGACTGTTCACTATATCCAAGTCGTGAATGAATCATAAGAATCAAAAGAATCACTACATCTCTAATGAACATAAATGTAACAGGTAGAGCGTGGTCATATTAAAAAAATTCTCATGAATAATTACATAAATTTGGTCTGTTCCTCACAGCTTTAGGAGACCTATATGGACCACTTTAACTCTTTCCCCACCACCTTTTTGTGTTTTCATTGTTATACGGTAGGGGGCGCTATAGGCATCGTCTGAAAGAGTACAGAATCTCCTGATCAAAACACGTGCAACAAAGAAGCAGAAAAAAGGGATGACACATTGTGTACACATTATACACTGTAAACATTTTTTTTTGGATGTTTAAGTCACTTCAACTTAAATTACATTAAACTGACTTCATTGACTTCACAAAAAAAAAAAGAGTTGAATCTTGTATAACTTCTAAAATAAGTTGAAAATTGCTTATTGACTTATATTGATTGACGATTAAAAGCAATGTTAAAACAAATGTATTGATCATATAATTTTTTAACAGTGTATAGTCTGTTGTGAGATTGTTGGAGGCCATGCATAGTTTTGTGAAAATTATCAAAAATGCTGGTGTTGGCTGGCAACTTTTAATAAACACACTGGCGAGGGAAGAGTTAATGATGCTTGGCATTGCATCATTTTTGAAGCTTAAATTGCAAGTACGAGAGGGTTCAATTCTTCAAAGTCCTATTGTATGCCATGACAGAGGATGCCATGATGGTGAGTAAATAATTATAAAGCTTATACTTTAAGTCTTACAAAGAAGAAACTGTATACTGAATACCAATTTAAAAGAATGAGAGAAACAGCGTTGGTGTGTTCTTATTAAAATTCTACTGTCAATCTGTAAGATCCATTGATTAAATGAATTGTTCATCGTAGATAGTTTACAGAGTGCAATCAATCAGGCCCAGAACGCTCTGAAAGTGAGAGCCAAAGGGCTTTGGCAGGAAAAACACTGTAAGGCATTACAACTACGTCAAAACATACAATTTCCCCTGTTGCGTTTTCAAACAAATGTTCTAATCAGGAGACCGAATAAACCCGTCCATTTCACTTCTCAAAGTACATTCATGGTCACCATGGAAACCACAACCTGTGTAATGTCTTTTCAGACTTTATGTTTTCATTACTGCTCTTTCCAGTAATCCCACTGATCTGACTGGAGCTGAGCTATTGATTGATGAACCAGAGTTACCCTTTTACTTGGTTATCAGTAAATCTATAGCTAAACGCCCAAGTAAATGCAGATAACTTTGTGAAGAAAGTGAATTTTACTTTAACTTTACTACTGCATTGTTTACTACTTACCATAATGCCTTATTTAGAATATATTAGTACAATTTAAATGATCAAACCATCTTTTTTGTGGAGTTTAACTTGCAGACTGCACTCAAAAACAGAAATACAACACAAGTAGTCCGATTCACAACAAATGACTCATATGAACCAGTTCTTTTTAGTGAATCACATCGCTGACAAATGACTCAGTGACATGTTTGATTTTTGTATATTTAATTGTTTATAATTAAAATGCAAATATTTGATTAAATTATAGGCATTTTAAAACAATTAACTGCACTCAACAGACAGAATAAAAAGGTGTGCAATATTTATATGATACAAATTACTTGATGATCTTTTTTTATTCTTACAGTGTAGCTACATAAGAAAGTAGGCTACTGGTTAATAAAGTACATGGGTTAAGGTTAGGTTTTGGTGTAGGTTCAGGGTTATTACCTAGTTATTGTAATTAAGAACATATGTAGGGAGAATAGGACTGTAAAATAAAGTGCTACCGGTTTTGGTTTAGGGTTAGTTAATTTACTGCTTACTATAGTAAGTACACGTGTAACTACGTCACCATAAAATAAAGTGTACCAGTAAATCTGTCCCCTGGTGTGGTATATAGCGGATCTCATCTTTTCAGTGTGTCGTGACATTTCTCATAATCACAGTTTAGGAATAACATATTAAGGACCAGGAACCAAGAACTCATCTAAGCTTGAACTCTAAATAACAAAATGAAGTGCTGTTCCAATGCATGTGTTCACCACTTCAAACATAAGAATGATTTTTCTTATAAAAACGATTGGGCCTCTGTGTTAGAATTAAGAATTCTGCCTTCTAGCCCTAATTTGTATGTTAATACGTTCATGTGTTTTGTATAATTAATTGAATCTGCTTCCAATCCAGCTCATTAGTTATTACATTTCTGCATTCTGTGATAAGAAAGCGCACATTTTCCATCCCCCGGGGTAAGGGAACAGTATGGTCCAACAGAGACTGATATAGAGATCTTTCAGCTTTGCCTGAGGTAAAGTTTCACATCTCTGGCGGCCGACACAGTGTTTTGACCCACAGCATGTTCTTTTCTAAATCCACTTGATAATAATGTTTTACCTGTGGCTCCAATGGCACTGCAAGCCTTAACCTCTTAAAAAATAAGCACACACATGTCACGGCCTGTCTAACCCACAGACAGCAGTACAAAGTCAGAGAGAAACAGCTTCATCTCTTTAATTATAGACCTCCACGGACTATGCTGGATTCTGCAAGCTGGCTTCATAAATATTTTCCTTTCCACTTGCTTAGAAGTGGTATTCAGAGAAAAGATACTTAAGGCCGGTTCAAACCGCATGCTGATGTGTAAAAAGCACACACAGCGCATCTGTTCAATGTGGCCGACTGACTGTTTGACCCGTCTGTGTGCTCCTGCTGTGGCTGATGCTGACAATTTTCTGACTTGACATTTCATTCAATTCCCGCCTTGCAATGGATATTCAGTCACAGATACACAATCTGGATCAAAGATACAAATTTTGGTCTGTTTGTCACACAGAGCTATCTTGTATGACTTCAGTATAGGGCTGCAGGATATACTGAAATGAGCCTATTGAAATATTGCAAATTTACTCACACACACACACACAGCCCACTGCCCCTGTCCCTAAACCTACCCATCACAGGAGACATGCTGCATTTTAAAATGTTTAATAAAACATTGTTTTTTATGTTTTTTAAGCCATTTGATTTATGAGGACTTTTGAAGTGTCCTCATAAACCACCCATAAGTTGTAATACCAGTGTAATACACATGTCATTATACAAATTTGTGTCCTCATAAATCACACACACACACACACACACACACACACACACACACACACACACACACACACATACAGTATATACAGTATATATATATATATATATATATATATATCGCAATGGCTTGTTATAACTGAATGATTTTAATACTTAAAAAAGTTATGAAAAGTCAATGTTTTAGGTTGATGCAGATAGCAGAGAACAGACTGGCCCATGACTGTTAAATACGTTTCATATCCTTAATGTTATTAAACGCAATAAGCCGTGGAAAAGAATTCAATGCAGTACTCGCGCGCACAGAGAGCCACCTCTCGGACAGCATGCAGTCCCGAATTCAGTTCTTTCACGCAGCTTTTACACACAAAAATATGTCAAAATGCGTCTTGGCGAGTATTCACATAAACACAGTCAGTTATGTCCTAAGTGAATGTAAACAGTTGAGAAAGAAAATGCGTGTGTAACAGTATATTGGATCAGTGCAACTCTTAAAGTGACAACAGCCTAAAATAACCTAATGTTAATCAAACAACAAAACTAAGAAAATCACTCACTTCTTTTTACTGAATAACTTTTGTAGCTTTAATAAGAGTCAGCGTATTTCTTTTATACAGTGAAGACTAAGCATTTGATTGTTTTATTCCTTACTTGAATGATACTGTTAAATAAAACGAATGTAGGCCTACCTGACAAACCTAAAGCACTGTTCATTTTATATATATCTTTGTTTTATTATATTTGTCCTATTGTTTGTAATTTGCATATATTTACTATATATATTGTTTTTATTATTAATAAAAAGATATAGTACAACAACAAAAATAATCATGATTACATATATATATGTATATATACATTCAGACTTTCAATATATTTAAATATCATTTACACAGTTAAAGCATTATCGAGAGAGTATATCGCATATTGCATTTTTCTTCAAGATCGTGCAGCCCTACTTCAGAAGATTTGTATTTTTATACCACTTTTATATTGGTTTTTGGTTTTTGGAGTTTTGTAATATGACTCTGGAGCTTTGCAATATGAAAATGATGGTTAACCCAAAAATTAACATTCTATAATCATTTACTCACCCTCATGTTCATCCAAACCTGTATAACTTATGTGACACACCAATGGAGATATTTTTTTTTAAATGTCTATTAAATCTATTTTTGTCTGTCCACACATTAGAAGTCAATGGGGTTCAATGTTTTTTTTTTTTGGACCCTACTGACTTTCATTGTATGGAGTAAAACAGTGGACACATTCTTCACAATGTCTTTCTTTGTGTTCCAAAGAAGAGAACAATACAGGTTTGGAACGACATTTACATTTTTTGGTGAACCATCCCTTTAACACTGTGGTAATTTTCAGATTTTTAAGTGTCTGTCGGTGCTTCACTTCTCTTTTCACCCTTAATAGAGCTGAATGATCCACACTGACAGCTTTCTCCGAAACACAATGAAGCTGTTTTTTGAATTGCTGATAATTCTGTTGCTTTAGATAAGGGTTGACGTGTTGAGCTTGGAGACAGAAATGCGATTCGAAACCTTGATGTCTCCCTCTGTTTCTTTTCTCCTCTCTTCTCCTCACTTAAAATTCAATATCATTGTTATCTAAAAAAAAACTAAATTACTTTCAGAATCTCTCTAAGAGCCTGTCCCAATGTTTATTTTTGTGTGAAAGCCAGAATCAGCCCAGGTGTGTAACTGAAGTACGCTACTGATGACATCAGTAATGCGATCAAGGTCATTCAGACCTGGAGTGCAATAGTGTCTGGTCGTGACTGACTGACTGCAGGGATATCTGGGTAAATACTAGTATACTGACAGGGGACCTGATTGAGCTGTTTGTTTTGTATTTGTATTCTGTTATTTCCCAGCCAACATTTGTATATGTGGCCCATATGAAATGGGCTGAAAAATGGGCTACTAGGTGGGACCCAAGTGGGCGACATGCGCAAGACCCATCTCGGTCCCAGCTTTAGAGCCAGATTCGCAAACGCTGCAAAGTTCTTGGATATGACTATGCTGTAAACTACTGTGATCTGTCATACTTTATGACAGTACATAAATGCTTCATCTGAATCGGTTTCTCTAACTCTTTTCCTGCCTTTGACGGATTTTTTGGGGGATATTGGTTATATCTCTTATATAAAATTGTTTAATTGTTGCCATAATCAATACAAATGAACACAAATGTCCCTCTTGCTCTCTCTCTCTTGACGTTTGCGATTAAAACACATGATGATCCTAATTGTTTGATGCTGCGAAGAATGACAATTACAGTGATTCTCACGATGCAGAATGACTATTTCAGCACATTTAGCACCTGCTTAAACTAGCTTGCAGGTGCACAACTGTTATAAATGATTGATTGTGTCCTTTTTGTAGTTTTTATTTAGTCCCTTCACCATGAGGAGTTTAAATGTTTGACATTTATCACATTAAATGTCTGACTGCATGCCATAAATGTATATAATACAGATTTTTTTTTGCTGTGAAAACTCCCAAACGCCCATCTGCTTACACAATTTCACAACTATCCCTCCATGGCAAACTTGAAGATGATCTGTGACCCCATGCTGAAAATCTTCAGCTTCAGCAGGTGCATGTGGGAGATATGTTCACCTGCCATCTGCTCTATGGAGAGACATCTCCTCCCTTGTGCATTAAAACCTCAGAGATACTGATATTAGCAAATATATCAAATATATTATGTTTAAATCATTATATATAGTGTCTCATACAGTACATTTAGCTATACTGTATTAAAAAGAAACATTATGAGAACAGAAAAGACCCACAAGATATAGATATTCAGATATAACAACAACAACAACAACTCAGTGTGAGGAAGTAAGTGAAAGTAGGGGTGCCACTAACTTGAATATATTTAAAGTACCATGACAGTATGCACAGTTTTAAAAACTCTGTAGCTTTTCCAGTAATGAGCTATTTTTTTTCTCTGCACGATTGCTACATAGCTAGTTTTGTTACACTGTATTGCACAAACAGCTTTACAGCCGAGTGAGCTGAGCTAATAAGCTCTCCTAAAATATAAAATGTCTTCTCTCTCATATAAATCACTGCGATGTCTGATTCAGTTTAATGTCATTTCATTCAGGAGGTTCATTTAGGTTCACCCATTTTCAACTGGTAAAACATTTTTTTATAAAAAAATAAATACATAAACCTATAACAAGCACTTTTCCTGTTTGGTTGAATTAATGTTCACAAGGAAAAATGTTTCCCTGTGGTGACAAGTCCAGAGGTAAAAGCAGTAAATGATATAGAGTAAGTTTACTTTGAACGCCTTTAAGGGTCTTCTGAGAAGAAGAACAGTCATTAGTAGTGGTGCTAAAGTGGAAAAGGCAAAAATAACAGTTGCTTTTATTATATGGCCATTTGAATCTGCTGAGGAAAAAATTCAGCTCTTCACTTAAAAAAATATCTGTCAAAGTCCTGCAAAGGTTCAACAAAGCCACACAATATCTCAAGTCTCCAGCATTGACAGATCCAGAAAGAGAGTGCTGGAAAAAGTCTGATCGAAAATTGTGCATGCCACGTGTTGTTTCATTAAACACACATATTTCATTCTTGAAAAGAAATCACAGAACTGTCTCAAGATTAGTGGAGATTTTTAACATTTCATTTTTTATTGGCCAATATTTCTCATCTGAGGACTGGAAGATGCTGTCTGGATGGCAGACCAAACCTGTTGTCAATTAAAAATGCACAGAAGTCCTCCGTGACTCACATGGGAAAGTTGAGAGGAAGACATTGATTTCTCTTGACTCTCTTGCATAATTTCATGCCCCATCAAGCACATCATACAACTTTCATGAACAATGGAGACTAGAGAATAAGGTATTGTTGTGCTCTTAGTCATCATTATTACAGTAATGGCCTGTCTTAAATTCTTTGAATAGTGATCTGACCGTTACCCTTTATGAAAGTTATGTAGTTGCAAAGTTACTTAATTCCTAAAGTGGACCATCGAAATAACGTGTGACCGTTGTTTGTCCCTTTGTTTGGGGAAACTGGTTTGAAATAATTTTTAATTATGCTTTTAATTTGATACACTTTTATTAATTTATCATTTAAATTTTAGAATAATTTGTTTAATCTCAAAAGCGTACTTAACACTGCTATGGTGATGTTATCTTCTCGTCTGGACTCGAACAATGAACAAATGATACTTATTTATAGTTGATATCTAACTCTCATTACTGTTAGGTTAGGTGTTAGGCTTTGGGTTAGTAGTAGAATAAGTTTACATGTAGTTGCAAAGTTATTTATAGTCAGTAATGTCTGTTGGGGAGCTTCAAAATAAAGTGTTACCCAAACAAGCACCCAAATTCAGGCCATTATTGCTCAGACCAGAGAAACCTGCTGCTGTCACTACATAATTCAGACAAAAATCATGTTTCTTTTTTCATTGCCAGCCATTCAAAAGTAGCCATTAATTCTGCCTGAATAAAAATGTAATAGACTTCTGTTCTGCATTTAAAATATTCATCATTTTATTGCCATACCAATCAAGGTTGATAAGCACCATTTTTTATCTCCTTAAAACAAAATAATGATAACAAAATAATAATAATAAAATCAACATCCCAGAAAAAACTATCAAAACAGGGCAAATACATTTAAGAGAATAAGAAAATATGACCGATAACTTTAACCCTTGGAAAAACACACAGGGGTGTAGTACCAAATTTTGGGCCCTGGGTACAAACCATCTTGCTGGGCCCCCCTCCGCTAAGTCCAACGGGGGGCGGCGGACTATGAACTGCGCGACTTCTCCAACGGGGGGGGGGGCGGACTATGGACTGTGCGACTTCTCCAACGGGACGGACGGATGGACTTACTGCGCGAGGAGACGGAATTTCGGACGGACTTCTCCGACGGACTTTTAACTTCAGCTCGTCGACTTCTAAGGGCCCCCCCCGCTGCCTCGGGCCCTGGGTACTCTGTCCCCTTTTTCCCCCCGGTACCACGCCCCTGAAAACACATCCAGCATTTTTAATGTCAACACAGTACGAATAAGCCAATTTAAGTGCAAAAAGTGCCCAATATAAAGGATCAGAATAAACAACTTAATTGGCAGGCATTTCACACACGTCAATGCACACACCACAGTCAAAACATGTCATTCATTGATACATACTGTATGATAATCTGACAACAAAAACCTGCTTACGTTTGTGTTGCGCTTTAACTTCAGACAGAACTACATTACATCTATTGTGAAGCACATATTGTAGAACATACCTCACTTAGCAGAGTTAAAACTGATTAATCATTGATTCAAACCTCTTTCAGCGGCTGTCGGGGACGAGTAGAGTGCGGTCTAGACCGGGGTGGCTAACGTCTGTCCCAGAGAGCCTCAGTCCCGCAGAGTTCAGCTCCAACCCTGATCAAACACACCTGAACAAGCCAGCGTCTGAAGGGCTGCTAGAAAGATACGGGCAGGGGACTTTTTATCAGGGTTGGAGCACTTCTGCAGGACTGAGGCTACGTTTACACGTGTATATATGCCGTCAAGAGCATGCCAAACCTGTAGGTGGCAGTGTAACGAGAAGCTCAAGCCCACGTAGCATCAGAATCCCGAAAATAGCAACAACAGCTCCTCGACATAATAGAGCAGCTGTATTTGCAAATGCAAACAGGCGAAAAAGGGTTTGCACCAACATAAATGCGACTGCTACTCTGAATGCATCCATGATCACCAATGCCAAATGAAAATGTAAACATAGACGCACTTTTGACGCAGGCGCAAGTTCTGTCGCTTACTGTGACGTCAACTGCCTAAAACAACGTTTTCCAAAATGTCCACTCTAGCCGGAGTTTTTAGAAATAATCGTTTTCAGAGGCGAATTCCCTGTTTGCGTGTAAACGAAGGGCACAAACGAAGGGAAATGTCTCAGTTTTTCAAAATAACCATGTAAACGGGGCCTCGGTCTCTCCAGGACCGACGTTTGCCACCCCTGGTCTAGACGGTAGTAGATGTCCGCTGATTGGCTAAAAGTGTGTGCTCGTTGGCGGCGTCATGATGACTGCTTTTATGGAGTATACACACTTGAGTTTTGTTTATTAACCAATATAGACTATACAATTTTGATGTTTCATCCACACAATCAGATTCAAAACCGTCCAATTAGGCAAGAATCCGCTCAATCTGAAAAACTTGGCTGCAACTTCAGATCGGAGTCCTGAAAGCCTTTCTTTTTTAGCCGTTTTTGACTCGCGCTTTAACTTCTACTAAACTGCACCACCGTTAATCCCACGCAGAGATGACACCAAAAGATTTGATTTAATATATTTCTGAGAATACCCAGAATTTATTTAGCAATTGTTCTTGTTAACTGTTAAACATGAGGCCTAAACGGCAGTTACATATAAGGAAGAATGAAACGTGAGAGCAATGACAATAAGCACAGTTTAGAAACGGACCGCTTCAAGCAGTCATCAGCCGAGCTTGAAGCCCACAGTCCTGTCATCTGAGGTAAATAATTCATACCATTGAGTTTGAGAAAGGTTTGAATTTCAAGGAGGGAGTGGGCTGAGAGGAATGGAGTGTGTTTGGAGAGCGTGTCAGAGAATCTCTGCGAAGTTTGAAGAAGGTTCCTGTCGGGAAGCACAGATCATTTATTGTGACTTCATTTGCACAGAGAATGAGAAATCTCTTTCATTGCTCTGTGCCGTGGTGACGGTGTATGAATCTCAATTCTTCAGCTTGTTAAAAACAGGCCTTTCGTGAGTCGAAGTTATGGGCTGCAGAAACATAAAATAAGAAGACAGGCAACTTTTCAAGCCATGCTGATTGCACCAAATAAATATTCAAGAGCATTTTTCATATGAATAAAAACATTCAGTTGAAATTATGGTGATACCCTACTCCAGTTAAAATAATTACTTGTTCCATATACTTCCAAATTGAATTGGAAGTACTGCAGTAGGTCGTCTGATTTTTTTTATTATGACTTTGTTTTTGTGCTACGCAACTGTACACCCATCAACATGAGAGAATAATTACGGCAGTCTCATGGGAAAGCAACACCTGATGTTGCCTCCTGTCATTTGAACCTTAGTATTAGCAGAAGATGTGTTCATCACAATGGCTCACCGGTGGCAACAGACTGAGCCTTTACTACTGGGAACGGCTATAACAGAAAAGATAAGAAAAGAGACACTGCCGTTCTGTTCATCAGACTACTGAAGGCCTAAATGGGCCAATATTCCCTAGATGTGAAAAATGAGATTATTCTCTCATAGATCTGTCATATTCACTTTAGGAGCCCATACACTTTCCATTCTCCATACCACAGCCCACTGCGTCCCGTTCAGTTATCCACCCTGACAAACAGAAAGAGGTACAAGACAGAGATTGTTTTTCCTCAAGCCTTTTGAATTCCATGAATCCTGAAAGAGACGCTCTATAATTCATGTTACTGATGTAAACAGACTCCAACAGAGTCACTATCACACAGATGGTGAATCAAAGGGACATTTCAGAGCATGGGATGTTGCCGCGATGTACAGTTAAGGCACTTATCTAACATGATAATCGTTATGTTTAATTTTGATAGTAAAAACATTTGTATGAATTTACAGCATGTTCATGGCAGTACACAATTATTTTTTATACAATATATACACTATTTTATAAATATATATATATATAGGCTATATATATATAGTAATACAATATCTTTTTTAACGTATTTGATAGAAGTTGGCTGCATTTATTTGATCAAAGCTATAGTAAAATCAGCAATATTGTGAAATATAATTTTTTCAGTATTCTTTGATGAATAGAAGTTTCAAAATTGCAGCATTTATTTGAAATATAAACATTTTGTAACATTATTTATTGTCTTTACTGTTGATCAATTTAATGCATCCTTTAAAAAACGAATTAAGATAATTATGTAAATATTATTTCAATAATTGTATTCGGTCAAATCAATCAAATAATGATTTTTGTTGTTGTTGTATTATTAATGTTATAATGTTAAAATGTATGTTATGATATTAAAATTATTGCAATTTAGCCAGATGGTGTAGTTACAAAATCTTGTCAAACCTCGTCAAAAGCTGAATGTAGGGTATAAACGAACTACATTTTTTACACGAACCTTATACCTTTTTGTACCTTTTTTGTGTTTGTTTAAAACATTTTTGAAAAAATGTGGAAAAAATCACAAGAGGGTTTTGCTGATGCATCTGTGTTCACCACAGACGTTATTTCAGACATTTAACCAAAAACTCATTCAAAAAACACATTGAACCAGAAATACTTCATCCCTGCTCCACTCTATTTATTGGCATCTATGGTTCCACAAAGATCCTTCATCCATGAAGCCTTTTCATCCCACAAAGATTCTTTATAGTGGAAAAAGTTTCTATATATTTAAAAAAAATTCTTCACAAAAAAAGTCCCATTTTTCGTTTCATTTCTGTCTGAAATAACCATTCTTTCTCTTCAAGTGTTTCTTCGGACAACAACATATAAAAACATGAATTGCTGTAGTAGTTTGGGCTGCTGTGTGTCTATCCAAGTTTACCTGCTCAAAATTCTGCAAGGTTGTTCGGCTTCTTCCTGTTTCGGTTCCAATCACTGAAATAAAACATGCAGTAGTTCAGTGGTTGCTCTAGCACCACCAGGCCTGAAAAATTACCTCTGAGAAAGCTAAATATTTTATTTATGTTCTGCCCAATTCTATAAGTAAAGCTCACTTTCCAGATGTACACTCTAATATAATTTTGTTTGACCTTGTAAAATATACTTGACACACAGTCCGACCGGCACATTTTCCGTTGTATTAATATGTCATCCAGGGCTGGGTTTGTGTGAAATAGTTGATACCACAATCAGTGTTGAGGATAACGCATTACAAGAAACGCAAAAAATTTAATCAGATTATATTTTCAAGTAACTAGTAAAGTAACGCATTACTTTTCAATTTAAACTTGTGTTATTTTTTCAAATATACACAAGTTTCTTTGTTTTCCTATTTATTGACTGACAGCTCTCCTGTCCCCATGTAGAGAGATTTCAGGAGTGAGTGCAGAGGAGTTGTGTGTGAACATGATGATTATTGTGGTCCTATAGACTAAATATGAACATGCATTTACTCATCTCACACAAACATGGCATTTCGAGACTGACTCGGAGGAGGGCGGTTAGGACTGGAGAGATACGTTATTAAAAAACCAACAAGTAAGCCTAGCCCAGGTGAGAAAAAGGAAAGCAAAAGTAACGTAATACAATGACAATGACAAGACAAGACAATGAATTGCTTTTTTTAGGGAGTAACATAATATTGTAATGCATTACTTTTAAAAGTAACTTTCCACACAATAATAGATCACAATGGAAGATACTCATTTAAATAACTTCATAGTATCATCAGGAAAGTCTGTAAAGTGGAAATGGTGGAAATACTGTACATGACCTGTGAATTCTCAGATTCATCCATGATACGATCAGCATGTGTTTAAATCGGTTCGAGATCTTGTTTGCCAGTTGTATGTGTAATTTAATTTAAGTGAGTAATTGGGTTTTGCAGATCTTCGATTCAGAGCTCTTTAATCTCTCACCAATCTGTCTTTCTTATCGTCGACAGAACCAGTCCAGTTAAGCCAGACCACATCAATTCCAAGATAAAATTTAATTTCATTGACTTCATTTGTCTTAATTACCAAACAGTTAACAGGGAAAAAGAGGATGGAAAATTATTGCAGTCTAAACAGTTACTAATGCAAATTATTTACATATTTATCATTGTCTTTTATCTTTTTGTATAATATGCATAACATGTCCCTACCTGACAGCTATCACTGAGTTAGATGTCACTTTATATATGTTATACATACTACAGAGTACAGACACAACATAACAATGAAGCCGAGTTCAGAGTTACGCTAGGCTATAGGTCATGTGTGTGATCCACTAGAAACTGATCAAATGTCCAAACAAGCAGTCCTTGCTCAAGCCATTAAACAATTCAAAAAGCCTTCAAAAAGTCCTAAAAAGCCTCGTTTGTGTCTCGTGGTTGTAGAGAGCGCATGGCGAAAGGTGTAGATAACCAAAACAGCCTTAAACAGCCACAATAATTCTAAATTTAAATAAAGTGACAAATTAACATAATGTCTGTTTCTAAACCATTGCAGCATGAAAAGGAGATTTCATAAGCTTACGTTCCACAGCGTCTAAACAGACACGTATTCAACAGGTCTATAGAGTTTTCTATTGCATTATGGTTAAAAAAAACATACAGGGCCCTATCTTGCACCCGGCGCAAATGACTTTATACACTGACGCATGTATCATTCATATTTTGCACCCGCGCAAAGCGGACTTTTCCCTCCACAGACGCACGCCGGCAAACTAGAGAATGAACTTGCGCTCCCTGGGCGGGTCAGCGCACTGACCAGAAAAAACTTAGTCTAAAGTCAGTGGCACGTTGAGCGTACATTCAGATGCTATTTTAAGCGCGCATGCTTGGTCATAATACAAAGTGTGAACAACGCGCATACACTGTAGATGATTCTCTCATCTACACAGATGCATTTTCCTTTTTGCAAATGATACATTATTATAAGGAAAAACATTAAAACACGAGGGAAATCATTGTTGTGTCCATGACGATGGGAAAAATAGGCATAAAGCTTACATATTTACCCAAATTATTATATGCATGTATAACCGAAGCTAATTTGGGTGGGTTTGTCCCATTCCCAATGTCACTTCTCTTTCTTCTACGGCCCTGACGAGAACATCGATCTCCTCGGCTGTGAACCGATTCTGAAGCGCGCCTGGCCGTTATAATAGTATTGCGCCATGGAACAAGCGCACCTCGTTCATCATGCTCTTAAAGGGAATGTGAGATGACGCTCTGATTGGTTTATTTCCCGTTACGCCCAAACCACACCTATGAATAATGAAGCTACTTCAGACCAACCCCTTATAAACTTGAGTCGGGTGCAAGAGGCATTTATCCCGCCGGTAAAATAGCAACAGCGCCCAAGACTCGCCCACAAAGTTACTTGCGCTTCGCGCTTGATACTTGCGTTTCAGATCGCTAAAATAGGGCCCATAGAGTTATTATGAAAACAGTAAAAACCCACTCAATGAAAACCCACTCAAATATTTTTTTTAATCTTCCTAAAGTAGCCTACTCAAAACAATGGCTCTGTTGCAGGCCAAATAGTTGCATATAAATGCATTGTTTAAACTTTTCTTGCAAAAATTCACATTCCATGAGAATAGGTCTTAAATCAAAGCAACAGTACCGGGCTCTGAGACTCAGTTAAATCGAGAGCTCAGGTGAAATCACCCTTTTCAAGGTGGGCTGGAGCTCCTGTTTAAACCTGCAAGGGTACAATCATAAAGCATGCTTTTGCCCGGTGCTTACCCTCAAAATTAATTCTGTTTCTTCACCATTTCACAGACCTATCATCTGAGCCTGGATTTCTTGGACTGCAAAGCTGAGATAAGGAAACACGCTCAAGTTTATTCAAATGGGGAAATTGGTTTTGATCACATTGCTGTGGTTCTTGAGCTGTGGCGAAAAGAACTCCTTAGTGAGTGCTCGCCAGGCACGGCTCCAACTCGATGAAGACGTCTTGACTGAGCAAGGATACAAAAAGCGTCCATTCAGTGAGCTGCAGGCCCTATTCAGCGACTAACACAATTATACTCACACACACACCTCCGTCCGCTTTCATAAGGTCTAGGTTACACACACACACGTATACAAGCACACAGGAACCCACACACACAGAGTCTTGTACTGTTTGTTTTTCGTTGATTATACAGGCGTTCGTTTCCAAGCTTTTCACCTAGACTCCACACTGCTGCATACAAGAAACACAATGCACTCTAACCAGAGCAGATGCTCAGAGACTCGAGTGTGTGCAGCATGATAATGCACAAAACCTTTGTACACCTTTCTGTGGGGAAAAAATCTCAATTACACGTACTCAAACAGAAGCGTGGACGTACAAGCAAATACACACCTGTACGGCTCTATCTGTGGGAACGAAAATGCAAAGATCATTGTAAACCGAAATAGACTTCTTTGATATTGCCATACACTGTAAAAAATGATCGTGATTTTAACGGTAAAAGACTGCAAAAATGCTACAGTGAAAAACTGTTAATTGGTTAACAGAAAGTTTCCGTACAATATATGGTAAATAACTGTGATAGATCTAATGGTACATTTAATGTAATTTTACTGTAAAATACCGTTAAATTGACAGTTTTTGAAAGTGAAAAAGAACAATTCATTGTTCTTAAAAAACGTAAATTGACATTCCCACAATTCCCTGCGTGACACTTCACTTTTGATGTATTTTTGTTTAAATAACTATGTTTCTTCATAGTTTTCTTAGTTTTTTTCTAATGAGTTATGTACATTAGGGTTTTATGTTACATTTAATGTTGTTAAATTAATGTTTATTGCATTTTTAAAATTTCATGTGTGTTACCATGATGGTGTTTAATGTTTGTGAGAATGACACTGTGCAGCTTCTATATATTAGTATTAACTTTCTTGTGGAAGGGCTTCTTGTGATGAGCTTTGATTGATCTTTGATTGATCATGTGACTTTCATCACTGCTGTGATTGGTGGTGGTAGTCGGTGTAATACAATGGTTCAAAACAGATATTAATACTGCAATAGGTCAGTAAATTAACATTATCAGATGATGAAATACGTTTTATTACTGTAAATTTTAAGTTAAGTCTGTAAAACCAATAATGTTGCTACCGTATTTTTGATGGTAAAGTACTGCCAACCACAGCTGCCGGTTTTTACCGTAAAAATTACGGGTTTATTTTTTACAGTGTATTCATCATTTTATTAAAACTAATAAACAATATTTGCAAATAGCAAAATGACTTGAATGTCAACAAATATGCAGACCTATTATAGGAGTACAGTAGCTTTCAGTGGGTATCAAATAACTTTTAATGAACTTAGCAATGAAATGCAATATGCGATTGACTTATTAATGTTACATCTAAATGTAATGTGACAAGTGCAAGATGAATGTGTCAACAATTGAAAATGATGAAACAATTTCAATTATTTTCTAGCAGAATTAAATCCATAAAATGACACATCTACTGTATAATGCATTTCTCCAGTTTTCAAGGATACAGAGAGCATTTCTCTGACTTCTGAAAGTGAACAGCAAATATTTTACTCAAGCGAATTTCTGTTAAATGTTTCATCCATTTCCTGTAATGTTTTTTTTTTCATGAGTTTGAATTGATGAATTATGAATTATTTGCTCCTTATATCATTTGGTGTCCTTTTGGAGTGTCCAAGTGTCCTTTTTTTTTGGGAGACACATACATTTACCTTGAATAAATCAGGTTTCAATCTGAGGGTTTACTTTGCTGGATATAGCAAATGATAATAAAATGAACGTGTTAAACAAGATAAATGGTGTATGCTAAATTTCACGATAAGGGTGTGATTAATCGTGATTAAAATTGTTTATTTATTGACAGCCCTAATATAAACACTTATAATAGGCTTACCATAGTGAATCAGGGCAAGACAAAAACATGTTCTGGAAGATGGATTGATGATGTATTGATTCATTTTGAACAAAGTTACATAGTTACATAATGTACCTTTCATGAAAATGATTACATTTGAATTGATTAATAAATATTTATATTGATGTCCTTCATGAGTTGGTTTCCCCCACAATTCAAAGACATGCAAAGATGAATTAGAGACACTAAATTGTCAGCCTCTCTGTGACCCAGTTTGGAGAATGAATGGAAATTAATATTAATTAATATTAATTCAATGTTTAATGCAAATTTATATTTGCTAAATGGGCATTTAGATTTAATTCATGTTTTGCTTTTTTACTGTAACAGTTATGGACTGACTTCTGATGAACTCAAAGGAAAATGGAAATTGAGATTGGAAATCAACAACAGCAGGTTTTGTAAGCAACGGTTTGATGAGTGTTCACCCATTTTGTGATGAGACAACAAATGTTTTTCTAAAAGGTTATCCAAGTGTTAAGGGAATTTTATCCTCCCTCTAAAACAACACTGATAAGCATATGCCGGGTGTTTCTTTTGTCCTCTCCTGCGATGACAGCCAATGGGACTTAGTCGTGCGTGATTGCTCCGCCCCTCTTGATAACCATGTGCTTCTGTTTTGTTGGTTGGCCAGGGTGATAGCAAAACATGCTCAGAGGACTAGCCCTCATGACACGCACACACACTCTTGCATGCACATCCAGTCCTGCCAGTGTAGCAGAATATTATGCAGTATGAATCAATGTGGTGCGGTTGGCTGTAAATCCTCAGATGTGTATCCTACCATTTCATGGGCCAGCTCAAAGTAATGGCAGCTATCAGCTATCAGACCTGAGCACTGCGGCCACAACTGTACATCAAGAGACATGTTAATACAGTATAGCCATAAAGTTAAAGAATTATGATAGAGTGGAAAAGACCATACCATAAGAATGAATTAGACTAATTAGATTAAACCATATTACAACAGCTGATGCGCAAGATGCGCAATTTATGCTCAAGATGCGCATAAATGCTTAAAATGCGCATAAAAAGACTATGCGTTTAATCGAGGCAGATCATTTTTTTATCTGATAAGAAGACATGCGCATAAAAAACACATTTACCTAATAAATCCCTTGATGCGCAACAAAACTCATGTGACTTTGCCTCAACAGTGGATGTGATTGGATAACTGCGAAATGCACAGCGTCTCAAATGTTGGTTTGATCATTCTGAAATGCCGGAGCCAAAGTCTGTCATCAGAATGATTTGGTTTAATTCCCTCCATTTCCATTTTTATTACAGATATTTTGCGGCAGTTTCCCAGGAAGTGACGATTTTGTTTTCTTAAACACATGGGATGGAAATGGTGCTTTATTCACAAATGTTTAATGCAATATTACAATTTCGTGCATAAGTTAAATTTTCTACTTTGAATGGAAATATAGTGAAGAAGATTTATTTAATGAAGATAGAAAGTCATATATGTTTGGAACAACACAAAATTTAGTAAATAATAATAGAATTTGCAATGATTTATTAAATATTTTTCAAATTCTACACTGCCGTGCACTACTATTTAATTTTATATATTTGTTTGTTCAATTTAATTTTATTATTGTTTAATTTGCACAGTTTCACATTGTAACCAGCTAAAATACAAAAGTTTTAATCATGCCAATAACAAGCACTCTATATTTAAATTGAGACATAGAAAGGACAGACGGAGATAGTAGGTGTTTAAACTGAAAAAAACATTCTCCAGGTTCATTAGAGCCAATAATACATCTTGGCTGGTTTTCTGAGTAAGGTGTAATTAAAGAAAGAGGAGATTTTATGTTATTGTGAAGGTACTAGCAGACTCAATGACATAATGACACCTCACAGACTGCAGGATGCAATCATGCAATCAGTCAAAAACTGTAAACTTGCTCTTCAACTTTAATTTAAGTTCATACTTGAAATTGTTCCTATAGATAAATATTTGACCTCACAATACACAATTTACATTACCAAGAGATTTACAAGCCTTGTAAACACTGTGACTCACTTTAAATGTTCTCAAACATTGGTTTTCAGCATGTTTCACTGAGCACGTTGTAAAAATGTGGCCAGAGTATGATTTCATGTTATCAGTTTATTAATGCTAAGCATGTGTAATATTAAGACCCACAAGGGGTAAATGATCAGGCGTGAGGCGGTAGTGCAGCTTCAATCAATAGGCACATTTTTTTATTCAAATAATTCAACATAGTTAAAGAAAAATATAACAGACCTTAAATGCAAATACCCACAAAAATTAGAAAATGAAAAGAAAATAAGCAAATTATAAAATTAACAGAAACAACCCACAGATAGCCACGGGTTACCTAGATCGTGAAGACAGTGGCATTCAGAGTGCTCTCACCACCGCAAAGCTCACAGCAATCACACTGCAAACCTAAAGATAAGAGGAAACAGATAAAGTGACCAAACCACCACACGATCCCCGCCACCTCACCACCGCCATCCACACAGTGAGGGTAACCCAGCAGCCATCGTTGGGTTAAAAAGAAATCTACAAAAAGAAAGAAAAACAAATTAATTAACAGTGGGTAATGCCAGTAGGACAAACAAGTCAGCACCATAAAGCCATTATTAGTCTTTCATGGCCTAGGTTATTTTTCCTATGTGGTCCAGCATCCAACAAAATAATAAATAAACTAAAGAAAATCAAATCTAAAGTAAACGGTAACCGTGCATCCCTGTAGGGGAAAACACAAATTACAACAAATAATTAATTTACAATGTATAAAAAAACACATCAAAATAAAACTCAATATAAATTCTGCAAATATAGACAAACATTATTAAAAGTTCCCTTTAATAAAACAATACCTCCGACATCCGTTATTTTGACTGACACTCAGGCAACAATCAGTCAGGCAATAATCCAGCAAAAACACTAAAACCCAAAGAAAATAAAATCATTAAAACACAATCCTAGAAACAATTTCATAAAATTATAAAACTACTACCTCCTTAACGGTGTACATCATATGTTCAGCTCTCCATAACGCTCTGCCAGTATTTAACATAACTGCTTATCCGCTACTATTCTTCTGAAGGGCTCAATCTGCCGCGACATCATTCACACATGACTCAAATCAAATCGCAGCAAAAAAAAGGAAGCAAGAGAGCAAACTAATCTCAACCTACCATCCTTTGAAGTTTTAGTTGTGCTGCAACATCCATTCATTCACGAACCATGATCAAGGAAAGGAAGTGAGAGAGCAAACAATCCTCACTACTTCCTTATATAGCGCTGGGGCTGATGGGACTTGTAGTGCCCCAACCATGTCCCATTACACATGGTAACACTTAATTTTGATGGTCCCCTTTAGACAGTCTCTTTACTATCAGTAGGCTTAAGTTGCACCTACATGTCAACTACCAGTCATTAGAGTATTAGTAGACTGTCTGCTTAATAATGCTAACATTTTATTTGATGCTCCTCAACAGACCTTCTACTGTAAGTAACTTTGCAAGTACATGACAATTTATTCTACTAACCCTACCCCTACCAGTCTGCCAATACTCTACTATTAGTCTAATGAGAGTTAGTTGACATGTAGGTGCAATGTTACTTATGGTCAACCTAACGTTTAAAGGGGACCACCGAAATAAAGTGTTACCCTAAACATAAAAGGAGTGCAGCATACATCTCTATAAATACAATACCGTGGCTGAACATTTGACAGAAGCATCTAAATCCAATGTAAAATTGTAATTGTGTGACTGTAGTTCTGTAATTACACCATAAATTTTCAACAACAGTCTTAATTTTGTTTAAAGCACTTCAGGAGAATTGTAACACAAGTGGATGCTTGTTTTAGACCAGAGGCTCTTGTATTGACTTCACCCAACACTGTCTGAAATGTCAAGCCACTTCAACTTACACAATGCATCCCTGCTTCCAGCCATTTCTTCCACTATGAGAAACACGCATCTAATTAACTAGCAAAGGACTATCCGTTTAAGTCTAGTTCACTGAGTCTGAAGCCATTTTTAAGCTAAACTATATTTAACACTTGAGGACCTTGTTACCCTAAGATCATTTGAGACATGATTTTACACTTAGCTAGATTCTGCATATTTAAAATGGCACTTTATGCTTTTAAATGTCCATTATGACTTTTTGCATCTTTAAAAACCAATTTTATAAATCATACTAGAGCAATTATAGTAATTCCACTACCTCTGCACAGATAGAAAAAATATTCACATATATGTTTGAGCGTGAAGTAATAGACAGGAATTTCAAGTAGGGGTTACATGGAGAGATCTCTGTGGTTTGCCTCTGGCCTCCACAGTCCTTGCATGCTTCTAGGAACAACGTGATCTGTAGTGAAGAGTGCATGGATAATAAATGAGAGACTCAGACTGGCCTCTACATGAACATTTCATATACCCAACAAGGTTGTCAACCTCCATGGTTTAAATCTGAAAGGGAAATCAATCTACTCTTTGATTGTCATAAAGCTGTTGGGTTATGTATAACATACATGTCATAAAAGTTTAATGTGTGTGCACTATAACAGGGGTCTTCCTCAGGGATATCTCCTATTAATTTGTCTTGGACAGCAGGTGAAGTTCTGGGGGAGTTGACAATAATGGGGTTTGACTGGTGTATGTTTGTTGGTTCTGCAGGTGATGGTCTTTGAAAAGGAGGTCTGTAATAAGGAGAAAACTTTACAATGATATTCCCCCATATATTCATATCTCCGCATCAAAAATCGCCCAATTCCATAATATAAAGAGTGCTAAAAGCAGCACGACAGATAATTAATATGTTGTTATAATTATAAAACGGTGGGCAAAAATTCCTGGATGACCTACTGCTTCTGCCAAGATACTGAAGTTTGCTGCCGATTTACAGTTATTTAAATATTCCATAAGGCCAACAGCATGGTTGCGAGTGTGATTCTTCTATTACAATAGTTCCAAAAACTATTTAATACTGACAAAGTCCTGCCAGCGTTATTTCATTACAAGTTGAGTAACTTTAGACACAATGTTGCCATTTTCTTTGTTTTCTCACTTACAAAAATAGTTCCAAATGAAGCCAGTGAAGAATATATCTTTGCACATTTCCAGGCAACACACACAGTGATTACAACACACACACAGTCCCGAATATATTAGTTTTTGATCAAATTAGTGAATGATTCAAAGGTGTGCATGAGTCAACGAGTGTTTCTCAATTGGAAGGCCGTGTCCTAGTTAGACTGCATATCTTGGCTGCAACATCATTAGGCACAGCCAAAAAAACCTTCATGACGTAACCAGTCGACTTACTAGACCTGCAAAACTTACTTCCTGGAGGGCCACAGTAATAAATAATAAATAATAAATGCACCTGATCAAGCTAATCAAGTCCTTCAGGATTATTTGAAAGCTACGGGTATGTGTGTTGGAGCAGGATTGGGACTAAACTCCCTCCAGGAACTGAGTTTTGCACCTCTGTACTAGACCGTCTCTTTCTAGCACTCAATGCTTAGATATATACTAACCTAGACGCCTCAGAATGAAGGATGTACACAATGGTTTTATATAACTTGTTGAGTGAATTATGGTGGTCACCTGTTTCATTCTGAAGCAGGGTTTTGTACAGATCAGTTGAGTGAACAATTCAATGGCTCACTCGTGAAGTCAAGTTTTGATCTTGAATAAATCAGTGCTTTTGAATGAATCGGTTGAATAAATGATTCAATGACTCACTCGTTTAGACAGTCACATGTCGCCACCTACTGGCGAAAGCATTGTAACCTGTTAAAGGAGACATAGGAGAGACATAATTTGAGGACTAGAACTAACAATTGTTCAATATATGAACAAATAGTTTGCAAAAAGAAACTACGTTTGAATAGCTGTCCATGGAGAAAGAGGCTTTTTGCTCCCATAATGGTGTACTTATGGCATCCACCAAAAGAGGCTAACTGCACCATGCCAGCCAGCCAAACCTTGACATGTTGGTCATTAGAGCTCAGATAGAAGATGAAAAAGGGTAATGGAGTGTGGAAAACCAAGCCTCAGAAAAGACAGCAACAACACATACCCGCTCACACACAGGAATTTTATTTTCACGGTTGCAATCAAGCTGTGTAAAGGGAGCCTTTACTACATTAGAGGCTTTTGTTGAACATAAGGTTACAAAGTCTGCTGTCCACACTTTAACCTGGAGTGTGACTGGACTAGTCTAGGCGAGAGGTTTGCTCAAGAAACCATTAAGGTGACGAATGGTGACACTTGCCACGGATAGCAAGCTCATCTCGCCTCCCGTACACCGGAGGGACAGGAAAATCTGACTGACTCCGACAGGGTAGACAGGGTGGAATATGTATGCACACAATGAGAGAGAACAGCTGTGTATAATTCATGGTTCTAACAATGTGACCTTTTCTAGATATGCACCATTACACTAAGCCGTCCCATACTGAGTGGGCTGTGTCATTTTACAATAGGGCTTTTTCAGTGGATATATAATCCCTGCTGCTTTGAGCGGTCTCTCTGGAGGCTTCACATCTACTGAATGCATTACTGGTACCTCCTTTCAGGATCAAACCCCTAGTCTCCAATCACACCACTACACGCCACTCAAGCGGCTTTCATCTCAGCATCGAAAGCCGTGGGGTTGCATATCTGATAGCTTTGCGGCAACACTCATGCACACGCATATGATGTAATGGAAGCCAGGAGACTTTCACCTCAGTTAAAATGGATTTTGCTAAAGGCAGTTGAGTTAAAACAAAACTATTCTCTTAATATTTTGGCAACATTGATGAGAGCAGGTCTTGATTCCAGCAATAATGCGAAGGTCCTGTCAGATGTATTTACAATCTTGATGGATCTATAATGATTAAAGATGGATGACTTTCAAAATATTCAGTTTTATCAAAGGTCAAGGTTTGGCTGGTTAGCGTGACCCTGTTAGCTGTCTCTGGTATGATGTAACTGCACAGTCTGGCTGCCAAAATCATCTTTCTCCATTGACAGCCGTTCTAAATTAGCTGTGCATTATGGCGAGTTGCTGTCAGTGCTTTCTCCAGTGTTTATATGAGATATTTTATATGAGATGTTGTTTGGATTTGCTCACAGAAAATTCAGTCTGCTCCAAATGTAGCACATTACCAACCAGGTCGTGCAAAAGTCAGGCTAATAAAAAAAATTATTTCAGAAATATTAATGCTTAAAAAATAAATTTTACAGCATCAGCACTATTATTGATTTTGCCATGTGACTTGACTGGGAGTGAAGCTGATTCAAATGCAGACGTTGCATGAAATCTCTAATTATGACTCTTGGGGAGACATTTTCCCATATGTCAGACGATGATGAGTAAAGAAGTGCTGAACAGAGCGTAAATACACATTATATAGTAAGGCAGATGCCTGAAGGACCACTAGGAGATTTGAAACTTAAAACTTATTAATCATTAGTTAATGATTTGCAAAGATATAATGCTACGACTTTACTTGTTGTGGCACATGACTATTAACTCAGGTAACACTTTATTTCGATAGTCCACTTTAGACATTCTACTAACTATAAGTAACTTTTCAACTACATGTCAGTCAAGAGTATTAGTAGACTGTCAGCTTAATATCTGCTAACACTTTATTTAGTTTGTCCCCCAACAGACATTCAAATGAATAAGTAACTTGGCGACTACAAGTCAACTTATTCTCCTAACCCGAACCCTAACACCTAACCATAACCATAACAGTCTACTGACAGTCTACTGTAATATACAAATACTCTAATGAGAGTTAGTTGACATGTAGTTGAAAAGTTACTTATAATTAGTAGAACGTCTGAAGTGACTATCGAAATAAAGTGTAACCTTAACTCATTATTAAATAATATGCCACATATGCTACCCGATATGATTCAAACTGTCAGTAATAGGTAATCTAGTTGTGAGTAGCCTTTATTTAAACTGAATGTTTGTTTATAAGTAGCTTGAGGAGATCACACTTCAACACCTGAAGCGGCTGACAGACTGCATGAGGGAGCTGAGGCTGGAGGTTAAAGATTCCCGGCTGTCATACTGAGAGATGCTTCAGACTGGAGTGTGATCATTCTGGGCTGGATGAGAGCCCTGCTCATGACAGATATATTGATGCTCAGGGACTGAGCTCGGAATTGACACTTCTTTAAGAGCTTTTCATTGGATGAGTGTAAACTGTGCGGAGAAATGAGTAGGCTTCTCAGTGACATTCAATGTAAGCATGAAGCTGTTAATGTCATTTACCTAATAAAGAGTTGAGTTTTACATTTTTAAAGTCACAATTTTTTAAGAAAGACTGCTTGGTCTGGCTAGTTCTGGCCTCGGCATGAAAGTTAGCATTGTGTGCAGCTTTGGATAAAAGTGTCTGTTATATAACTTTAAATGTAAATCGCCCTCGGTTACACTTTATTTCGATAGTCACTTTAGACGTTCTACTAATTATAAGTAACTTTTCAACTACATGTCAACTAACTCTCATTAGAGTATTAGTATATTATAGTAGACTGTCAGTAGACTGTTAGGTTATGGTTAGGTGTTAGGGTTCGGTTTAGGAGAATAAGTTGACTTGTAGTCGCCAAGTTACTTATAGTCATTTGAATGTCTGTTGGGGGACCAACAATATAAAGAGTTAGCAGATATTAAGCTGACAGTCTACTAATACTCTAATGACAATTAGTTGACATGTAGTTGAAAAGTTACTTATAGTTAGTAAAATGTCTAAAGTGGACTATCGAAATAAAGTGTAACCCTCTTAATCTGTATAATGTATCACACATTTGGGATTTTAAAGCAATAATCCCTACACTAATCTCTACACTGCCTAAAGAAAGGGCAGTTATCAAATTCCCATCCAAAATGTCAGATGCTTGCAGCCAAAAGTGGAGCATGCATGAAATCTTGTCACAAGTCGCAAATCTGACACGAAAAGTACCACGACAGAATTCATTATCTTACAGTTCATTGCATGGTTGTTCATCTCAACTTGCAAAACAGCAAAATTCATCACAAGGAACGATTTCTGAGGTCAAAGTCTCATATACCCCAAGGCCCCTGGAATTAGTCTTACAAAGATGAAATTACTCAGGGTCACAAGGAACAGATGCGGATAAATGGTGCAATTTTACTTGCATTTCAGTCACAATGAGAGTGTAAATTAGGGTTAGTCCACTGTACCGAGGAAGGCCTCCAGGATGATGCTAATGATCCTCCAGGCAGAAGCACATTAATTCAATTGAGATATGTGAAATGAAAGTCTCTGAGTTATAATTCATTCACTGAATATTTGCTGCTGCAGAATATAGGGAGAATCTGTGTACCACTGCACTGAATGAAATGACAGGCAATGGATGAGGGTCTTTGTGTGCCATACCTCTGCTACATGTTTACTATACTGATGAATTTTATTTTAGTTGTAATTATGGTAAACATATTCACATAATCCACATTTTGAGGCTTAACAGACTTTTTTCTAGCTGTATTTACACTGTTTTATCATTGCTTCTGTTGTCAGGTTTAGAAACGTTTTTGTGACATCTTGAGTTAATTTTAAAGCACAACACATTATTGTGTAATAACCGTTATTGTGTACCAAGTAATGAGATCTCTGTGTTCGGGTGGGTATCACATTACTTCTTTTATGTAGATACACAATATCTGTATTATTTGCTTAGATGTTCTAAGTAAAGAATACACTTTTAAAACACGGTTTCAGTCTGTTATATTATTTAAGTAAAATGTTCTTGAAACAGAGTTTTGCAAAGTAAACGTCAACTAAGTAGAAATTACTCAACAAACTTTAACTGGCGAAGTTACAGGTACTTATTTTCTTTTTTTGTTACCTTTACTTAACTTAGTTAAGTTGATTTTACTTAATTCCATTTATGTGAAATTTACTTAAATCTGTGTGAAAAAACCTGAAGAAGAAAAATGAAATAACTTTTACTTGTTTTTTCAGTGTATTTCATCAGGTGCATTTTATTACTTTGTTACTATTTTCTTGTCTCAGATCCTTATTTTGAATGTTAAACTATGAAAATATAATCGCAAATAATAGTATTACATTTAAATATGATAACCTGAATGTATTTTGATCAAAAATACAGTAAACAATATTGTGTATATTATATATATAATATTGTGTATATATAACAATATTATTACAATTTGAATTTACAGTATCATTACTCCAGTCTTCAGTGTCACGTGATCCTTCAGAAATCATTCTAATATGATGATTTATTGCTCAAGAAACATTTTTCATTATTTTCAATGTTGAATATCTCTCTCTCTCTCTCTCTCTCTCTCTCTCTCTTGTGTCACACGTGTACAGGACTTCATGACCCCATGGACACATGTGGTATGATGTCATGTCTTGATATCCTTCTGGGGCATTTCTCTACTCTGTATTCTGCTGTGTAGGTAGTTCTGTGACAGCGCATGTTCGATTAGCGTTGGTTCAGGGATGTGACTAATGTTTGTCTCTGCTGTGAGGTCTCTCAGGCCTGACTGCGCCTTGAGAATCCCACATAGATCCAGTGCAGGTGGGAGTTTCCCATCTGAGTTACACTCCTGATTTCCCTCCCGCCAGCACAATACATCAAAATGTGGCCAAACTAGGCTGTTAACCTGTCGGTCTCCAAAAGGATTTTTTTTATTATTATTTGTAGCCTATCTGCTATCTTCTATCTATCTTAGGGTTGTTTGCTATCACAGCATTGATATACCACAGAACATATAGGTGGATAAGAAGTGGCTTTTGTACTAAAACTCAGGATGACAGCAATGCGAGACATTATTAGCATTAGTTCCATCAACTCTGGAGACAAGACAGAGTTATGAAAATCTAGAGATTAAATAGAAATTCAAGGTTTCATGATGCATTCAAATGAACTTCCTCATGTTGAGCCGCTTTTATGTAAAAAAAAAAAAATCCATTAGGGTGAATTCAGATGGAAAATTAAGGTGAACGTCTTCTCGCTGGCAGAGGACTCATTATTAGAAATCAACCAACTTTCAGTTAACTTTGCTACTTAAGAGTTTTTAAATTGATGAAATGAAAAGAAAAAAGTCAAAAACATCATGCAGCTACTTCCATCAATTCATGCATGAAACTTTTCACCATGGCTTTATGGGCAGTAAATGATTTCCCAGTCATTCTGAACAGTGTCTGCTTCGCAGTGTGCTACAAATGATTCCCGGCCCCAGTGGTGCTAATTAGAGACGGGATGTGCATTGGGACTACTTAAAGTGATGATGAAGGGAGAGATGATGCACAGTGAGCTCACCTTTACTGCACATAGATATTCTCATTTTCCAGCTGAACTCTCCCTCATTGATTTTGCATTATTTTTTCAAATTGCCAAGCTAAGAAAGAGCTTTTGAAGCCCATAGAAAACGAATCGCATAATTACGTTGTTTTGCAGCCGGAATAAACAATAGGTTTCATTATACATGAACAGTTTACAAGGATGAGCGGGTGACCTCGGGTTATTAGAACATGGAGAGCCGTCTGTCACTTGTTATCGTCAGTTGCTGTGGTATTGTTCGCTCGTTTTCAGCGAATCTGAAAGGAATTGTATACACCGTCGGCCATCACCCGTTAGATGAAGCCCGGTCCGATCAGTCAATAATTAGTTTATACGTGATTCACAGCAGATCAAAACTCTTCTGAAGGATCCTCGGGGTTTGATGTAGGTTAAGACCCAAGTAGAGATGCTCATTGATTTTGGAGTGAATGCGAGGAGCGGCGTTATCGACTGCTGTGGCTTGAACCTCAGTCCATTAGTTCCACAAATGAAGGTCCGAGACATTCCTGCGATCAATCTGTAATGTGTTCTTACATCTCAAATAAGACTGTGCCTATTATGACACTGGCCGGGAGCGATACGGTATTTGAGGTCCATGCAAATGACTGCAGCATTGTCTCCAGTCCCGCGCTCTTTGTTGTCTCCTGGCGTTGTGTAAAACAGGATATTCCCGAGAGATACAGGACAGTCAGTCAATGGAAGCGCAACACCCAGAGGACTCGCCCGAATACTTTCAGCGAGTCGAGGGAAAGTCATTCCTGTTCGGCAAGCCATTCACGTGCCACCTCGACTCAGGTTTGCTCTCTTAGCTCCATAAGAGCTTTTCTCATCTGCCATTTTCAATATCATGCCCGGAGGCAGTCCTGATGCTGTGAAATGTGCTGTGAAAGAGATGGGAGAATCCCCACCGCTCCTTCATTCAATACAGTACTCTCTTTAGATGTCTAAACTGAAGTGGGGCAATTTGCAGAGAATGAATTCTGACAAACAGGCAATTGAACGACCATAAATACGCGGTTAGGATATTAGCGCTGACATTTTCCTTTAATCTATTTGTCAGTCATGTGCTGACTCCTTCTTAATGACCTGCTATCATGGCATAAAGATTGCTGACATGCTCGATCTCATTTCCTCCCCTCATCAGCAAAAGAGACACAGCCCGATTTACTTTGAAGTCCTACTGATGACCACGAATGTGTTGCCCTTTAACTGAGTGTTTTATGCACCTTGCTTTATGGCTCCATGTATATTGATACAGTGATGTAAAATTGATATGTTGAGCTCATTAGGAGGAACCAGTGTCTTGCATCAACCTCCTCCGAGGGCATTGAAGACTCTCAATAGACTGTTTAATGAATATTAAACTGTATGTTTGGTCTCATAAAAATGCAATCACGCTGCCATCAAAGAAACTTTCTGGGGGAATGAATGTAAATCATACAGGTAATTATGTGTGAATTGCAGAGGAAATGCATTTTTTGTGGGCAAACTTCATGAAGGTTGTTTATGTTAAATGTTCTCGCTCTTCTTCCTCATGAGTGTAAATACATAAATAATGAAATTTACAAGTTGAGTTCAATGAAATGCAATGCACATGGCATTTATAGAATAATCTGTCAATTAGGTCTAGATGTTTCTTAGAATATTTGATTTTAACTTAAATATATACTTACCAGATGGAAGTTTGAAGTATTTAATACAAATCTTCCACATTTTACCTCTATAAGTGAATGATCCTATTTGCATAATACTTTGACTTGTATTGAGCACAGATTGAACAAATAATAGAATTGTCATATCAGTATTTCCTACAGCTATGGCTGTGTGTGACACTAACAGTGTTTTTAATTTTTATATCGTAATATTATAAATATGAATTTCTTTAATTATGCCATAATTACATTTTTAACCTGATTTATCCTTTAAGTCTTTAGAGGACTCCTGATAGAGAGCAATTCATTAAGTCTTTGAGTGAATAGCTTTTGTGAAGTGTGTCTGTATCTATGATGTATCATCTGAGAGAGAAAGAGTATAATAATGAGTACTGCATGCATTAAGACATATTAGTATGCAATTTTTGGGGGGCTTGTCCAGTTATGAACTGAGCAGATTCTCTATGAGAAATGACCATTAATTATCAATAACTAAAACTTATTAATGTAAACAAGTAACAAACAAGTAAACAAAGACAATTTTAAAAATAGCTGGTCTCCAGTATGACGCAGGAGTGCAGGTGAACCAGTCACACCAGCTCAGTTTTGCTTGAGAACAGCAGGACTATATGCTGGTCCACCAGCTCTAACCAGCACAAACCAGCCTGGACCAACATGGAATTCATGCTGGTTTATGCATTGCATGCTAACTAATGCACTAACCTTTTTATTTAGATCTGTCTTTTTAAAAAGGTTTGAGAGATAGAGACTTCCATTGATAGCATTGCAGAGCTCTAGCACTAGCAGTGAGTCCCAGAAATGTAAACCAATTAACCAGGCGGAGACTACAGTCTTTTCTGGGTAAGTGGATGACTGACCTTTGAAAACGGTGACATTTTAACTTAAGATCTCCTGTATGAGTCGAGTGGACTTGAAAGACTTGGGAAATATATTGGAAAGTGGAACTACTCTTTTTAAGAATGGGAGAGAAACCAAAATATTTTCATAGTTAGTAAAATTAATGTAATTCATTAGCATAATTATATATGCTAATGTCTTTGTAACATTTTCGGAAAGATCTAAAGATTTTATGGAGGAATATTTAAGAGGAACGGAAAAGCATGCTGGTGCAATTGAAATATATATGAATATATAGGATGTACATATCAATATAAAGATTCATATGCATAGATATGACAAACAAGCTGATGAAAAGAAAATGCAGAGGGAACAAGGATGTTAGTGTTTGTAATATCCTCCATATGTCATCCAAAGACAGACAGTGAAATTTAATGCAGGCAAATCTAGACAGTTTTCTGAGTGTTATTAAATAATATGAATCACCAAGATAGAAACAGAGCCTCAGCTGGGAGAATTGTTTTAAATCAAATTTCCACCTTGAATGAAAATTACAACATAATATCCATAACAAAGAGTAAATCAGGGGAAAAATGAGCCACACAAAAAATCCGTCTCAAGCTCACAGAGCTTTTGCTTTGCTTTCTGGGAAACCGTAGCCATGAAAAAAGAGGTGATTAAAACAATAAGCTGCCTTGATAACTTTCTGACAGTCTGCTGATTATCTATCCGTCATGAATGCCTAGAGAATAATGAGAGTGAAATGAGAATACAACAAGAATCTTAAATGCAAAATATACTTCAAAATGCAAAATATATCTAGTGAATAAAAGTTCTTATTTCACTTAAAAAAATAACTAAGAATACCATGCTTTTTATATCAGGTCCTTATATCAATACAGCTCCTTCCGGTTAATAATACAAAAATTACAGTGACACCACAAAATGGAATTATTCTTTCTGTAGAGAAAAAGGTCTTGACGGAATAATTTATGTGACTATTTTTATTTATTTTTGCAACTTGAACTTGCTGCACTGTCCTTAAAGAAGGTTTGATAAACCCGATGAAGTTCGTGGCATTATAAAGGTGTAGCAGACGCGAAAATCTGAGCTTTAGCAAGGAACTCTAATTAGTTCTGCTCTGACAAGGTGATCCAGGCAAATTCAAGACAATTCCTTTAATCTTTTCAAAGATTAGACCTGTCATCAGTTGAAATGGTTGGCGAGCAGCCACACAGTCAGTGGCTGATGAAACAAAAATCTCCTTTAGAGTGATGCCGAAGGATTATTTAGCGAAGCCAAGTGAGGTCATCTAGTGTTAAACACGCAAATGAGCTGCAAAACAGAATTAATCCGCAAGGCAATCACGCTTGCCCTTGTCCAAAAACCTCAATTTACACCCTCAGAATTGCAGTATGTTTTGCCGAAAATAACATGCAAAGCTCAATGAAAGCCTAGCGTCTTGAAACCAAGTATGGTTTCTTAATTTTGTGGAAGTCTCATTATGCACACGGAATGTCATTATCTCTGTGTGTCAGGCACTTCAATCCAACTTTCAAGTTCCTTCGGAAGTCATTTAGGGCCAAACGTCTGCCTCGAGGGCAAGCCATGTGATTGAGTTGCTGGTAGCACACAATGATGGTTCATACAAAACACCAGCACATCCTGCTTGTCTGATGAGGTCTCCTCATTTGCCCGGTGACCTCTGAAGGAATGCCAGGCTTATCATTTCTCAGTAATTGGCTGAGGGAAGGGGGGAGTTTAGTTCAATGATTCGGAAATATAGCTTGATATTTTTTTTGCATGTTTGCGAGGAATTTGTTTCCATTTCTGTAGTCTCTCTTTAAAAATACAAAATGGGAGTAGTTCATGACACAGATACTGTGAGAACCATTGCGATCAAAAGAATGTAGATGTCACAGTCACACTCATTGCTAACTTTAGTAGATGGCTCGGTGTAACTTTACACTCATACAAAGTACAAAGGGACCCATTTAACCAATAAAACTGTCCAGCACTTTTACGGTAACAGCATTGCTAGGATCTGCAGACAGATGTCAAATGGTATATTGACTTGCATCATGTAATAGTGTCCAATAATTTCTGATGGTATAAAGATTTTACTGCATCTGTTGGTTCAGCTCTGCTAGAGGAATGCATTTATGTCCTGGCCGACTCACTGCCTGAAGCTTGTAAAAGCTGTTTATTTGCATATTTTATTTGCATACTCTAAATGGTATAATTATTTCTAATATAAATCAGGGGGACACCATAAACTGCGGTCTGTCAGTCTTATTTGAAAGTCACCTTTATATACATTTGTTTGTTTTAAAAATTCCAGGTCATACAATTTTGATTGAAAGTAAAAAAAAAATTTTTTTGACCAACCATAAAAATGCCACAAACATATACACACTCACACACTCTGGTCAAAACAAAACCTTAATTAATAAGGCTAAAATAATACTATTGTAAATTTTTTTTTTACTTTGAACTTCTTGTCAAATCCACTAGTTCTGACTTGCTTGTTTTGTGCTCATGCCATTTGTTTGCAGCAATTAGAATAAGATCTGTGTAATTTTCTCCACTGAGAGTCAGCTGGATTGTGACCTTTGAGTAAAATATAAAAGAAAAAACATATAAAATAAATACACAATTCCATTACAACTCCAGTGTCATTTGAACACAACCAGAGTTACACTCACAATAGCTCTAAACTTAGCAACAGTCTAATTCCCATTGGGTAAAACTGGTTGATGGAATTGCAATGAGATTTTCCCAGATGGCAGGCTGGTTCTGCTTTTTATTTCTCCTGACAATTACGAGAAAATACAACCCATCCCTGGCAGAATCTCTGAGCCCTAATCCTCTTCTGAACTGAAAACCTCTGTTTTTTTTTTGTACTGCTAACATCACAGACAAAGCTTACCCAAGGTACCAACATTATCCTCTTTAAGACAGAATTGTGGACTTCATAGCGTACAGATTATCCTGTGCTTTTGTTGCTCTTGCTTATTGTGTGTCACTCTATCAGTACTGATAGAAGTCATAAAACCTGTGTGTCACCTCATCATTTCACTGCTTTATGGTTCATGGTTTTATTGCAAGATCTGTTGATCGATTGCCCCATCGAGTTTTCTCAAACAGTGATTTATCTCCATGTTTTCTGAAAACAGCCCCCATAAGTATCGTCTTAGAATCGCCCCAATGACCATTTTCTAATGCGCTTGACACCAGAAGCATCTATTGGACTCAACAGCAATGTGAAGCAGTGGGTCATTACAGTGCACTTCAGAGACAGTAACGAAGAATAAACCTAGCATCTCTGCTGAAACAACATTAAGAGGCCTGGCAATTCTCATTCCTTTTTGGAGGTTGCTTAGTATCTTTTTTCCCATGATGGCAATATGAGACCTGTGTGAGTTGTGGCACTTCAACCTGATTCATGTTGGTGCCCTTTGCAATCTCAGGTTCACTCAGAAGGTCTATTCAACAACGCAACCGCAGAGGTGAGTGCTTCACTTCTAATAATGCCTGTAGGCCACAATCTCCTCCAGCCAGAGCTAGTCATCTCAGACTATATCCAATAAAACAAACAACATACATTCAAACCAAAAAACAAGATCCTTGTAAATAGATACAGTATAGCAAGACCATTAAAGGTGATGTGAAAAGCGTGAAAACTTTCCAATGTTATCCGAATGTAGTAATATTATACTTGTATTATTGCTTATAATTGCTGCTTAAGGGCCGGTTCACACAGAACACATTTTTGCAGCAAAAAATGCGAGGAACTTCTTTTAAAGGCAGGGCATGCAGGCGATTTGTTCCAGAATATTTTTTTGTTATGCAGGTTGAAAGTCTCTTCACATCCTGATAGCAATCACTAAGTTAAGTGGTCTAAATTTATTTATATGTACATTAATCATCTTTGGAAGATATAGGACCAAAATATTTTCGTCCAATCATTGCTTGCGGTCTGAATGCAATGATTGGTAACACTTTATTTTACGACCCGCAAACAACTGCGTAAGTAAACCGAAATTACGGTGTACGTTTCTGTAATTATAGTGTACTTCCGTGTAGGTATAAGGGAACAATATGTTAAGTTTTGGGTAACAAAGGGGTAACAAGCAGATATACAACCTGCAAATAACTGCGTAAGTAAACCGAAATTACGATGTACGTTTCTGTACTTATAGTGTACTTCCGTGTAGGTAAGGGAAAAATATGTTATGTTTTGGGTAATAAAGGGGTAACAAGCAGAAATACAAGCAAATTATTTAATTATTTTAAAACTAACAGGTACCTATTCTGTTAATATATTCCAGGCAAAAATTGTACGTCTGTTGTATATAAAAGTTATCATCACATTTCTGGCAAAATATGTAGTGTGATTTCAAGATTATTTCTGTTCTGTTTACAGTTTGTGTTGATGTAATTTCAACATTGTGATTGTTTATTGTTAAACTTGTTTTAATAAATGGTTTTGGTTTAATTGTGCTACTGTACTTTTACAAGTACTAATTTAGAAATTTGTTGATAATGCTAATGGTGAAGCTTGTCTGTTTCAGCATACTGGTTTAATGTTGTACTTACCCTGTAACTACACAGAACAAGGAGGTAACAAGCGCCACTTTAATTTACAGCCCGCAGGAGTCACACTTACCCTGTAAAATACACAGTTGAAACGGGTAACAAACACTACTTACAATACGAAACAACACTAGTATTCGCACAGTAATTACAGAGAAAGGTCTTATTAAGAAAAAAAAAAACGTTTTAATTACACAGTATATTTGCCCTGACATTTAAGTGTCATTGCAATACAATGTGATAAGGTAAGTAAGTACTACATGGTACGGTCTAAATTAAAATCATAGCAGAAACACATTTTTTTGACTTAACATTAAGTAATCTAGTAAGAAAAGCCAATAAATTCAATTTGTATCATACTGTGCTTACATACATTGCAGCCATATATATATATATATATATATATATATGTTTAATTTTCAACCCACAGATGTCACAATTACCCTGAAACATTGCACAAGTCAAGAACATATTTTGCCAGAAATGTAATGATAACTTTTATATACAACAGACGTACAATTTTTGCCTGGAATATATTAACAGAATAGGTACCTGTTAGTTTTAAAATAATTACATTATAAATAATTTGCTTGTATATCTGCTTGTTACCCCTTTATTACCCAAAACTTAACATATTTTCCCCTTATACCTACACGGAAGTACACTATAATTACAGAAACATACACAGTAATTTCGGTTTACTTACGAAGTTATTTGCAGGTTATATATCTGCTTGTTACCCCTTTATTACCCAAAACTTAACATATTGTTCCCTTATACCTACACGGAAGTACACTATAATTACAGAAACGTACACCGTAATTTCGGATTACTTACGCAGTTGTTTGCGGGTAGTAAAATAAAGTGTTACCCAATGATTATATGTCCTACCTGCCTGTAAACGTATATGTATTTCCATTCCTTCTAAACACACCCTGCTCACACAACATCACACGTCTTCAGCGCGTTTCATGCTATGCAAAGTTAGACAGACGTCAGTCATCGAGCACCGCAACCGAAACATCAGTTCGTTTACGGTTCCTCCTGAACCACAACAACGAGCTTATGCTGAAGTTCACGCCATAAATACTGTCATTTGGAAGAGATGCCATTTACATTAACAAATAATGGAAACGTAGTGCAGTTAAATGATAAAAACGTGTTGTGTCTGAACGGCCTCTAATAAGTTCAATGTGTTAGCTTAACTGAAAACATGAAGTTAACTAATCACAACGTGTACTATATATAACAGAATAGTTACTGCTTTGAAACAATATGTATTGTGAAATAACAGCCCATTCTCACCCCAAGGCGTCATTTAATTGAGACTTTTGACCATGCTTCAATAACTGGCGCTAAAGGGTGCCTTTAGCGCCAGTTAGATGACGCTCATCCTCGAGCGTAATTAGACGCACCTGGAACCCTTTAGCGTCAATATGAGACGCGCCTACCTACCCATACCTAAAACTACACTGTAAAAAAAAAAAATAATTTAAAAAAACAGTACTTTTCTGGCAGCAGGGGCGCCAGAAAATGTCTGTTAAAAACCGGAAAAATACTGTCAGGAAAAAAAACTGTAAAAAACTGTAAAAAAATGGTAATTTCTTATCCTATAATTATGGTTTATTACTGTTATTCTACACACAATTATCTTTCATTATCTGATATAATGTTAATTTACTGACCTATTGAAGTATTAATATCTGTTTTGTACCATTGTAATACACTGACAACCAACAACCACAGTGGTGATGAGAGTCACATGATCATTCAAATCTCATTACAAGCAGCTCTTCCACGAGAGAGTTAATACTAATATATAGAAACTGCACAGTGTCATTCGCACAAACATTAAACACCATCATGGTTTTTTATTATTATTTGCTTTTATTTGAGCATCTAGTATCCACAAAGTTCTATCTAGTAACAAGGGTCAGCATAGTAGGCCAAGCTACAGAAGGATACATGCGCAATAAATATGTTAGAAAATAAATAAAAACGTGAATATGATGCTCAAAAGGAGTAGGCAGAAGCTTAAGCTTATTAACGCCTACCCCCTTTTATACATTTGTACAGTAGTTACATTACTACAATCAAGAAAACAATTGATACATATTTATGTTGGGCTTTTCCAATGCCTATACAATCAACAAAATTAACTCACAACCATTCTGATGATTCCAAGAAAAGAAAAGAAGAATCGTCAATTAATACCCTTTCCACCTTTAAGGATATTCTTCCGTCCTGTACTTAGACAATATGCCTTGTTTATACTTGGATTTAAACTGATAAATGAATGGGCACTGCTTGAGTTGGGCTCTCAGGTTATTCCAGAGCCTGACGCCACACACAGACACACACATACTTTTCCTCGTAGTTCTGAAAGCTGGTACTTTAAGTTGGCCATAACCTCTCAAATTGTAACAACTATCTCTTTTTTTAAATAATTTTTGAATATGTGCTGGTAGTACGAACCGATTCGCTTTATACACTAATTGTACAGTATAAAAATCAATTAAATCCATGAATTTGAGCATGTTACTTCGTAAAAACAATATATTTGTGTGTTCGAGATATCCTACCTTATGAATAACTCTGATTGCTCGTTTTTGAAGTATTACAAGGGAGTGAAGGGAACTTTTATAATTATTACCCCAGACCTCAATTCCATAAGTTAAGTATGGTAAAATAAGACTGGAATACAATATAAACAGCGCCTTGTAATTTAAAACGTACTTAGCTTTGTTTATAATTGCAATATTTTTTGATATCTTCCTTTGTATGTGTCCAATGTGTGATTTCCAGCTCAGTTTGTTGTCTATCGTGATTCCCAAGAATTTGATTTCTGTTACTTTTTCTATTTTAATACCATTTATATTTATCAGTAGTTCAGGATTTTCCTTACAATTGCTAAACATGATCATTTTTGATTTATTTAGATTGAGGGATAATTTGTTTAAATCCAGCCATGTTTTAAATTTAGCTAATTCCTGATTTACATCCTTTATAAGTCTATTATAGTTATCATTAGAATAAAATATGTTGGTATCGTCAGCAAATAACACAATTTTTAACAAATCTGATACTTTAAATATATCATTAATATATAAATTGAATAGTAAGGGAGCCAGTATAGACCCTTGAGGCAGCCCACAAACAATGCTCATACATCTTGATTCAGTGTCCCCCATTCTAACAAATTGTTGTCTCTCATCTAAATAACTTTTAATCCAGATCCCAGCTACTCCCCGAATACCATATTTTTCTAATTTATGTACAAGAATAGCATGATTGATGGTATCGAAAGCTTTCCTTAGATCTATAAAAATTCCAACAGCGTGTTTTTTGCAGTCTACAGCACTGGTGATTTCTTCCACAGCATCAATGATAGCCATAGTGGTCGATCTTTTGGGTCTAAATCCGTATTGCCCTTCGTTAATTAACTCATGCTTCGTAATAAATTTATCCAGTCTGCTATAGAATGTTTTCTCCAATATTTTTGAGAACTGTGGCAGCAGAGAGACAGGCCTATAATTTGTAAATATATGTTTACTTCCGTTTTTAAATATTGGTAACACTTTGGCTATTTTCATTTTGTCTGGAAAAGTTCCAGTTTGGAGTGAAACATTACATATGTGTGTTATGGGTTTCACAATATTATCAATTATTCTTTTTATTAATCTCATATTAATGTCCAAATAGTCCATAGAGGATTTATTTTTACATTTATACACAATAGTTTTGATTTCAGTCTCGCTCACATCAGAGAGGAAAATGGTTTGAGGGTTCCTTTCTATAGCTGAATCCACCATTATGTCATTACTGCTTGCTGGGATTTTGGACGCTAATTCAGGACCAACACTTATAAAGAAATCATTGAACTTATTGACAATATTTTTCATATTGTAGTTTTCAGTGTCATTATCTATAAAATAATCAGGATATGAGTTGATTTTACAATTGTCTCTTAGCAATTTGTTCAGTATACTCCAAATTCCTTTGATATTACATTTGTTCTCATTTAATTTATTTTCATAGTATAATTTCTTGCTGTTTCGAACAATGGTTATCAGTTTGTTCTTGTATACTTTATACCGTTCTTCAGATTCTTTTGTTTTTTGAATCATAAATTGTTTATATAAATTATTTTTCTTTTTACATGCATTAAGTAGTCCTTGAGTTAACCATGGACACTTTAGTATTTGTTTCTCCCTCCTATATTGCCGCACAGGGCAGTGTTTGTTATATAATGTACAAAATATTTCCAGGTAAGTATTGTAGGCCCTGTTCCCATCATTCTCCACAAGCACTTTGGTCCAGTCCTGGTTTGCTAGTTCACAATTTAGAGCATCAATAGATTTTTCGGTTAGTACCCTTTTATATGTATTTTTTTGAGATTCATAGTTTTTTTCATAATTGTCATTGTACAATGCAAATATAGGAAGATGATCAGTTATGTCAGCTATCATGAGTCCACTTACTTTGGTTTGATCTATAGCATTTGTAAAGATATTGTCAATGAGTGTTGCACTATGAGGGGTAATTCTACTAGGTCTAGAGATAGATGGGAAAAGGCTCATACTATACAAAGCATTCACAAATTCCTCAGTGGCATAATGGGTGTCATGATTCATCAGATCAATATTGTAATCACCACAAATAAATAATGTTTTATTTATGGTGGAGAATGTTCTCTCCATCCATTCCATAAATAATTCAATGCTAGACCCAGGTGATCGATAAATACAACTAATTATAATATTTTTTTTCTTTTCGCAAATGATTTCAATTGTTACACATTCAAGTAAATTATCAACTGATACTGCCATCTTTTCAATCATCCTAAATTGTATTTTATTGCTTACATATATAGCTACCCCACCACCTACTTTGTTTTTCCTGTTCACATAATTTAGGGCGTAACCTTCCAATTCAAAATTGTCAATACCTTTTCTTTCGTTAAACCATGTTTCTGATATTGCTACTATATTAAATTGAGTAATAAATTGTTGCAAATACTCTTTGATACTACTAAAGTTTGTATACATGCTTCTGCTATTATGGTAACACATGAAATTTTAAAAATGCCATAAACATTAGTTTAACAACATTAAATGTAACATAAAACCCTAATATACATAACTGATTCGAAAAAAACTAAGAAAACTATGAAGAAACATAGTTATTTTAACAAAAACACATCAAATGTGAAGTGTCATGCAGGGAATTGTGGGAATGTCAATTTACGGTTTTTCACTGTAAATTATACAATGAGTTGTTCTTTTTCACTTTCAAAAACTGTAAATTTAAATGCATTTTACAGTAAAATTACAGTAAATGTACCATTAGATTTATCAGTTATTTACCGTATATAGTACGGAAATACTATTATTTAACCTTAAAACTCACTTTAACACCCACATGCTTAATGATCTTCAAGGAAAACATGTTAAATGACTGCTGATTTCTGCAGTTACCTTCTTTTCTGTGTTTTCTAATTTAACAGAAAAAATCTGTAAAATATTACGAATATTTTATGTAAAATTACACATAACCCTGTAAAAATACAGACAATTTTCTTTAAAAAAGATGTAAAATTGGTGTAAAACCAAAATACAAGCAATTACCTGTAAATTTAATAGTGGACCTTTAAATTACAGCAAATATCTGTAAAATAACAGGAATTCGCTGTATAATGACAAAACGGCAAATTTCTGTAAAAATACAGGCCGTTACCTGTAAATTTACGTTTTTTTTTACAGTGTACCCATAACGGAAGCTAAAGGCACCCTTTAGCGTCAGTTATTGAAGCATGGTCAAAAGTCTCAATTAAATGACGCCTTGGGGTGAGAATGCGTTGGAAATAAATGTATTGAATTGAAATGAATTGAATAAAAATGCTATGCACTCTCACATGTTCCTGAAAATCATGCTGAAATCTCAAGCTCATTTCTACGGGATGTCCAGTAAAGCTTTTATGGTGTTGATCCTGTACACCGCAGTTAAAGACGGGGAGGGTCTTGTATTGTGCTGTGGTCTTAAATGACATACTGGAGGATTTACACAACATAGAATTTTATGTAAATGTATCGTAATATGTTCTGAAATAAATTGGATTTTCCTTTGCGATTCAATTTAGTCTTCACTATTTTCCACGCTGGATCTCTAATCCTCCAGCAGCAGCAGGAACTAACCCTAAATCATCCTGAAATCAGGCAAGTGGAACCAGTGATTACAGCATTTCATAATCCACTGACGACTGGCACAGTCTGTATAGTGTATAAAGAGATTTGAGCATATGTGGAAACCATTAATAGCATTAGAATAGAGGCTCTTTCCAGCTAAAGTGGAGTTCTGCAATGCAAACACACGAAGAAGAGATGGATGTGCACTGGTCAAAAGGAAACAGAGGGAAAGTGAGAGATCTTGCCCCATAGGCTGCAGATGATTTTAAATTCCCTCTTGTTTGCTGTGGAGTGTACTGTAGCCTGTCGGGCTTTTCCACATTTGCCTGTTCTTCTGGAGGAAGGCCTGAAGCAGGGTATGCTGTGGGCTCAGCAACTTAAAGTAGGATACCGAATTGTACTATAAAGCAGAAAAAAAGTTACAGCAAACACAGCATGCACTGAATTTTAAACTAGGGGTCAAGACCTGTACTTGAGATCCTACAGATGCAGTTCTGCTGGATATGAGGAAAAGGAGATGTCTTCAGTGAACTTGTTCTCTGACCTTCTTTTACAGAGTAAGCTAGGTTACCTCACAAGATTTTTGATTCAGACAAACAGCTGGAATTCAAAAGGCATCAAAGTTTCTGATGAATCAGAGATTTCAAGATCTTAAGCGTCTTCTTCTCTTTCAAGTACATGTCTCGGTACCTGTGAGAATATCTGGTGGCAAAGTTCAGCCGTCTCATTTACAGCACCTGCCAAACTCATTACGAGGAATCAAAAATAAGGAAACTAATTAAAGTTACATTTGTGCCAAATAGTGTTTCCAATTTGACTTTGTTCTCTTTGAACTATAAAGAGTTTGACGGGGAGACATCTGCATGTTTGATCCTCTTCTCTTCACTTTCTCCTGACAACACTCAGTGGTGTTGTGAAGGGAATCGTTGGGAGACATGTGTAGAATGACAAAGGAATCACACTAGTCATTTCCTCTTGCTCAGTTTCCTCACATTTCTTCCTGTTGTTCATCTTGCCGGAGTAAAATTAATAACCAAACACCAGTCAAAGTCGCTACAGCGGGGAAGATGACGGTTGTGGTTGTTTAGACTTCACTTCTGGGAAACCGAAGTATATTTTGTAAGATAACAAATGATTGAAACTGTGCCGGGAGATGAAACAAAGTGATTTTCCGACTCATAGCTCACTTTTGATAGCAAGATCATCAGTAAAACTTTATTTACAGCATTTGGCTAGATGATGGATTTTGCTACTGTGAATTTATCAGATATATTACTGTTATGATTTTCTCAGAATACTGTCATCATTTATGCATTTGCAGTGTATTAAGGCATGGATACGAAGGAAACCATTTTTGCATTTTTTTATCTACAGTGTTTGTGACAAATTCACTGTCAGAAAACAATGTGCAAAAATGTATATCACAAGCATCTGTGCATAAGAGTTAGCTTAAAGTGATAGTTCAACCAAAAATTAACATTCTGTCATCATTTACTCTCCCTCAAGTTGTTCCGAACCTATATGAGTATGAGTTTCTTTCTTCTAACACAAAAAATATTTTGAAGAATGTTGGTAACCAGTTGACGGCAGCGATTGACTTCCACAGTAGGAAAACAAAATACCATGGAAGTCAAAGGGGTCCAACAACTGTTTGGTTACCTGTCTGGTTCAGCAGAAGAAAGAAACTCATACAGGTTCGGAACAACTTGAGGAAGACTAAATTATGACAGAATTTACATTTTTGAGTGCACTATCCGCAAAATAAAATATAATAAAAACCGAGAAAAGTTTTATACTTTGAACACCAATTTAAGATAGCTGTGTGTTATGCTCATGATGGAGCTGTATTGCTCTGACTTCCAGGCGATGCATCTGCTCACGTCTGACGCCGGTGTAACAGACCCGAGACACAGAGAAGTCACACATGAGTGACACTTTAACTGCTGTACAGGAGAATACTGTGGTGTGCAAGTGAAAACAAAAGTCATATGGGTTACACTTTATTTCGATAGTCACTTTAGACGTTTTACTAATTATATGTAACTTTTCAACTACATGTCAACTAACTCTCATTAGAGTATTAGTATATTATAGTAGACTGTCAGTAGACTGTTAGGTTATGGTTAGGTGTTAGGGTTCGGGTTAGGAGAATAAGTTGACTTGTAGTCGCCAAGTTACTTATAGTCAGTTGAATGTCTGTTGGGGGACAAACTAAATAAAGTGTTAGCAGATATTGAGCTGACAGTCTACTAATACTCTAATGACTGTTAGTTGACACGTGGTTGAAAAGTTACTTATAGTTAGTAGAATGTCTAAAGTGGACTATCGAAATAAAGTGTTACCGTAATATGATTATCATGAAACTAATTTAAAGAAAGGTCAGAAAGTTTTAACATTAGTGGATGTATAAGAGAATATAACTGGCTTGGAGCCAGTGCTATCTGTTTCATTAAACCTGGGACAAAATTATATTTCAACCTATTGTATAATAAAAGAGTGCTTTTATCCCTACTTTACAAAATTACTTTTATAAATTGTTTTGGCATTGTGGCTAAAGAAGGTGAAGTATAATAGTTCAACATTTGAACAAAAAGGGATGTTTTTGTCTTTTGTGATGTGTAGAGCTGGAGAACTTAAAAAAAAATTTAATTTAAAATATGTTATTAACAACATGAAGTGCTTTAAACATTACATTGCGTCAGTTTAAAAAAAAAAAAAAAAACGGGTTCATTAAGGAACCAACCCAATCTCACCACAATTCATACGTATTTTACGAGGTGGCTTTTTCGTACGAATTCATACAACCTCACTCGTAAAATATGTACGATTTAGCAAAAAATTAATTCATACAAATGACCTACCCCTGACCCCGCTCCTAAACGTACTGGGGTTTAGACAAATCGCACGAATGGCCGTGAGATAGCGTTGAAAGGATCTGCAGGGGTTTCAGGTAAATTGATGAAAAAGTCATTCATTAAACCATTAAAATTAGAAATTTCAAATGAAAAAAATTATATTTTAAAGTAATATTTAACAAAACTGGAAGACTTTCTGAACATTTATACTGCAAGCAATATGCTGTTTTAGAAAGGAAAATTAAAAATAAAATAAAATAATAAATAGTGAAAATCAATGAATTTTGAATAATTGCCTGCCATTTTGTGAATATTAAAGAATCATGTAATGAATAAAAATTCAACTAATAGTAGGCCCTATTGAATTTTTGGAATCCGATACGAATTCCAGATTTAATACGTTTCTACCGAGCACTGATAATATTATCTAGTTATTTATAGCCACTGAAGTAACACAGATAAAGTGTATTTACATTTGCACAGGATGAATCTGGACATTGCATTCGACTTTCTATAGGCATCATTCTGTGTGTCATACTGAAGAAATGCTTTTCACATTCCCTCTGATTCATTCAGGTGCAGTTTTGCCTGGTAAGCATCACAAAAGGGTCCTTCAGCATGGCAATGTGATCTAAAACCAATTTCACTGTTAGAGTAAGCCAACACACATTTCCTTATCTTACCCTTGCAGTCCAAACGCCCAGGCATAACCGCGAGAGGTGAAGCATGGTAAGAAAAAAAAAAGAAAAAAAAGGAATCTAATTTTAAAGGTAAGCACCAAACAAAAGCAATGCTTTAAGAGTGTTACCGAGCAGGGATAAGCAGGTGTTTGGCACGCCATGAAAAGGTGATTTCACATGAACCCCCAGTTTAATTGGGTCTCGAATGCTTTGGCCTTCTGCTAAGAGAACACACCTGTGGTCTGGCCTTTCCTCTTCTCTCTCCAGCAATAGCAGATACGAGGAACAGTTTTTCCTCGGTCTTTGGTCCTTGCGTGACCTTTGCTTTTATAACCATCCTGTATATCAGTAGCTACAGTAACACGGACAGCTTTTGCTTCAGGAATGAATTCGGTCCAATTGATGAATCCGAACGTATAGTGTTTACACAAACGCTAAATAAAGTGATCGGGTTGCAGGACTATACAGCGTTTCCCGCTGTTTGCGCATACTAACCATTCTCACATATTGCTTTTTTCTTTATTTTAAAGAACAAATAATTTTAGAATGACACGACGACAACAGTTCGATCCACGCGTCATATGCCGTTTTGTAATTTTTATAATAAATAAATAGGCTAAATAAATAGTTTTTTGCTTAAATTATTGATTTCGGTTCATACACTACTTATTTGATTTTAGTCAGTTGCCAGACAATATTTCTCAATTATGTTTATAAATTAGATATTATATATTTTTTTATATAGTACTCTTATAAATAAGGTGAAATGGGATTTATGGAAGCTTGTTTTCACCACTGAAAAAACACTGAAGAACTTTTTTTTCTCCCAATTGCAAGTTATAATGTCCGAATTGTGAGGTAAAAAGTAGCAATTACCTTTTTTTTTGTATTATTATTCTGCAGTAAAACCAAGTTTCCATAAAAACAAGCTTCCAAAGGGATTGGAGTAGTATTTGGTGGCTTAAGTGTTATTTTATTTTAGATTTCCCTGCTCGTTTTCGACGCACAATAGTGCAGTATTATATTTGCAGCTTCCAGCGTTCTTTCTCCAGTGGCACAGTCATGATAAAGCAGCGACAGAGCTGATTTGTTTCCAGCGTGAGAGCACCAAGGAAACACTTTACTGTGTGATGCAGTCAGATTGCATTTGGTCCCGCTGTGAGACGTCCTGCAGAGTCCTCCTGTTACACACACCCCAGGGACCTCCTCCACTCCATGAACACACGTCGATAGTCCTGTCCATTAAGTGGGGGGGCTGTGGAACGATATTAGAGGTTATTGAAAGGCCACTTAGGAACATTTCTCTTCTAGATTCACAGTCAGAACATCAATGCGTATTGCATATTTGTTCTTTTAGGGTTTTAAAAAGAAATGTTCATCTGGCTCTATCACAATAAAAACATTTATCCACTGATGTTTTTTTTTTGTTGCATGAATGGAAAAAAGCAACACAAAGAAGAAGAAAAAAGACCATATTATTCCTGTCGCTCACCCTTCCTTCCCAAGATGACTGTATTTATTGAGAATTGGGCACTTATGTATAATAATAAGAGAGAGTTCAGGGATAAAGGCCAGCTATATGATCAAGGTAATTGTTTAGGGCTTTTTCACAGTTATGGGCAATTTCTGCCCCGTTTGACTCAAAAAGAGCTGTAACGCTCAGTTTAAGCGTACGTGTTACACGACAACGATTTACTAAAAACGGAAAAGTTTTCCTTTGCATTTTTCAAGTACGTACAATGACGTACAGATATGATGCAAATAAAAAATTGACAAGAAAAACATGCACAAATCTACATTTGTCTTCTAGGCTGTAATTGCTGATATCAGCAAGACAGAAAGGAATCCTGTGAAGACGGACGGCAGGAGACAGAGCCGAGTCTTCTTATCAACAGCACTTCATAATTCATGTGCTTATGAATTATGCATTATCTGTGGTTTGAAAAGAGGAAGAGATCCTTTGTAAACATGGGGAAATACAAGCCCGAGATGTATCAGTAGCGTTTCTTCTTTATAGGTGGTCTTAAAAGCTTCTGTGCCTGAGGTCTTCATGCCGATTCACGCCTCAGTCTTAAACTCTCAGTTCCTGAGAAATAAAAATAGATTGTGAAGAGTAATGCACTCTGCTTGCTCCAGGTCAACTGTTCCTCACTGTATAAGGTGTTCTGGATACAATAAATGTCCAACGTGATTAACGGACAATGAGTCTGGAAATGTTCCTTCATGAACACGTACAGTATATGATGTATGATTGTTTTCATGAGTAAAATGCAGAAGCAGTTATTTTGGGATGATGATTCAGACTTTGAGTTTACTTTAAACATGACCATTTGTCTTGTTGTTACTTTAGGTCTTGTTGTTCGTTACGATTCTGGCAGGTTTAAAATGGGTTCATCCGTCATTTTAGATTGTCCTGAAAAAAGATCAATGAATATTAATGAAATAAAATAAAAATTCTTACCTTGAGACATAATTATTAATTGACCATATGAGGAAGCAGCAGACAGTAATTCAAAAGAGCAGATGAGATTCACTTTTTATATGAAAGCTTGTTTAATTTTGTTTGCTGGTTGCTTTTAAAAGATGAATGTGTCACTTTTTTGGTTTTGAGTAATGCCAAGGCCTGGACGAAAACTGCAGACTGCAATTTTTGTGCTGATTTTGAGGGAAATTCTGCATTCTGAAATTTGAATGGACTTTATCTGTGTCAGGGTTTGTCTGTGTTTGCTTTGGTTTTGTCCAGTTTTTAGTTCAGTTTCTATGGTTATTCATCATTTGATTATCTGTGATTCACTCAATCTGAGTATAAGCCCTGTGTTTTGTTCAGTTCATTTTCCGTTTTCATCACATTTCAGTGCAGTTGTTCTGTCAGTGTCTTGATTCATGAGTTTTTTGTTAAGTAAATCTTTACACTCCTGCATTTAGATCCATTCTCATTATCGTTACTGCAACCGACTGTGACATTTGTTGAATTTAATATAATGACAGATTCTGTGTTGCCTGTATGCACTTCACATATGAAGAACAGCTCCATGTTGGAATACAACAATTGCGGTGGTATCAATGAATGAAAAATGGTTACATACCATAACTATAAATTATACATATTACATGCAACTAACCCTAAACCAAAAGATAATCCTATCCCTTATATTACTCAGTCCTTAAATGGATAACTACACAGTAACAAGGACACCTTAAAATAAAGTGTAACATTGAAAATATACACACCATAAGTCCAAGTTTTATACTATTTTCTTTACATGAATTTCTCAACAAGAACCACTGCTTTCTCTGATCTTATATATGTTGGTTTCAATCTCTTCAAGAGAGTCAGATACCAAAGGAGGAATAAAAGAGGATTTAAAGCTACTCAATGCTGTCAGAAATCTTTCACAAGTACATATTATATTTGACTCCAGAGATAATCTAAGGGTGACATTGTGAGGATACAGGACTGATGTGTCCCTCGCTCACATATGGACATGTCAAGATAGTAAAATAACCCAGCTGCCGATTTCATGGTCAAATACTCGACCGTGCGGTCTTCTTCTTTACTGTTTAAAATACAAAATGCAGTTTAGAAATGGTGATCAGAGGACTGCTGGGCATTTTAACAAAAAGAGGTGAACACAAACATGTTACACCACTGCACAAGGGTTTATGACAGCAGTGCATATGCAATAATTATATTATCTTCCTTCATATTAAAAATATATTAAACTCAATAAAACAAATACACTCACTGGCCACTTTATTAGGTACACCTGTCCAACTGCTCCTTAACACTTAATTTCTAAGCAGCCAATCACATGGCGGCAACTCAGTGCATTTAGGCATGTAGACATGGTCAAGACAATCTCCTGCAGTTCAAACCGAGCATCAGTATGGGGAAGAAAGGTGATTTGAGTGACTTTGAACGTGGCATGATTGTTGGTGCCAGAAGGGCTGGTCTGAGTATTTCAGAAACTGCTAATCTACTGGGATTTTCACGCACAACCATCTCTAGGGTTTACAGAGAATGGTCCGAAAAAGAAAAAACATCCAGTGAGCGGCAGTTCTGTGGGCGGAAATGCCTTGTTGATGCCAGAGGTCAGAGGAGAATGACCAGACTGGTTCGAGCTGATAGAAGGGCAACAGTGACTCAAATAACCACCCGTTACAACCAAGGTGGGCAGAAGAGCATCTCTGAACGCACAGTACGTCGAACTTTGAGGCAGATGGGCTACAGCAGCAGAAGACCACACCGGGTGCCACTCCTTTCAGCTAAGAACAGGAAACTGAGGCTACAATTTGCACAAGCTCATCGAAATTGGACAATAGAAGATTGGAAAAACGTTGCCTGGTCTGATGAGTCTCGATTTCTGCTGCGACATTCGGATGGTAGGGTCAGAATTTGGCGTCTACGACATGAAAGCATGGATCCATCCTGCCTTGTATCAACGGTTCAGGCTGGTGGTGGTGGTGTCATAGTGTGGGGAATATTTTCTTGGCACTCTTTGGGCCCCTTGGTACCAATTGAGCATCGTTGCAACGCCACAGCCTACCTGAGTATTGTTGCTGACCATGTCCATCCCTTTATGACCACAATGTACCCAACTTCTGATGGCTACTTTCAGCAGGATAATGCGCCATGTCATAAAGCTGGAATCATCTCAGACTGGTTTCTTGAACATGACAATGAGTTCGCTGTACTCAAATGGCCTCCACAGTCACCAGATCTCAATCCAATAGAGCATCTTTGGGATGTGGTGGAACGGGAGATTCGCATCATGGATGTGCAGCCGACAAATCTGCGGCAACTGTGTGATGCCATCATGTCAATATGGACCAAACTCCCTGAGGAATGCTTCCAGCACCTTGTTGAATCTATGCCACGAAGAATTGAGGCAGTTCTGAAGGCAAAAGGGGGTCCAACCCGTTACTAGCATGGGGTACCTAATAAAGTGGCCGGTGAGTGTATATATATATATATATATATATATATGTATCTTTTAAAGAAACAGTACTATTATTTGTATGTACCGGTATTAATATAATTTATTATATATATATTTAAATATGTTTACAACTCGAGTTGTTTTTAAGAACGTGTATGATGTTAAAAATATTATTACAGAATAATATTGCACGATAATGTCACCGGAGCTATCATGAGTATAATTGTAATTTTTGCCTTGAACTTCACCTGTTAAAAGAGATTTTATATATTTCTATGCATTTAAATAAAAATGCTTCTTAAATATTCAGTCTCCTCCACAGACCAGATTTAAGACATAAATGTCATTAGACATAAAAAATGATGTAAACATGCTGTGATATACAGCACGGTGATTGAGAAAATAGGAGGATAATATTACATGCTTAAGGCTTTACATGCTTATTTTTTTGTTGTTGATCTGATTATTTCAGGTTTCCACCACCAATTTCATTCGACAGAACTCAATTGGATCGATTGAGGTGTTTACATGAAATCTTTTCAGTCTGATTGAGCCATCAATCCAAATACTAAAAGATTATTTGGTGTAATGTAAACGTAGCTTGATAGATTTAATATAAATGGAAAGATATTGACTGAGAGGAGATCTTTTTTTTAGATAAAAGCTTCCATTCAGTTGTAACTGAGTGTGGTGAGATACAGAATTTTAAATAGGCCTACTGAAATGTATGTGTTTTTGTTTTGGAGGTTTTTATTGAAAGCAGAGTTTCTGCATATTGAGCCTTAAGGCTAGTGAAGTGCTCTCCAAATACAGTCACATTTTCCTTGAGCTTTCAAGGAAACGGTTCAGCTGGACTACAAAGACTTATCCACAATGTTTTTCGGGGATGCGAAAAAAGCCCCAAACAACAAAGAATTTCATTTATTACGCCCATCTGCTGCCTGCCGCAAACATGGGACATGACATCAAGTTTTATGTCTCAGCGCTTTTCCGCAGTAATTTCATAAAATGTATGGCTAACTAAATCAAAAACTATGACTCATCCGTCAAAACTTGAACATTAAGGGAGCTCGCTGTCTGACTCACTGTCCCTAAAGATGTTTTTTTTTTTTTTTCAGGCTCGCTGAATTCTTGTCTAGAATTTAAAATCATTGTCCTAATATGCAAAAATCGCTTCATAATCACTTTCCGGTAATGAGCTTTGGTGTCTGGTGGCGCTGAGTGACAGAGGTTTGGTCCAGGATCACTCTGCATTCAGGCCTCTGAGCTAAGCTCATTATGTAAAACACAGCACAGTGTGCAGACCACATCCCGCTGCTTAAACTCACACTGATATACTGCCGGCAAAATCTATTTTAAGCTGTGTCTGGGTTTGTCCTCTGAGGACAGACACGGGACGCAAAAATCTCCACTGACATTGAGTCACTCCTATCGAAACGAGTGCCTGTGACCCATCTGCTGAGAACAGGTAGCAATGCTTACTACAAGTTCACAAGAAAAAAGAGAGAGAGGGAAAAGTTAATTCTATCTTCTTATAATCTGATGCTTTGGATGACAAAGATGTGAGGACTTGCCATTTATTCTTCGTAGGAGTTTGTTCAAATTAATCTTATTCGCACATTTTCATATGATCTACCACCCCACTGATGGATATTCATTCTTAGTTTTCTTTTTCTTCTAAAAACTGTGGTGGTTTCTGAGGTAGATCTGGTTCCCAGACAGCAACAAAGTGTCGGCCCAGACCCATCTGGTTCATGTGGATTCAACGCATACCAGATGTGGGCCAGATCTGGCCCTGATCCTATCCAGGTTTAGGGATTATTTTTTATGCATTAAAGGGGTCATGACATGAAAAATCTAATTTGTCTTTATCTTTTGACATAAGAGGTCTCTACCAGTAAAGCATCCTGCAAGTTTCAGAGCTTAACACATCCTCCTCTGTTAACATGCTTAAAACAAAGCATTTATTTTAAGCTCGAAAAACGGCTCGTTTGGATATTTAGGGATCTATGATGTCACAGGGGCAAATACATTTGCATATGACTGCCTCTAGAACAAGATATCAACTAATAGTTTTACATATCACACATTTTGTGTTATGACCTTTATTTTGAAATGGCAATAAATATGAAAAATCATGAAAGATTGGTAGAAACCTCAGTTTGTTTTCATGCCAAGAGTTCAAAAGATAACACCAATTCAATTGTATTAGAAAAAAAGGTCTGAATATGTTTCAAATATAAAGAAAAATATGATCGATTCTCGATGTGTGATGCGGCTGCGAGCTATAACGCACATGTGTGCTCTCTTTATGAGTTTATTAGAGGTTGAATTCAAATCAAATATTGTCAAACCACCCGTACTACTTCTAAATAGGATGTCTACTTCATAAATTGTATGAAAATTATGGAAATACATGGTTCAGATCAGTCAAAACATGGAGGCGCCCTTATATGGTCAGTAAGGAAGCTTGGCTGTCCTGGTGAAAGAAATTGGTACTGCCGCCAAATAAAATATTACTGAAAGATTATTTTTTGAGATATTAGCCTAAAATTTGGAACACAACTTCTTAAGATTTTTGGCTTTAATTTTCTTGCAGTTTTAGAGTAAAATATATTTTGTAATATATATATTTTATATAAAATTTAAATAATTATTTTTTTACATTGTTCATTTTCATAAACTCAAACTTAAATAACTTTTTTTCTATTTCACTTTCATCATTTATTTCACTTCTACAACAATCTGGCAAATGTCTTCTTTAAAACAAGACCAACCATAGGTCTATATCCCAAAGCATTCTTGAATTACAACCATTTAAGTTTGCATAGTGATTTTCATGTCTATGCGAAAAAAGTGGGAGTGACAGTTAAGGGGTTAAAAGCACCAAAAACTGTATTTATTGTTTGAATCTCGTAAAAATATTGACAGAATATGAGAGCAGAGAATTTGTTCCATATCAAAAGTAGCCTATAACTTTCTCTGTCTTGTCTGTCGGTGTCAGTATCCTCTTTGACTCGCAATTTGTCTCTGCTTGAGAAAGATGTGTGCCGTGAGCGCGTGTGAAAAGGGTAAATTACGGTCACGGACGTCACTGACGTAACAACGACAAATGTTTCCAGCGAATCGACAATCAGAGAAAGGCATTAGACACAGCAGTGGTCCAATCAGTAGTTAAGAGCCTGAACTTGTTTAGTAATTCGGAAATTAGCGCACATGAGAAAAAAAATAAAATAATGCACCACAGAAGAATGTCTCATTTAGCGTGAGATTTCTTTGTCGAGCGTGAGATTGAGGCTGAATGCGTGACTGTCACGCCAGATGCGTGAGAGTTGGCAACCCTGCCATTATAATCACTGATGCTGTCTACACCAGGGGTGTAGTACCAAATTTTGGGCCCTGGGTACAAACCATCTTGCTGGGCCCCCCTCCGCTAAGTCCAACGGGGGGGGGGGGGGGGGTTGCGGCGGACTATGAACTGCGCGACTTCTCCAACGGGGGGGGGCGGCGGACTATTAACTGCGCGACTTCTCCAACGGGGGGGGGCGGATAATGAACTGCGCGACTTCTCCAACGGGACGGACGGATTGACTTACTGCGCGAGGAGACGGAATTTCGGACGGACTTCTCCGACGGACTTTTAACTTCAGCTCGTCGACTTCTAAGGGCCCCCCCCGCTGCCTCGGGCCCTGGGTACTCTGTCCCCTTTTTCCCCCCGGTACCACGCCCCTGGTCTACACTGATACAGTATACAGATGTCTGTTCACTTTCTATTGTACTCCACACACTTGAGTTTGCTGGACAGGACAAACAGAGTAAATGGAAGCGTAAAAGAACGTTGGCTTTGACACATCCAGTTTAAACACAGCTTATATGCTCATTTGTGTAGAGACTTCAGGAGGACACCAGCATCAGGAACACGAGACGTGGTTTATTCTTAATGGATCGCGTTGGAGAATTTGACCACAGATTGTGTTGTAAACGAGGCACAGAGTAATGGAAACTTTTGTGCAAAAATACTTAAATAAAATTATGTGAACCTCAACCACAACGACCATTATTATTTATATAAAATACATGTCATGACAAAGGAATGGTTGTTTAAAGATATTTGTATTAATTAATTCATTAAATGAATACTTTTATTAAGCAAGCGTGTACTGAACTGATCAACAGTTACATTAAGGAAATGTATAATGTTACAAAGAACTCATGCTTTTCTTTTGAACTTTCTATTTGGAATCCTGAAAAAAGTCACAGTTTCCAGAAAAAAAACATTAAGCAGCAGAGCTGTTTTCAACATTGATAATAATATAATAAATGTTACTTGAGCAGCAAATCAGCATATTTCATTCTAGTTAATTTGGACAGTAGTGTATACTAATATACTATTAACATTTCAAGTTTTATAAAATAAAACAATCACAATGGAAAAGAGTATAAATGCTGCACATTGTTGTTTATTGTTGGCTCATGATACCTAACGTATTAACTAATGTTAGCAAATTATTATAAAATGTTAACACGTTTAAAAATGTTTTGCTATGTGACTTATTCCTGTCATAAGCTCAAATCTGACCTGGCCATCATTGAAAGCTCATCCTTCTAGACTCCAGTGGCGATTAACCTCTCTGAGTCACTTATAGCTAGTGATGAGATTATGACAAATGGAAACTACTGGAAACTGACAGATTCTAAGTAATTAGATTCTCTATTGCTGTTCATCAGTGCAGAGGAGCTGCCAGGTTCATACCATGAATATAGTGAGTGTGAAGTTTTGATTTTGAACTGAAATTGTGATCAAAAGCAGTAGTGTCCTCCAGGCACTGATTATTTCTACTAAAATTCCTTTCATAATACCTGCACTCCTTATTGTAATGCTATGATGTGATTTTATTAAACATCAGGAAATATTAGGTACAAGTATGAAAATATACGAGTATTAATTATAACTATACAACTAAAGACTATGTAGCAACCTTGCTGAAAGACCAAATAAATCTGTATGTGGACATGCAATCTGCATAAAATTTAACTATATCATGTTCACCAGCATTTAGCTGATCACACCATATAAGCTGGCATTTATCATTCTGCAGAAGCCTAGACGATAATTAGACTTTGTCACGTCATCACACTTACTGTCTACTGTCTGTCGGCCACACCAGAATGCATGACATGCTATAAATCACTGTTGGAATTACTCAGTCACAGTAGCTTTGCTGTTCCCACAGTGTTAAAGGGCACCTATCATGGCATTTAAAATGTTCCTAATATTGTTTTGTGAGTCCCCAACAACACTTTTACAAGCATGCGATGACAATACATATAGGCTATGTTAATATTTATTTTTACCTGATTTGCTTAGTGACTCCCATATGAATCATTCAGAGATTCATTTTTCCAAACCCCGCCTTTGCGTGATGCTAATCTGCGGTGATTGGTCAGATGACCTAGTCAGTTGGTTAACACGGAGTCAACAACCAGTCAGTTGGTTAACACGGAGTCAACAACCAGTCAGTTGGTTAACACGGAGTACAGTGTACAATGCTTTTATCAAATACATTGTGTTATAATAATGATTATAGTGCACCGCTTTGTAGTAAAAAATTCAAAATAAGAGAAGGAATTTAAGTTGAGTTATGTTAGTGACCATAGCCCAAAGTTCAGTGGTAAAAGCACATTCAGTCTTTGTTTGCGTTAGCCCAACGCATAAACATATTGATAATGCAGTATTACGAGGTATTGCTTTATTCTTTATGACAACTCCAATAACAACGACAAACACTTCACATATTTCAATACAATTGACATTGAAGACTTAGAAGCTGCGCTGTGCGTACACAACACACAAAATAATTATTGAGCATGCTACATAAAACATAAAAGCAACAATTATTAATATTAATAATACTTACAGGTTGTGATTCGGAGGAGGAAGCTGGTCCAAATAAACTTGGTACTGAACCTTCCTTCAATATCAGCCGGCTCGCGAATCCATATTTGATAGCATTTATGTTTGTGAAGCAATCATCTTCAAAATGACGCGAACAAAGCACTAACGTTAGCTTCGAGCTATACTTCTGTGGTATAGTTGTATAAATGAACTGTAGCCACTTAGTCTTCAAATGCTCCTCCCTGGGCAGATGAAAAAAGTTCGCTTTTGCATCGCCATACCGGATGTTTTCAAGTTTTCCCTGGCGTCTACGAGCGCAATAAGTGGGCGTATCTTATTCAAATAACTTGTCAAGTTGACGTCATTTTAGACAGAGAAAAAACATCGTTCGTCTATCGATTCATATCAGCGACTCAGAGTCGACTCTTACTTTTGAGAGACAATAACTTTGTATACGGTGAACTTTCATATTTAAAACTTTGCAGGATGTTTTCGTTCACTTAGATCTATGTTACACACTACATGAAAGGTAATTTTCAAAATTCCATAATAGGTGCCCTTTAATTCTCCAAAGACAATAGATGATGATTACACCCTAAAATAGAAGTATATATAAAAACAAGCAAATATAATATTTGACATAATACATAAGTCTATCTGCAAACCATACATATTACCAGTATTTATGCAAAACTTTTTGTAAATATAAATTAATATGTTATGTTTTTGTGTGTATAAAATCAATCAATCAATCAATCGATCGTTCGATCGATTATATATATATATATAATCGATATATATATATAATTTATATATATTATTAGCATAATATTATATATAAATTATTTATATATATATATATACATATATATACATGTGTTCTTGTTTAAATGTTTTTTTTCTATAGTATAATGACACTGGGCTATATGACTCAACTAATATTAATATGTTGACCAATCAGTACAAAAATTTGTTGAGTATACCTAAATGACAAATGTGGACCTGCTAGCTATCATTGCCTCATTTTACCCCCAATTACCTGGGAAATAAATTCCACCACCTGAAATGAGAAAGATTGGACCATCTGCTGCCTCTTTCCCACTCATTAGCCATGCATTTCCACACCAGCTCCTGTGGCTTCAAGATCTCTGAGCAGCGGTGTCGCTAGACTCTTTGGTTTCACTTTATTTCGATGATCCCTTTAACACATTATGTTGTTGACTATAAGTAACATTGCACCACATGCCAACTAACTCTAATTAGAGTATTAGTAGACTGGTAGGGTTAGGGTTAGAACAAGTTGACAATACTTGCAAAGTTACTCATATAGAGTGTCTGTTAGATGACCATCTCAACAAAGAGTTAGCAGATATTAAGTAGACAGTCTACTAATCCTCTAATGAGAGTTAGTTGACATGTAGGTGCAATGTTACTTATAGTCAACAGAATGTTTAAAGGGGACTTTAAAAATGTGTTACTGGCTCTTTTTACGGGGACATGAGTAAAATTTTCCTGACAAATCATTGTCTGATTAAGGTAGGTTTACTGTAGATAGATACGTCTGAAAATAGGGTTTCCTGTTAAAGGGCACCTATTATGGCATTTTAAATGTTCCTAATATGGTTTTGGCAGTCCTCAACAACAGTTTTACAAGCATGCATTGACAAAAAACACTTTTGTTGTCTTATATTTATTTTTACCTGATTTGCTCACCGACTCCCAAATGATTAGTTTAACGACTCATTTTTCCAAACCCCTCTTTTGCATGACGCTAATCTGCGGTGATTGGTCAGATGACCCCGTAACTTACACAACACACACAAATACTTATTGAGCATGCTACAAAACACATAAAAGCAACAATTATTAATAATACTTACAGGTTGTGATTCGGAGGAGGAAGCTGATCCAAATAAACTTGGTACTGAACCTTCCTTCAGTATCAGCCGGATCACGAATCCACACTTGAAAGCATTTATGTTTGTAAAGCAACCGTCATTAAAATGACGTGAACACAGCACAAGCTTTGGGCTATACTTGTGTGGTATAGTTGTAAATATAAACTCTAGCCACTGATTCTTCACATGCTCGTCCCTGGGCAGTGAAAAAAAGGTCGCTTTTGATTCGCACTTCAGAACACAGCGTCTTGTTGTCGACATGACGTTTACAATTTTTTCCTGGTGTGTCTGCGCTCAACGAGTGGGCACGGCCAATTTGATCATTTTTCGTCTTGACGTCACACCGAAAAGGAAAATGACTCATTGGAAAAACGATTCATTAAATTGACTCCGAGTCCACTCATAATTTATAGAGACAATAACTTTTTTACGGTGAACTTTCATATGTAAAACTTTGCAGGATGTTTTTGTTCACTTAGATCTGTTACACACTACATAAAAGGTAATTTTCAAAATTCCATAATAGGTGCCCTTTAATTAAACGTTATCATTTACAATATTTGTATTATTCAAAACTTAAAGGCTGATTGTAAAGTGTGTCTGACTGCGTCCTTCAGTACTACAGAACGGCAATACGTCAATATAAGTTAATACAACATAAAATAAATGTACTTCAGTCAATGACATCCACACTTGTTTCATTCGTGTAACATGTAGTAGTAGGCGTAACTATAGGGGTTTATACTGCGGGATGCAGACAGACACTGCTTGTAATGCTAGCTGAAGCAAAAATATCCTGCGCATCATCTATAATCATACGCATCGGCCCCCTCGCTGTGCTCCTCCTCCTTCACTTTCTCAATGACTTCTCAAGTAATTCCATTTGAATCCCCTCTAATTTACTTGGCACAGATTTGACCAAAAGCGTTAGCTTGTTAACTAATTTGCAATAGTTTGTGGCTTGATATAATCATAATCAGTGCAAAACTTCCAAAAACTGCCAAAGTAGAACCAGAATTGAATGTTTTGATGCTGGGGGATTGGGCATTCATTTTTGAAGAAGAACAGGGTTTGTAACTCAGACTGTAACATTCTGCACTTTAGAGTGGGCAGCCAAAAATATCTTTTGGGATTTATAGTTGACAGACAGGCTATATGAGGATGCCATGCACAGAAGGGCCCGCTGTTCTGTATCTGGTCTTGGTTTCTCACCACTGCCTCTTTTACATTCTTAGATCTACATTTATTCTCTCAGAAGGTGCTTTCTAAGCAAAGGAATATGATTAACATCAAGAACATGATACAAGCATGCTACAACTCATGTGAATAGTGTCAATACTGTCAATACAGTCAAAGTGCTAGGTAATGTCACTGTTTACTTAAAGTAAGAGTCGTCGAGCCATTGGTGCCTCTGTCAGCTCAGTGCAAATTGGATTGTTGTGCTGGATAGTGGGGGAAGGATGCCAAGTAGAAAATGTGGAGGTGATGAGTTTTCTCTGATGAGATGAGTGTGCGTACAATGAGAAGTCTGTCCCAAGGCTTTGTTTTTGAGCATAAGTGTTGAGTTAGCTCTTCTGATAATGTCTTCTGGCAGTTTGTTCCAGCAGACATGGAGAGCTGGGGGAGTTGGGATGTGAGATCATCTGAAGCAGCAGATTTCAGCGATTGGGATGTACTCTTTGATGAAGGTTTGAAGGAAGCGAGGGGCCAGGCCATGGGCAATTTTGTAGGTTAGAAAAGAATCTTGAATTTAAGTCAATATCTATCTATCTATCTATCTATCTATCTATCTATCTATCTATCTATCTATCTATCTATCTATCTATCTATCTATCTATCTATCTATCTATCATTCCATCCATCCATCCATCGATCTATCTATAAGTCCGTTTATCCTTCCATCAGTCCACCCATCAGTCCGTCTATCTATCCATCCATCCATTAATCAGTTCACCCATCAGTCCGTCTGTCCATCCATCCATCCATCCATGCATTCATCCATCCGTCTATCCATTTATAAGTCCGTTTATCCATCCATCCATCCATCCATCCATCCATCCATCCATCCATCCATCCATCCATCCATCCATCCATCCATCCATCCATCCATCCATCCATCCATCCATCCATTCGTCAGTCCGTCCATCCATCCATCCATCCATCCATCCATGCACATAACACTATCTATATATTAGTCCTAGCCCATCCGTCCATCTATAACCTCCTTCTTAGCACCATCCATCCATCTATCTGCAAAAAATATAATTTTTTATTATAAAATGAATGGATGATCAAACTGATTATTCAGATTACTACTATATTCATGTGAATTTCAGAAGTGTGGCGATGACAGTCACAGTGATGAGAGAACAAAGGGAGTCTGAATTTCTGATGCTGGTGTTCTGCTCTTCACTGCTCTGTATGCAGGATGGACGAGAGAAAACGACAGAGCACCAGACGGGAAACGCTGAACCACATTGATTAATTATCACATTCTCTAGAAGGTTCTGATTGCCATGCCTCTTAATTATGTAAGCGAATTAGCTATTGATCAACACAAGTGAGTCAGCAGGGCAGCAAAATAACTACAAGTAGTATCTGTGCGTCTCCCGCAGGGGAGCACTGAGATCTCTCTGAGACTGTGCTTCACTCTCCATGAAATCACTTTATCCCATGTGGCTTCACTGCTAATGACAGCAGCTTAGTAGGCTGGACAGTTTTGGTCTGTGTAACTCTAAATGGCTAAAAAATAGGTGAAATCTTCTTGCCATTTGCTACAATATATATATATTTTTATATAGATAACATGGTTTAATTACTAAAATCGCTGATGTAATCATTTAAAACATTGTCTGCAGTGTAATTGTAGGTAGTATTTGTAGGCATTTGTGTGGAAAGCATACATTAGCGCACGTTTGGATAGACGCTGAAGCATATTGACATCTAAAAGAGACATTTTATGCTTATTAATTATAGAATTTCTGGTTACACTTTATTTTAAGGTGTCCTTGTTACAGTATAATTATATATTTAAGTACAGAGTAATGTTAAGTAACTACATGTACTTACTATAGGGATAGGGTAGGATTAGGATTAGGTTGAGGGTTAGTTGCATGTAATTATGCATAATTTACTGTTATTACTACAGTAAGTACATGTAACATATGTAACAAGGACACCGTAAAAAAAAAGTGTTACCGAATTTCTTCTTATTTGTATTACAGTTAGTGTAACTGGTGCCTGCTCAAAAACACAAAAATGGATGACACCCCTAGTCACAGTACCATGTATGTGTCTTGAAAGCACAGTTTTTCACTGAAGTCAACACCAAATTTTGCCTTAAAGTAACAGCAGGTCGAATGGTTTCTGTCATCTCCGCTGTCCCAGTTGCACAGTGAGATGTCCCGCTGCTGCCATAACGCTAATGCTTCATTCCTCTCGTTATGGTTTATCTTATTCCCCTTCATCATCCTGCCATTCTCAGTCATCAGTCCTGACAGCAACACACTTGAGTGTACTTCTGCATGAACGCAGCTTAGCTCGTAGTACCCACTCTGACTGACTGCCTACTTTGAACAATGTCATTTGCAACTTGATTCGCTCAGACAAGCGTTCCATCCAGAAGTTTTGGCTCAAAACCGCCATCAGAACAGAGGCACTGAAGAGATGTGTGTAAGTATTAAAAATTGGAGGATTACACACTGACTGTGAGGACAGACTCTGTGCCCTTGGCCACTCAGGAGGAAAAAGCAATCAAGTTCATCACTCCCTGGAAGATGGCCTCAAGCCTTTACCTTGTTTATCCTTCTAGTTTATAGATTCCTACTCATATCTCCCTTGGTGACAGCAAATCTTACTCTCCTAATCGAGAGACAGCTGAGATTTTCAAGTTGTGCAGTGGATCAACTGCCTACAGTATATCACTCAGTTTATAAAGGCAAAGCTTCTGGTAATGAACCTGTTTTTGCTTTTAAAGCTTTGTTGTTTTGTTGTATTCAAATGAGACATGCTCCAAAATCTCACTAAATGTTTTGACAAAGCGTATAGGCTCCTGACTGACTGCAACTGCTCATTTTCTCACCTTTTCTTTGGAGTGTGAAGAGTATCTGTTCTTTTTGTTGTACATGGCACTATTCTTTGTAAATTGCTGTTTGAGTTTGTATGCCGCCCCAGCTGGACGCCTTTTTCCCCACTGTCACATGTTCCCAGTTAAATTACAGCAAAGTAGTTGATTTTTCAATGTAGTTTTAACCACTGCATCCATCTTAAGCACATAATTAAATGGTTTAACGAGAACAAGGACATTTTAGTCCATTGTCCCAGGAAAGACTGTACATTTTAAATCTGCTAAAAGAAATGCAATCGCATGTTGATGGCCTCAAAGATAACCTTTGAAATATTTGATAATATTCTAAGGCCTCTACAGCCGGTATATGAGGTGATTGATGTACTTCATTATTCCCACTACAATTCAAATGTCCCTTTAATGGATATCTACAGTAGATAATCTACAGTAAATAGGTTGGTGGTCTAACTAGCGGCAGGATGTGAGATGTCCATCTTAATTGATTTCCTGATGCAGTGTCATGGCTCCTTCACCTGAATATTGACCAGCTGATGGCAGGATAATAACCTTAAGCATGTCTGTTGCTAGACGCTTTCTAAGAGCTCTTGTTGTGGCGACATGTCGAGTATCATCATCCTATTCATTTTTTTTTTTACAGGAATTAGCTAATATGAGCCTTTCCCTGCTACACTGAAACAGCTTATGAAGATGGAAAATCCTTTGGACTTTCAGCATTTGCTGAGCTAGATTGAATTGCTTTTTTGGTTTGGAAAAATGGTTTTCCTCTTAAACCCTGGAAACCCGATCATCGCTTACTTATGGGTGAGTTGTTTTACAAGATCGATCTCCTCTTCGAGGAGAGTCGACATGTTCACAGTGAGCTCAGAGAGCAGCTTTGCATTTTCATTCAATATCATTCGCTGCTCTATATTCCAATCATGCAGGCTGCTGTGTTTTGCTGTATTGGAATGCAATGAGAAACCCTCCTTAATCTACAGTGGGATTAAGTGCTCTCTTTGCATAGCTAAACAGCAACATCCCTTGAAATTGACACTCGTTAAAGACTGCTGGCTTGAAAAATCAATATCAACATCAAAGAGAACAGCTATCAATTCCGCAAGTTGAGATAGAAAATTCAACACTGCAATCCTCACTTCTTCACATAGGGTTTGAAGTAGATATTGACAAGGATTCTTATGAGCTGCCACGACATGCTATTTTAAATCCCTTCCGGTGCTTTAGGAAGAATCAGCAGTGGCCCTTTATGGATTGTATGCTGATGCGGTATTAGAGATATATACATTATTAGAACGTACCGCTCCTGGCAGAATTTTTATAAAATCCATAAGAACAGTTTGCTGACAGATTTTTTTTTTTTTAAACCTCTGGTCTGAGGCTTGTGATATACCAGGCAGAGGTTCCTAGTCTTGCTCCTGGAGGGCCAATGTCCTGCAGAGTTTAACTCTAACCCGAATTTAATGCACCTGAACCAGTTTCAGGATTACTAGAAATGGTGCGTTCAAGTCCTTCTGGGAATTGTGTTTTTTACGTCGTCGAAGCAAGATGCCAGTGTACCTACTCTTAATTAACTACACAAAAACACAACAAGGTTTTTAAACTCTATTTCTAGAAAATGTACACAGAATGTGCATCAGCCAGGTGTGTTTTGTTTCTTTATGTTTTAATTTATTTATTTAATAAAGTTATAAACTTTGTTACATATTATATTGTTATATACAATGCTATTATGTTTTTTTGTTTATTTTGTTATAAATAAAAAAAACCTGATAATGTCTATAGACCCCTTTTGCGCCGACGTCACAGTTACGTCACGGTGCTAGCTGGAGGCAAAACAAAGAGAAAATTGGAGGCGGCCAATACAAACCAGCACAAATTCGGCTACATAATAAGGAGCTTAAATTGTTATTATTATTATTAATAAATGTCCTCTTGTTGTGTTGTTGGGTGCAAGAATTGATGAAAAATGAATATGCTGTATCTGGAATTTTTATTTCTAGAAAATATTCACATCATTAAAATTGCACCGTAATGTCACTCTACATTGTCGTCTTCTTGGCGCTGGCTAGGCAGAACTGCGGATCGTACCACACAAGTCTTGTACATGACCATTCATCACATAGTTATAGGCATCTAAATATTTATATGCCCTCATTTTCTCTTTCCGCTCTGTTTCTCTATCAGGTGTAGAAGTCAGGCCACTCAACCGGAGGTAACGTTAACGTTAATCCTGTCAGATCGTCCCATTGACTGAGCGTGTACGGGTCAGCCAATGTTCCGTCCGTTAAAATTAACTTTTGCAAATAACAATCGCGGTCCTGGACAGTGAGTGACCTTGCACATTAAGATAAAATCAGATTTTCTCCCGTCATTGTTAAAAAACAAGCTAACAAAACTTGCAAACTAACGTTAGGGAAGCGGCCAGAGGGATCGTTCTGCCTCCACCTAAGCTCTGCCCACAGAAAAACGTCACCATGTTTACCAACTGAAAAGGGGTCAATTTTCAGTTGGTAAACATAGTGACGTTTTTCTGTGGGCGGAGCTTAGGTGGAGGCAGAACGATCCCTCTGGCCGCTTCACTAATGCTGGGTACACACCTAAAGATAATCGGGCTGATTTTGGGCCGATTTACCCCTCCCGACAATCCTAGCTATGTCCCGATTATCTTGATGGTTCTAAAGATTATCTTATCAGATTTTCCTGTGGTGTGAGGTGTGTTAAGAGTGTCCGAACCTGCTCGGAAGGGAGCCGCTCCGATCGCGAATCGTAAATATTCAACATGTTGAATATTTACGATCAGAAATCCTGATGTGTGAGGGGAACCCCGAGGACCGCGCGCACGCTCTGGAGATTATCACGTGAAACGAAACAATATCCAATCAGAAAGCGAGATGATGGAAGACGGAAGCATAACAAACCCATCGCCAGCACAAAGTGTAAAACCTACCATAATAGACTGGGAAAGGAGATGGTCAGAAATAGTTTCTGCAATGTTATTACCAGGTAGCAACAGAGTAGATTTTTTATGTGTGTGTGTGTGTGATTGTGTTCTGATTTGACCTACATTATGAGGACCCATATTCAAATATAAAAAATGCTGAAAGTTTTCTGTGTTGGATAGGTTGGGACTAGAAAATGTAATTAGCTCAGTATAAAAAACATTCCATATAAGGATAGGTGTACCAGTACATATGATGTGTGTGTGTGTGTGAGAGAGAGAGAGAAAAAATATTAACCATGGTTTTATTATAGGCGTATTGAACATTTGTATTAACAAATAAGTTAGAATTTTTCTTAGCAAAACTATGGTTAATTTGTGGTTATCATGGTTTAACTACAATATCCATTTTTTATTTGTACAGTAAAACCATGGTAAATTTTTATAAGTCGAGAGAGACAGGGCCAGTGTGTGAGAAGGTCACTAAATTCCCGCCGTCTCCACGACTTTACCTAAACCCTTTTCTTTTTTTCTCGTACATTTTCTGTGAAAATCATTCCAAACACTATCATCACAATTTCTTCCTGTATATTGTCCACATGCTTATTCTGAAGTCTCGCAAGATTTTACGAGATTTCCTGTGTTCACAGTCGAGACTCGGGTTGAAAATCTGTTAGTGTGTGGTGTGCTGTCTTTGTCACATCATGACACACTAGAGCAAAACGGTTCAATCTAGGATTTTTTTATCCTCATGTTTGTGGTCTATCACATTTTGAAAATCTTATAAGATGTAAAAAATCCTTTGGTTGTACCCAGCATAACGCTAGTTTGCAAGTTTTGTTAGTTCGTTTTTTAACAATGACTGGAGAAAATCCGATTGTATCTTAATGTGCAAGGTCACTCACTGTCCAGGACCGCGATTGTTATTTGCAAAAGTTAATTTTAACGGACGGACCCAGATTGGCTGACCCGTACGCACTCACTCAATGGATGGACGATCTGACAGGATTAACGTTAACGCTACCGCCGGTTGAGTGGCCTGACTTCTACACCTCGGATAGAGAAACCGAGTGGAAAAAGAGGGCATATAAATCTTTAGATGCCTATAACTATGAATGGTCATGTACAAGACTTGTGTGGTACGATCCGCAGTTCTGCCTAGCCAGCGCCAAGAAGACGTGACATTACGGTATAATTTTAATGATGTGAATATTTCTAGAAATAAAAATTCCAGATAGAGCATATTCATTTTTCATCGATTCTTGCACCCAACAACACAACAAGATGACATTTAATAACAATAATAATCATTTAAGCTCCTATTAGGTAGCCGAATCTGTGCAGGTTTGTGTTGGCCGCCTCCAGTTTTCCGTTCGTTTTGCCACCAGCTAACGCTGTGACGCAACTGTGACGTAGGCTCGAAATTGGTCTATACTATACCTATAAGTATTGTACATATTTGTCAACTCATAAACCCGGGGCTTAAAGAAAATCCTGAGCTTCGCACTGGTATTTGCAACTTTGTGGTGGTGTTCAAGTGTGTTCAACTCATAGATACAATCTTTCCAACATGATTTGAACGCACCAATACTTCCAGGAGAGTGTGTTGAAGCAAGCTAGAGCTATTTTGCAGGATGTTGGCCCTGCAGAAGCAGGAATGGGGACCACTAAAGAAATACTTGTATTCAGCAAGGATGCATTAAATGTACAGTATGCAAGTTTCGCCTCTAGACGCTTATTCAAAATAACATGGTTTTCTAGAAGCTACCAGAGACTTTTCCCAGAAGTGATTCCATAGTTTCTACAGATGGGCCGTATCACTGCTTCAAATTGTGCATAATTACACGCAACTGACCCTAAACCAAATCCAGTAGCACTTTATTTTACAGTCCTGTTCCCAATGTACATACTATGTACTTATTATAGTAATTGCAATAACTGGGTAATAACTAGGTAACCATGAACCTACAGTACCCATAAACCTAACCTTAGTTACCTTATATTAATCAGTATTTTCTTAGGTAAGTACACGTAAGTGCATGTATGGCAAAATAAAATGCGACCCCAATTCTAACCGCAGTTAATTTATATTACAATATTACAAATGACATAATTTTAATTTGCAATTTGGATGGAACCATAGATATTGAACCTACATTGTAATACTCAATCAACCAGCTGTCATAATAATACTTACTTTTTTTATTGAGAAACAAAAGAGAAGGAACAGGGAGTTTAACATGCATTATTATCTATCTTTTCCTTTTCTTGCAATAGCAAATTTTGCCTTCATTCTTATTGCAAGCTCAAAATGTTTTACTTCTTGGTTTCCAACAGAGTCGAATGATTGCCCGGTGAAATAGAGATGCGGTGCTATACTTACACAGGCTGCTGAATCACCTCTCTGATTTAATGATTCTCCGGGGCTTCTGAAGTAAAGGAGCAAGAGGCACTTTATCTCCACACCCAGGAGCCAAGCAATATGCCAGTCATCTTTATGAGCGTGTAGAAGTAGAATTCGCATTCCCTTAAACAATCTCTGTATTTCTGCACCTGTAACAAGATCTCTGATGTGGAATAACATAATCTCTACAGTGCTTAGTTGAAGCTTTACTCCTTTTCTTGAACTAATTAGAGGAAATTAGACTATAAATGCAATGTTGCAACACATTCTGGGCTCTATCTTGCACCCGGCGCAAATGACTTTGTACACCGACGCATGTATCATTCCTATTTTTCACCCGCGCAAAGCGGACTTTTCCCTCCACAGACACACGTCGGTTAACTAAGAAATAAACTTGCGCTCCCCGGGGCGGTTCAGCGCAAAAAGGAGGAGTGTTCCGGCGCAAACTTTCCCTCATGCTATTTTGCAGTTCCAGAAAACAATTGCGCCACTGACCAGAAAAAAACTAGTCTAAAGTCATTGGCGCGTTGCGCGTACATTCAGATGCTATTTTAAGCGCGCGTGCTTGGTCATAATACAGAGTGTGAACAACGCGCATACACTGTAGATGATTCTCTCATCTACACAGATGCATTTTCCTTTTTGCAAATGATACATTATTATAAGAAAAAATATTAAAACACGAGGGAAATCATTGTTGTCCAGTCAAGTCAAGTATATTTATATAGTGCTTTTCACAATAGAGATTGTATCAAAGCAGCTTCACAGTATTAATATGTTGTGTCCATGACGATCGGAAAAATAGGCATAAAGCTTAGGCCTACATATTTACCCAAATTATTATATGCATGTATAACCGAAGCTAATTTGTGTGGGTTTGTCCCATCTCCAATGCCACTTCTCTTTCTTTTACGGCCCTGACGAGAACATCGATCTCCTCGGCTGTGAACCGATTCTGAAGCGCTCCTGGTAAATGCGGCGTTATAATAGTATTGCGCCATGGAACAAGCGCACCTCGTTCATCATGCTCTTAAAGGGAATGTGATATGACGCTCTGATTGGTTTATTTCACGTTACGCCCAAACCACACCTATGAATAATGAAGCTACTTCAGACCAACCCCTTTTAGATTTGCGCCAGGCGCAAGAGGCATTTATCCCGCCGGGAAAATAGCAACAGCGCCAGGATCCGCCCACAAAGTTACTTGCGCTTTGCGCTTTGACACTTGCGTTTCAGATCGTGCGCTGAGTGCAAGATAGGGCCCTCTATGTGTATAGGGAAACTGTTAAGGTAAAAATCTTCCCTGTGGAAAAATGAAAACCGTGCAGCAGTGTGATAGAGTGGTGTGGATAATCTCAGGTCTAACTTCATTTTAATATGCTTATTATTACTTGATTAGAGGTTTATGGGCTGGGACTTAGGCTGAAAACGATAGGGCGGTTACTACAAAGTTTCTCACTTTGGTGCAGAGGAGTAACATGATTATATTTGTCTTTGCAATCTGTCCATCATTCCATCCATCCCTCTATTCATCCATCCATCCATCCATCCATCCATCCATCCATCCATCCATCCATCCATCCATCCGTCCGTCTGTCCGTCCGCCCATCCATCCATCCGTCCATCCCTCTGTCCATCATTCCGTCGATCCCTACATCCCTCCTTCATCCAGCCATTCATCCATCCATCTCTCCGTCCATCCATCCATCCATCCATCCATCCATCCATCCATCCATCCATCCATCCATCCATCCATCCATCCGTCCATCCCTCTGTCCATCATTATATCCATCCCTCTATTCATACATTCATCCATCCGTCCATCCGTCCATCCGTCCATCCATCCATCCATCCATCCGTCCATCCCTCTGTCCATCATCCCGTCCATCCCTACATCCATCCATCCATCCATCCATCCATCCGTCCATCCCTCTGTCCATCATTCCATCCATCCCTCTATTCATCCATCCATCTGTCCGTCCGTCCATCCCTCCATCCATCCATCCATCCATCCATCCATCCATCCATCCGTCCATCCCTCTGTCCATCATTCCGTCCATCCCTACATCCTTCCGTTCATCCAGCCATCCATCCATCTCTCCGTCCATCCATCCATCTGTCCGTCCATCCATCCATCCATCCATCCATCCATCCATCCATCCGTTCGTCCGTCCATCCGTCTATCCCTCCATCCATCCATCCATCCGTCCATCATTCCGTCCATCCCTACATCCTTCCGTTCATCCAGCCATCCATCTCTCCGTCCATCCATCCATCTGTCCGTCCATCCATCCATCCATCCATCCATCCATCCATCCATCCATCCGTTCGTCCGTCCATCCGTCCATCCCTCTGTCCATCATTCCGTCCATCCGTTCGTCCATCTGTCCATCATTCCGTCCATCCCTACATCCATCCATCCATCCATCTCTCTGTCCATCCATCCATCTGTCCGTCCATCCATCCCTCCATCCATCCATCCATCCGTCCATCCCTCTGTCCATCATTCCGTCCATCCGTTCGTCCGTCCATCCCTCCATCCATCCATCCATCCATCCATCCATCTGTCCATCATTCCGTCCATCCCTACATCCATCCATCCATCCATCTCTCTGTCCATCCATCCATCTGTCCGTCCATCCATCCATCCATCCATCCATCCATCCGTCCATCCCTCTGTCCATCATTCCATCCATCCCTCTATTCATCCATCCATCCGTCCGTCCGTCCGTCCATCCATCCCTCCATCCATCATTCCGTCCATCCCTACATCCCTCCGTTCATCCAGCCATCCATCCATCTCTCCGTCCATCCATCCATCTGTCCGTCCATCCCTCCGTTCATCCATCCATCCATCCATCCATCCATTCATCCGTTCGTCCGTTCGTCCGTCCATCCGTCCATCCCTCCATCCATCCATCCATCCGTCCATCCCTCTGTCCATCATTCCGACCATCCGTCCATCCCTCCGTTCATCCAGCCATTCATCCATCTCTCCGTCCATCCATCCATCCGTCCGTCCATCCCTCCGTTCATCCATCCATCCATCCATCCATCCGTTCGTCCGTCTATCCATCCATCCATCCATCCGTCCATCCCTCTGTCCATCATTCCGTCCATCCCTACATCCTTCCGTTCATCCAGCCATCCATCCATCTCTCCGTCCATCCATCCATCTGTCCGTCCATCCATCCATCCATCCATCCGTTCGTCCGTCCATCCGTCTATCCCTCCATCCATCCATCCATCCGTCCATCCCTCTGTCCATCATTCCGTCCATCCCTACATCCTTCCGTTCATCCAGCCATCCATCCATCTCTCCGTCCATCCATCCATCTGTCCGTCCATCCATCCATCCATCCGTTCGTCCATCCGTCTATCCCTCCATCCATCCATCCATCCGTCCATCCCTCTGTCCATCATTCCGTCCATCCGTTCGTCCGTCCATCCCTCCATCCATCCATCCATCCGTCCATCCCTCTGTCCATCATTCCGTCCATCCCTACATCCATCCATCCATCCATCTCTCTGTCCATCCATCCATCTGTCCGTCCATCCATCCATCCATCCATCCATCCATCCGTCCGTCCGTCCGTCCGTCCATCCGTCCGTCCATCCCTCCATCCATCATTCCGTCCATCCCTACATCCCTCCGTTCATCCAGCCATCCATCCATCTCTCCGTCCATCCATCCATCTGTCCGTCCATCCCTCCGTTCATCCATCCATCCATCCATCCATCCATTCATCCGTTCGTCCGTTCGTCCGTCCATCCGTCCATCCCTCCATCCATCCATCCATCCGTCCATCCCTCTGTCCATCATTCCGACCATCCGTCCATCCCTCCGTTCATCCAGCCATTCATCCATCTCTCCGTCCATCCATCCATCTGTCCGTCCATCCCTCCGTTCATCCATCCATCCATCCATCCATCCGTTCGTCCGTCCGTCCATCCGTCCATCCCTCCATCCATCCGTCCATCCCTCTGTCCATCATTCCGTCCATCCCTACATCCCTCCGTTCATCCATCCATCCATCCATCCATCCGTCCGTCCATCCGTCCGTCCGTCCATCCATCCATCAAATTATCATAGCCTGTTTGGTTTCATGAACCAGACATGATAAAACCCACATCTCTAACCCATTAGCACATGTATTTACTGTCCTCTCCTGTCATATCAGTTACCATAGCAACATGTGCCAACAGGTGAGAGAGGATGCGTCTGAGTCTTTGCTGCATGGCTTAGAGCTCTCCTCATTAGTGCTGCTGTTTATCCTGCTGCATACACTCCCACAGCATTAAGGGGCACAAAACAGCTGAAACGGGACGCCCATATGGCTCACTCAGAAATATGGATGCCAAAAGATAAAAAGGACAAAGCAAAATCATTTTGAAATAATTTATGTATTTGCCATGCACCTTATGTTTTTTGTTTGTCCACTGTGCATTGTGTACAAGCAAATGCCTTTGTTCTGTAATCACATGATAACTGTATTAACTGTTACTAAATAACCTTTCAGCAAGAAAGATATCTGCATTTTTGGGCACACAGGATTACACAGGATAACAAACAGCTGCCTCCTGCTTTTTATTTCTCCCATTTTCACCTACTACTTTTCACATTATTATTTTGTGCTTGTGCCAACAGTAATGATAGCAATTATGAGTATCCACAGTGGTTTTCCAGCTTGAAAGTAGAATCAAAACATCACAAGTACTCCTGAGAGTTAATGTTCACTGGAGGGTCCCACTCATCACTGAGGGGCCTGTATTACAGAGGACAGTGTCCCGGTCGTGTACGAGTGTGAAAATACTGAGCTGTGATGAAAAACAGTCCACTTTTGGCAGACCTGTCGAATGTTGGGAAATGAAAGCTACAATGAAGGCTTTTTTCTTAAATTATTAATGATTTTTAATGATAATGACTTGTTGTCGTAAACTGTTAGCAACATTACATGAACACCCAGGAGGACACACACACACACACACACACACACACACACACACACACACACACACACACACACACACACACACACACACACACACACACACACACACACACACACACACACACACTAAACCTTGAACCTTTTCATGGACCTCAACATTTATGAAACATGACAAGACAAATAATCAACAAACTGAGTTAGGACTCATCCTGACATCACAAGACAACAAGTTAAACATGACAACAATGTTAAATGTCAAACCCTAAAACAATGCAACCATATTCATTATACACGGCCCAGTGTACACTGGGAAAAGGGCAGATGGTACTGAACCACAAAATTATTTCATTTTAGTGTAGGACTATTTGACAACTGTTTGACTTAGAAATCCTATCAGTATTTCCTATTAGTGAAGTTGTTTGAGTGGAATTCTATAAAAAACAACAACAACAAAAAAACCTACCTTTAGTTATTTTAGTTATGAAGAATTCTTTACAGGTGTATGTAAATATTGTAAGTGCATACTGAGGGAAATACATTTAAGACAATAAGAAGCAATGGCATTGAGATAAAAAAGTTATCCATGGCATTTTATTTCTAAATACACATTTTTATACATACAGTACATAATTCTTCCTCTGTCACTGTGCAGACACATGACAGGAAAATAACTTAATGATTAGTGAACAATGGTGCCACCACTTACATCTAATGGGTCACTGAGATTTTATTATGGTTATTTCTTGTCTGACACCATGTGGTAAAGTGGACTTTATAGGCTCTCAATGGATAATAGCGAAACGATAATGCTCAATTTGTATGGGTGAATTTTTAAAGCTGACCTTTTTGCCTTGTGCAGGATAATTCGTCAAATCGAAATTCTTTTCTGTGTCTGTCTCTACAACATAAATGTCTTAAATAAGCTGCTGGCCTTTCTCCATCAAAGTCTGCCAGGAGTCATTTAATAAACAATTTAATCAGCTGTCTCGATGAAGTCAAATCTGTGTCGAGCCTTCGGTGAGAAACACAAAGCCCATCACACCAATGAGACAGGAATAACTTGAAACGCGAAATATGAAAGAAGTCAGTGCAACAGGTTCTAGAGTTTGTCATATTCCTGCTGCTGGCATCAACAAAGGATTACAACGTGACTCTTCTTACTGGCATTTCTTATTGAAGGCAATTTGATTTAATATGCATTAAAAGTACAGATGCTGAATTTCAAAAAGTTATCTTTATATGTCCAGTGATGTAAGGGTTTATGACCGATACAGGACGTTTCAGATTGTCATTGGGCTTGCAAAGTGTTGACTTGGTGGAATCAAAAAGAGGAAAATTAATGTGGTTGTTTTTTCATTCAAGCATGTTTTCATCAAATCCACTGAAAAGATATAATTTAGAAGATTTTTTGTTATCCATCATGCAGCACTGCTCTCAAATTGGTGGTGCTAAATAAAGAATCTGTGTAATAGCCAAGGCATGATATTTTGTGTCCATTAAATGAATTGAAAGTACATGAGAGTTTGCTGGGTTTTGCCAACATCCAGCTTTGCTCCCACATGCTCTGAGAACACAATTAAACTGACACAAACAACTCACCCCGATAACTAATTTCAGGGCTGTCATATTAAATTTAAACCAGCGCATAATTAACATATTTTACAGAAGACCAATTTAAAATACACCTACAGTTATTAAACACCACATTGTAGAAGCCTTTTGAGAATCCATTTGATAATATACACTTGGGACTCATTAAGTAAAATAAATAAATAAATATTTAAAAAAAACGTTTCCCCAAATAAAAGGTTTGTGGGGCTTTTTTTGTAAAATCAGAGATTCTGTTGTGGTTAATTCCTATGTTAGCATTAGTTAGTTATATTAGTTATATATAACAATAGAACGATATATATAACAATAGAACGTTAGAACGATAGATAGATATAAAGATGGAACAATAGATAAATAGATAGATAGAATGACAGACAGAGACACAAAACAATCGATAGAACGATAGATAGATAAATAGATCTAGATAGATAGATAGAATGATCTATTTATGATAGATTATTTGGTGTGCGTGTGTGTGTGTGTGTGTGTGTGTGTGTGTGTAAGAGAGAGAGATAGAGCGAGAGAGAGAGAGAGTCAGAGAAAAGAACAGAAACATTTCATTTAATGATTATTATGAAATCAATTTACCAATTTTATGACGAAACCCAGCAAATAACCAATAAAATTAGCATCAATATGCACTTTTTGTTTACATAAACATTAAAATACCATTAAAAATGATGGTCAGATTTTAAAGAAGTGTCTTGCAACATGTTATCTACTAACACGTACAAGTTCAAATTAAGTTTTGACAAAAATGGTTTTATAAAAATCTCACATATTTCAGCCTTTAAATAATGTTTTATAAAAAGAATTATTTGCAATGCACATCCGCTTATCTTTTATTAGTAATAGTAAAATTCGGGCTGATTTTCCCGTTGCTATGCAACCATACACTGCACTCTCCACAACGACAAAGAAGTTTTAGTAGCTAATGGATTTCCACCACCGAGAAACGCTTGCTGTAGCTCACCAGATTTATTTACGGAGAAGAGAAAAACACCCGTAGTGTTTGGGTGCACCCCCCTCCTTCATGTTGACTGAGCTTTCAATGTTGTTACGGAAGGGGCTGATTGGTTGGTTCTTGTCACATGACCTGAATGCGTTTGCAACATTCTGAAATGGTGAGATTTTTTTCAATCTCGCTACGGATGCCACGCGACATTTGAATGAACTTGAGCGTGCAAAAGACCCAGTATGTGAACGGCCTCTTGGCGAGCTACCTCATATCAAGCCACGAGCTACTGGTAGCACGCGAGCGCCGTGTTTGAACCCCTGCTATAGAGCTCCGCTTTGTAGGCTACGACTCAATACTTTTTTGCTACTTTGTAATAACTTTCTGCGGCCAGCATTTTGGGAAATGAATGAGGGTAAAACCTTTTTTAGACCTGACTAAATGAAAGTTAAGACCTCAGATGAAAATCTGCCTTAAATTTAGAGACTCTTTAAGACCCCGCGGGAACCCTGGTATAAGCCAAAATAAAGTCTTTCTCCTGGTGCAACACAGTCTCACACCCAAGGCGTCATCTTACTGACGCTTCTGACCATGCGTCAACATGCCGACGCACACACCCCCCCACAAACGTCAATATGAGACGCTCATCCTCGGGCGTCATCAAATGCCGCGCACCCTTTAGCGTCAGTTAGATGACGCTTCCGTTATGGGTAGGTTTAGGTCTGGGGTAGGGTTAGGATTAGACCACTAGGAGGCGCGTCTCATATTGACGCTTAAGGGGGGGTGTGTGCGTCGGCTTATTGACGCATGGTCAAAAATGGTCCATAGCGTCAGTTAGATGACGCCTTGGGTGTGAGACTGCGTTGTGACATTGAATAGAATGGCATTCTGTTTGGTGGAACCGTACAGACAGAGATCGACGGACCAGATCTTAGAGACACAAGGGAATTAACCCGCCTGACATTTGATTGCTTATTCGCACCACTGGTCTACCGATGGTTTGCCTGTGAACGTTAAAGCAGCAGTGTTTGGAGATTGTTATACTCTGCAACTAGGTCTTAAACTGGACAACATTGACTTAATCTGGTAAAACAATGCTGGAAAAAGCTTACTGTTTTTTTAATCTTGAGATTGTCAGTAGCTAAATTCACATTGTGCCTGCATGCACAGAGTATTTAGATGGTAATAAGGTGGCAAACTGAATGATGTTTACTGTTCTTGGCAGCTGTCCCATTAGGGTTTCTACTGGTGCTGTGAGGACTAAAAATAGCATGAACCACAGCTTAAGGCGATGGCAACTAATATGACATACAGACACTTATGCAACACACTTATTTACTGTTCTCTACATCATAGTCTAGGTATGCTTGTAGATGCAACTGTGCACCACAGGGAAATGATCCACGTTCCATTATTCATGAGCAGGCTATGTAACACAGGTCACTTGGGAATTCTTTACACACCTGACACTGCATGCGCTAATCTCTCACCTGCACAGCAAGGAGATTGTGCTAATTCAGAGACACAAGCAATATTCTAACAAGTTCTTATGTGTATTTCACTTGAGATCCTGAGAGCTTGAAAGAAAAATAAATAATAAAAGGGGGAGATGTAGCTTCATCTATGCACTGCAGACAGAGTATGCTTTTATATTACAATTATAGTCAAATGTGAAATTATACTTTATATAATAATCATCTCTCGAACTGTAAAAAAATTATACATTCCACCCAGCAAGCAATTTTGCATTTAAAAGACGTCTAATAGTCGTCCAAACACAGCCCTGACATCTAGGCTAAAACCAGGCAACATTTGGGCTGTCATTGAAACTGTCAGACAGAACTAATAAAACAAGAAGCAATGAAGATCTGACACATGAACCAAAGGAACCAATGAAAGCAAGACTCATGAACAGGTGAATTACATGACAGGATCACATGAGGGAAATAGGTGACATCAACAGATGCACCAATAAACATTAACTTCAAAATAAAAGACATAAAACCTAAACAGACATGACATATCCCCCCTCAAAGGGTGGCTCCCGAGGCCTTAATGAAACACCCAATCAAAAATAAAACAGTCCAGGAGGGAGGAGGAGTGGAGGCGGTCCAGGGGAGGGATGGAGGGCCAGGCCCATGAACAGGAACTGGATCATGGCATGGCAGCGGACCGGGATAGCAAAGCGGTGGCAGACCTGGACTGTGAAGCAGAGAACGAGACAATGGATTTTGGAGCAGAGGCGAGCATAAACCGTGGATCCGAGGCAGGCCTAGACCGTGGACCATGGAGGATCAGATGAATGTGGTGGAGCCAGTGGACATGGAGAGCACCATGGCACAGCCGGCAGAGATAACCACCCCAGCAGAGCAGAAGACCACTGTGGATTAGGAGGCCACGGCGGAGCAGAAGAGGATGTGGACGGCCTCCATGGCTGTGACATTGAGCACAGAAAGTTATTGGATAGCATCTATGGCCGTGGCATGGGGCACAGTGAGCTCATATAGACTGCCTCCATGGCCAGACTGATCTCATGAAATAGCGTATGTATGACACGCCAATTCGTATTTCCATTTTTGGCGTGCTATCAACACGCATAATCGCTTTTCAGCGTGTTTATCAACGCCATTGACTTAACGTTACATTACTATATATAAATATATGACCTACCCCAACGACGTCCCTAAACCTACCCGTCACTTGGGTTATTAGCATTTATGACTCTTCCCCTACCATCCTAGGGAAAAAAATATCGCTCCCCAGATGTAGATATTCATTTAGCTTAGTTTCGCTCGGAAATTTAACGGCGTACACATACACGCGGCGTGGACATACACGCGGCGTACACATACACGCGGCGTGGACATACACGCAGCGTAGACATACACGCGGCGTGGACATACACGCGGATAGCTGAAAATGCGTATAGATAACACGCCACTTGATTTGAAAGTGGCGTGTATGTTTACGCAAAGTCATGATGTCATGTTGCCATGGCCATGATAGAGCAGGGAGACGTCTCGACAGAAGTTATCACGGACGCTGCTGCGGTGGCCATTACCAGAAGCACCATAGACAGCCTTCGGGACCACTGGATTTGGAACCACCAGACATGGAGTGCTGCGACCACCATGCGTGGAAGCGCTGAGACTACAGGACCTGGGACCACTGGCTTGAGACCAGGGTCCAGCCTCGTAGCCGTTAGAATAATACCACCCAAAAATGTTAGGGTTAAAGGCGTGAGGAGACCGTGACGTGAGGAGGCTCTGGTTTTAGCCTCCCATTGAAAATGATTCCACGTCTCCAGTGGCTTCTACTATTCACGTTCTTCATAGTTTTGGATCTGAATCCTGCAGAAAAATTGTAATGGGTTATTTCACACCCTTGTCGAGTTATTAGTCATTTAGGTGTCTCAAAATTTTGTGAAATTGTTAATAAAGCTGAAAGTAAACTAAAATAAGACTTTCAGATGCCATGCAAATCTGATCACCAAATAGTGAGAAAAATTATGATTCAGAATTTGTACTTGTCTCTAGGGGACAGAGGTCCAGACTCCTTGGGTGGTTCAAATGTTGCCTGACCTAATTATGCAGTTCGAGGCTGCTCATATGCATCCAGGCAAAATAACTTTGTACATTAATTAACCATAGATGCAAAGAAAGCCAAACTAAATGCAGGGAGAGATGGAAATGCCTCATAATGAGTTCTGGCTTTGGGCAATTGAGAATTAGTGATATTTAACAACCTTTATATTCAGTAATAAATGATGTGTGCGTGTGTAGGTAGTCATGTGTAAGACTACAACTGCACTTTGATTGTTTAAATGTCCAATAATGACCTTTGTTTGTCTTAAAGAGCAAATTCAACTGCTCAGGGGCAACATGTACTCACTTGAACAAATTTTTTTACTTTATAACAATTGAGGAAAAAGCTCATTACAAAGAGAAAGAAAGAGAAAAAAATTAAATTTTCTCTATCCAGCCTTTCATTAGTGACTTTTGTGAGTTACTGCATGTGTTACATTATTTACTCCATGTATTTCTACTTTAATAATATCATAAAGATCTTCATTGAATCATAATAGACCACAATTTTTTACAAAACAAGCACGACATGTGTTTATTGTGTTGCATGCACGCATAGTATAAGAGTAAATAACAAATGTTGTTATATGCTTCAATATGATTTACTTCAATCCAACAAAAAAATTGCAACTTTGTAACTCTAATTCCTCTAAATCTATCCATATAACACATCCATCTCTAAACATACAAATATAACAACAGAAATGTGAGCCAACTTCACATTTACATCACACCGTATGTTCTCTCTGGCAAATGCACATGGGAAAGAATATCTTTGTATGCCTGATCCATCTCTGACAATCATTCGAAGATAAATATACACTGTATCCAGGACGGACACGTCATTGTACGGTTGTCTTACATTATAGAGGTTGTGGCAGCATTGCAAAGCTCCTTGGTGTAACCACTGAACTCTGTTTGCTCAATGCCAGGCATTATTTGACAATGTAAGCATTAAAATTATATTGTGAGATAAGCCTCATTCTTTCCCCAATCAAAACTCAATATTCAGTGGTAAAGGCTGACTTAAAAATAGGAATGCAGCGTGAACAACTACATGTGCATCGAAGGCTGTGTGAGTTGTTTTGAATAATGTGAGGGATAGAGTTCCTCTGGGTTGTTGATTAAAGGGAAGTGTGTTTCTATGGTTGTTTCTCTATGATAATTTCACAATGCACAAGGGCACCATGGGCACACAGCAGGGAGTTTTAATGAGCAGAGCAGATTTCGGCTGTGGGCATCAACACCAATCCAGCATCAATAGGGTCATATGGAGAGTTTCTGCTTTTAGAGCAGTCAAAAGTTGAGGTAGACTGGATGTTTTTGTGATGATTTCTCTAAACTATAATCACAAAATCAAAAGTACAACTCAGTTGTACAAACCTCAAACTTTTCAGACAAAAATTGAAAGTCATCTTCATGTAATTGTCAAAACTATCAAACACACAGATGCACTGAACACTCATTATACACTTTTTCAGGGCAACCTCGAAACATTTTGATTTTTGCGAAATACTACTAATCTACATAAATTACAGTGTGAGGAAAATGAATAGGTGCACTTTACAGGGTTCAGTTTGTTAACATGGTTAATGCAGTAGGTACAGTTTCATGAACTAACAATGAACCACATTTTTATAGCATTTATAGTTAATGTCTTAATAGTTAATGCTACTTTATACACATATCATGTTTTTCCATAATACATTAATGTTAATTTAACATCTAGAAATGTTAAAAATATATTAATATATGTAGAAATGAACATTCCAAAGATTAATTCATTCTGTAAAAACTTTGTTCATTGTTAGATCAAGAAATCTAAAGCATTAAGTAATGGTAACAAATTTAACCTTATTGTACAGTATTGCCAAGAAATATTATAAAACGTACCTATACAGTCTACTTATAGTTTGATTATAGACCATTTCTAAAAAAAACAACAATGCATTAACTTTGGATGTGAATGATCACAAAATTGAAACATGTTATAAAAAAGTCCTGAATATAATGTACAGTAAATCTGTTGAATTATAACTATACAGTAAAATACTTAAAGGTAAAAAAAATAAAAAATAATAATAATTCTTGAATATTCAACTAGGAAAAAAAGGGTTTGGTGTAAAGGCTGTGAGATCACAGTTATTCGATTATATTAAGTTTTGATAAATGGACCTTGCTTTCAGAAAACTGCATTATTGTTTGGGTTATTAGATATAGAATGGAATTTGGTGTCTAAGCAAATGAGAGAAAACTACAAATGAAGCAAAAGCATTAAGCAGCAAGCTAAGGGAGAGCAAAGTGTGCTCCGTCAAGAAGAAGAAACAGCAGCATAATGCAACAACATGGACACAATGCTAGACATGATTGGACTCAAATTTGTTGTGTTGTCACAAGCTTTTATATGCTATCACTTTCACAGTCTCGCTAAACTACGAGAACAAAAACACTTTTATCAAGAGAAATGTATCAGTGGCTGAACTAGAGTTTTATTCATGGGGTGGCCAGATCTACTTCAGTCCATAGAACATGAAAGAAAATGAGTGTGTAAACCCTAACCTGGCATCAAAAAAAGCATGAATGATTCCAATGATTGCTGATAAGAGGAAGAAGTGATAATTCACGTATCATTTCTGAATTATCCACGACTTCTTCAGTGTGGCCCAACGTGAGCGAAACATTCTACAGCAACTTACGACATTGTGACTGCACTGTGTGTATTCATATCACAGATGTAAACATGATTATTCACAACTCTCTTATCTCGTCTGTTAATGGACCAAAAGGTCTAACTTTGATTTACACTGACCACTGACCAGTGTTGGGGAAAGCTACTTCTACAATAACACACACTCACTCCTGAATTCACATGAGGACAGGAGAGTTGTCAGTAAACACATGAGAAAAAGTTCTTGCGTTACTAGTTTGAAAAAGTAACTCAGATATTTTGATGTAAATTTAAAAAGTAATGTGTTAATCATTACTTGAAAAAAGTAATCTGATTACATAACTCATGTTACATGTAATGCATTACCCCCATCACTGACAGGGACTCGGTACAGACTCACGGTACAGATAACAAGTTCACTTTCACAGTTAAAAATGAGGACTCGATGAGATTTGCAGTAAAAACAGTGCAAATGGAGAGAGAAAGGGCAATCTATATTATTATATCTCTCTATATGAAGCACTTTATTCAATCCACCGAAAGACAAATATAATATTGAAAAGCCAAGGGTGAAGTCATTATCTGCATTAACAATGATTTGGGAGAAATATAATGTAAATTTAATGTAAAACTACTGTACGTGAATTGCTCTCTGTGGTGCGGCAGGGTTTTGAACACCGCATCTCGTACAGTGTTCGACCTCCTTTATTCTTATTCTTCTGTATCTTGCGACTAACGTTAATATTCTCTTACTATTCAACGTTTTTCAACATTAACAATGTGCCGCGCCACCGCACATAAAAAAGAAAATGCTTCTGTCAACAAGATAGGAAATGAAATGTTAACAACAGTGTAACGACGGGCCACCCCGGTCCGCCACCGCACGGTAACTTATGCAGATCGGATGTTGTTTCTACTATTACAAAACACTCATGAATTATGTGTCTTGTTAAGTTCTCATTATGATTCATCTAGAGAGAGGAGCATGTGTTTTAGGGATGTGAGCGTGCTGGAACACACTGTATGCTTGTGGTTCATCTTGGAAGGATCTCAAGGGAAATCACCACTAGTGTACTCCTTTTCCACATCTGTGTTTAGGATCGCCAAGAGAAATAACAGTCATTTGCATGATAATGTCCAACTAATTGGTTTAGGGAGAACTGTTTGTAATCCGTCTTAAACATACAAGGTCAGAGTTGGCCAAATCACCCCCTCGGGTTTGGAACAGAATACCGGTAGTATAATTACATCTTATCCGTGCAGAGTCAGACCGAGTCACATTTAGTTAAAGCTAAAAGCACAAGCTATTACATTTACTTTGCAGGGGCCATCCAACAACATGTGAAGGTGTGGTGTCGTCATCATGGAAAGTGAACGGTACGTGGTGAGGCCGGCAGGGAAAGGGACGTACCTTGAGCTCAAGGACTTATAGCCTGAACAGATGAGAAGAAAAGGCATAGAGCTGGATTTATGGCACAATAAGCATCAGGTGTGTATCCTTCTGCACTGTCAGCAGGGCTCCTTTATCATTCCCCTCCTTTATCATCCTTCTTTTTAGCCCTCTGCTCCGGTTATGAGCAGGAACAGTGGCCTGTGGTGACGAATGATTTGCAGTAGAGCTGCAACTACATTGATAATCAATTAATCTGTCAGTTATTTCTGCAATGACTCCATCAAATAATTAATGTGCAAATTGACATCTATATAAAAGTATGCTATACGCTGTGTGCAAGAAATAGATTGAAATATAAAGTTACAAATTAAAAGGATTAAAAAAATAGAACGTTTTACGGTGTATATAAAACTATAAATATTTGCATTGCATACAGAATTTAAATTTTTAATTATGGTTTATTTTAAACCTGATGTTAAAAAAACTAAACAGCACACTAATCAGACATCGCTCTGTTGCACCACATGCACACATCCTATGAAGTATTTAATGTCCTATTAAATGTAATGCCTTTTAACAGCAACTAAATTACTTCTTAATACTGTATAATAGAATAGTGCTATATAATACAATATTTTAATGCAAGTAGATCAAGTGTCACAATTCATAAACATGAATTACTTTGAACTACTGAACTGTACATCTGAAGTGAACTGTACTGAAGCAATCCATGAAACCCAACATGGTTGTCTCCTCCCAGCAAAAGTTAATCATATGAAATGGAATAATGTAGGAGAATAAAAGTGGCGAACACTTTATTTTAATGTGTCCTTGTTGCACGTTACTAAGTAATAACTGCACAATTACATTCAACTAACCCTAAACCAAACCCTACCCTAACATTAAGCGTAGTGACGATAGTGGTTTTGACACAACCTATAGATAATTATTATTACTCAGTATACTTAAATGTATAATTACACTGTAACAGGGGCACATTAAAATAAAGTGCAACCAAAAAGTGTCCCAACAACTGTTTCCAACAACATATGGTGCTTATTTAAACCTCCCTCGGTCTGGTGAGGTCAACATCGGCCTCAGTGCTGTCATGGTAGTTTATTAAAATCTCCTATTGCAGGGAGGAAGAATTCGCTGTACTGTCCCAAAGCTGCACCTGAATATCCCTGCCATCATTGAGATGCATGCTCTCCTACTAAATGAGCTGCCCCTGGCAGCTATAGCAAACTAACCAGAGCTAATATTTCACCTCTTTGTCAAACTGCTGCTATTAAACTATGGAGGGTGGAATAATTTCATGTGATGAAGTGCTCTGTGGGAATCCTGAAACTTTTTATCTTTAAACCTGCAAACTTAGGATGGTACTTTTCAAGTTGTTATAGTTCTCAATGGCCCATTCCTGATAACTATTTTAGAATTTATGGTGGTTATTAAAGGAAATATTCTATGTAGTACCCCCAAAATCAGTATTTTGTGGATATGCTGTAGTTCTGTTATGGAGTGTGAAAACTGAGGGGTCCTATCAATGCCCAATGAGCAAGTGCCACTAGGATCAATGTGACTGCTGATGAATCGCTTAAAAACCTTTTTTGTCTTAAAGCTATACATACTGTACAAGAATTTCCACAAGCCACAATCTGTTGTCTTCCATGATTGAATAAAAGAGGATGCATCTCCTTGTTCCTGTATACAACATGAGTCGCTTTATTTACACTTGGCTAGCGTTGTCAATTTCTGCGAGCACAGAACCATTTCACCCACATTAACACAAATTCCCAGAGAAGAAGCAATAAAACAACTTAGCAAGGAGCTGTGTTGATAAAGAGGTGTGAAAATGTATATAGCCAAATGGGCTCACATGAAGCCTACAGCGCAACGTTTTTGCAGGACTGTAAGCAAATCTGACATGCTAGCTAAGCTCTTACAGTCTTTTGGCAAGCATAGCTAGTTACATAACAACTGTTAAAAAATATGGAGACCTGTCATGTTTCAGTGTAGTCACCACATTATAGGCCAAGACAGGCCTTCGTCTGCTGTGATTCCATTAACATTTTCGAGAGAGTGTGTTGTGTGTGTGTGTGAGTGTGTGTATATGTATATATTCATGGATTCGTGATTATTATGAAAATACATTAAGACGATTGGGAAAAAAGGTGTCTGTCAATGTACAAGATACAATGTAAATGTAAATATTTTGATAGTTCTAGATATTTGACGCATACTTGCCGCACTTGACATGCAGCTGAATTTTTAGTTACTGTGTTTCATTTTCTGTTCTGTGATCCTGTGCGTACTGTAAGGGGGATTCTTCTTCTTATTTGTTATTCTATCTGGCATAGTTATAATTCATTGGATTTAAGCAGGAAGCACAACGCATAGAAAATGATGTTTATTTTGAGAAGCAAGATAAATCTCTCAGCAAAAACAACATAACTGGCAGGCAAGCAGTAACACTACGAGAACAACCACACATGGAGTTACTGTATAATAAAATCAGAGATGTTAAGACTTTAAATCAATTGTTTCATGTATCGTAAACAGAGCCTTATGCACACTGTGCACGTCGAGCTGTCTGTGTGTCAGTAATCCTGAAGGCTTTCTAAATCTAAGCAATACAGTAAGACCAAACACATCAGATTTCAGGATCAGAAATTCCAAAGGAGCAAATCAAAAACGTTTATCAACTTAAACTGCGGTCTGTTCTTCACACAAACTATCACATGGCTTCAGAAGAATATTATTTAGATTAATATAAATTCTGGGGTGGGTGGCCTAATAGTTAAAGATCTAAGATAGAGTAAATTAAAGATCTATGCTTTCATATTTGAGTGAACCACTTATTGTCAGATTGCTTATATAGCCTAAGCTTAATGTATAAGCACATACTAAATGACTATACACTATTACTACCTTACATAGTAATTTTTTGTTGTATTTTATTTTTCTAAATTCAATTAATATGCACAAAGGCTCTTTAAAGAACCAAAGTTCAGTATGTAAAATGTTCTGCACCTAACCTCTGTAACAGTGACACCACAAAACATTGAGACCAAATGCATATAATAAAAACAGCAAAAGATAAACATGCACAAACCGACTATTCAGCATTGTGAAAGAGAGGTACTAAATATGTAAAGGACAGTTGGAGTATAACCTTATCTGTAGCACAGCACGATAGCCTCTTATTTTATGCCTCAAGCAAGAGCATTGTTTAGTCATCAAGCGTGGAAACCAAATGAGTGGTGAAATTGAAAGAAAACGGAAATATTTTAAAACTCAAGAGGATCCCATGGTTTAGGAAGCATATTTGCATATGCCTAGAACCATGTTGAAATTTGGGACACCATGTATGTTGAATCATACATTCAAATTCAAAATTGTTATAGGAAACGCTATGCAAATACAAAAGTTGTATTTGTAGGAAACTTGTAGCACATCTTATTCCAAAAATAAAATAACTGGACTAGTACAATTTCACCCCTGATGCAAAGAAATGTGCATGACATCAGCACTTATGGGATTATATTTAGTGAGAATATTACTTGTTATCGTTTAATCCTAAAGAAACCCCCTCAAACTCTTCTCTCCATCTCTCAGTCTTCACATCCTCAAAAGTAGTTTCAGGAAGTTTGACTAATGAACAGCATCCTTCATTTTTCATTAGCCCTACAGCATTCCTTGAGGACATAGGACTAGACTTTTACGATGCAACCAATAGACTTTGGCAGTATTTTGCTTATTTTGCTGAACACTGTAATAGAGGGTAAGTGGAGAGTGCTGACGAGTGGCAATTTCCTGTCCAAACCGAATCCTCAATGATAATATGTAATTTGTTGGTGACATTTACTTCTAAGAAGATTTAGCATAGCGATGCATTTCTATGTGAGATTTTTTCTCATAGGCTACATCAACATGTCTTTCTCACGTATGGAGCTTTAGGTCTTTGTTGTAGATCACAATACATTTTTTTTTATTTTTTATTTTTTATGTGTGAATATTTTCATTTAACATATTCAAGCAGAAACTAATGTCAGTCCCAGTGTTTGCTGTAATTTAATTACATTTTCTTTGAAATTGGGATTAAATCGGGGTTACTCTTACTTTTTCTGTAATTCAATTACAGTTACTTCTGATGTAATTGCATCAAATACTGTAAAGAACAATTCTATCTAAAACAGTGGATTTGACATCAAAATTGAACATCTAATGTTAAAATGGATGTTTTTAATGTAACCTTCTCCCTTTTAAATACTTTGCTCAGTTCAAGATTATTTTATGCCACTTTATGTTTTAACTGCTTTTGTCCATAATGAAAGTCAATGGGGACCAATGTTGTTTTAGACCGACTTTTGTTGTATGGACTAAAGCAGTCAAAACATTCTCCAAAACTTATTCTTTTGTGTTCCAGAGAAAAAAAAGAAAGTCATACAGGTTTATAAAAGACATGAAGGTGACTAACTGATAACAGTATTTATTTTTTTTTATTTTTTTGGCTGAACTATCTCTTTAAAATCATGGTCCAGTATTGCAAGGTCAGATAGTTCCTCTTTTAGACAGCCAAAATGTGAAATTCCAGCAGACTAATATGTACAAGTAGATTCAGGACAGGGAATTACTCCACTCTCTGTATCATTCTGACATTTAAAGTTCCTACGTCACAGGTTTCAAGCATGAACAATAAAGGGCATCTCTCAATGCAGCAGAACCTCGGTTATAAATGAGTGTATGAATGACTGTTTGGTCAACATTGTTTTCTGCAGTTTATTCAGTCAAAATATATCCTATGTAATGTGATGCCATTTACCACATTCACAACCTACTGATTTTATTACATATAGTAGATTGCATCACACACTAGTTTAGTGTAAATAATCAGTCATGTTTATGCGCAGTAATACGTATTTTTACAAACTGCTTAATTTTTTTTTTTACTGTTCTTTTGTTCAGTTCTTTCTTTTGTTCTTTGACCTTGTTCACATGTTTGATTGATTCATATATCTATTACAAATCAGACTCATGATCAGAGAAATGTCATCAGTCATCACTTTAAAGACACACAAATGAAAATGTTTCCATTTACACACCCTCATGTCATTCCAAACCTGTATGACTTTCTCTCTTCTGTGGTATATAAAACAATTATATTATTATTATTATGAAGATTTTGAGAAATGTTTGAATTTTTTATCCATACAATGGAAGTCAATGGGCTCTATAATGTTGTTTGGTTACCATCCTTCTTCAAAATATCCCAAAAGTTCCAATCTATGTGGTTTGCCAAACTTATAAAAATATAGTTATATTTGCATTGCAGTTTAAAACTTATATATAAACATTTCTAAACTATATAAATAGTTGCACATGCAATCTCAGTTAATATTAACAGTCTAGCCGTAATATAACAAAACTAAACTGAAAAAATTATATGATAAATATACATATTTTTGAAGTCAGTTCATTGTAATTTAAGTTGAAATGACTTAAAAATTTAAGGCGGCAACGACGTGATCATCAACGAGTGGATCTCTGAGCTAGTGCGAGTGAGTGGAGGCGGGGCTCATTTGCATATTCATAGATCCACGTATACTAAATAAAGCAATGGTGTACAGTTACATTCAAGCTATTTTAAGACATTATTTTTTTCCAAGGAACAAACTTTTAAATTAGTCATTTTGATCAAATATATTTTGGTGATCAAAGATGAGTTTTAAGGGATACAATTATTGACTACAGGAGGACTTTAAATAAACACACTGAAGGATCTGTTAATGTATAGCTTTGCTCTATTCTAATAACTGCACCTGGTCGCTATACAGTATCTTCAGTATATATATTCTCCGTTTCCATAAACAAACTTAATACAGGACTTTGTCAGGCGTTTGTTTTAAAGAGCTAGAAAGACAATGGTGTGTGTGATGCCAATTCACCTCAAAGTTGACATTACAAACAGTGTTACATATTTATTGGAAGCATTTTGTGCTGGCGAACTAAACCTAAGTGAGCTAATGTGCAATCTATCTGGCTTTTCAATTTGGTGAAATAAATGGATCACTGCACTGTGTGCAAAGTGGCCGTCTGAATTTTAAATTAGATGTATGCACCACTGGTCATTTGGACGAAAAATTAGATTCAAGGCCAGTTATAACAGTAGTGTATAATGAATGCAAAACACAAATATAATGGAAGCGAGTGCCCAGCCAGGTTGGATAACCTTGACTAAACTTTCATAGTGCCAGTGAAAAGAAGCATGTGTAACTGCAACAAATGTGCATCCTGCATATTCTTGTAATGATCATAAAATGGGATTCAAATCATTTTTGAAAGGGAAGAATCAGGGACACTAAAACATAATATTTAAATCAGATCGAAATATATTGATGCTTGCAGCATACAATGCCTTTCAAAAACCTTTACCATACAAATGGTTTTATAATTTCAGTGTATAGCAATAAAACAAAAACACCAAAAATCTGAAATGAATATATATAGAATGGCTTCTGTAATCAGTCTCCGGTTTGGTTGTTGTCAGACTGCATTACCAACAGGAGGCAGAGTGCTGTCAGAAAGCTTCACGCTGGAGCGTCTGCGCGCACGCTTTGTGACTGATTACGTCAGATGTCTCATATGACATCCTTGTCACCCACAACAATAAAATATTGTCGAATTCAGGCCTGCGTTATGATGACAGAGAGCGCTGGCTTCTTTCCTCTGCCTAACTGTCTCAGTACAGATGCATTATGCTTGCTGTTTCCCAATAGACTTCCATGTTTGAGAGATATCTGAAATGGAAATCATGTAAATGTTATGCTCTACTTTCACTGCAACTATAGAGAACTCAGGTTAACTCACACAGTGTACGTATGTATGTGGACTCCACTCCAATGTGTCATTGATGATTTGTCTGAATTTTTGATAACCAAGCAAGGTTTGAAATATGGCCTGTAAATTGATTAAACGCAGGCTATCGAAATTATGTCATGATTTTGTCATCGTCATTAATTCTCGGATGAATTCTCAGCATTTAAATATGCTGACGCTACATCATTATTCACTATAGCAATAAATATCACAGCTGCGTTTGCATACTAAAACATTTTGATACAGACCGGTCAGTGTTCAATAACCCAACAACCTCTAAAAATTATGTTCGACTGCAGTTATGCCTTATCAGTTAGGCCTTAACCACATAAATAAATAAATAAAATAAAGTAAATCAATTAGGTATACAGCTTTAAAATGAATGCAGTTATCTTTCTGTTAGTTACTATACAGCATACTATATAAATACGGTACTGTATGTAAAGCTCTCCTGAGGAAACATCTCACCGGCGCACTGCTTTGACACACAGAGAGGTGTAATACACCTCAGCACCAAGAATATGGTTTATTTAGTCATTGCTAAGAGTGAATGGCATTTCTGTCTATTGTATAAAAAAAAAGCATTCCTATTATAGATTTGCAACAGTGAGCAGTGATATGTGAGAGTCTTTTAAACTCTGATTGAACACAAATTTTCCATATTAAAGACATAGTTTATACACTCACCGGCCATTTTATTAGTTACACCTGTTCAACTGATGCTTCCTCTGTGGGTCAGGAGGATGAGACCTGCGACTCGCACCAGGGTTCCCACCTGGGACCTGGCAGTGGTCCTCGAAACGTTGGTTGAGGCCCCCTCAAACCCCTGGAGTTGGCCGAGGCCAAGAACCTGACTCTCAAGATGGCCTTTCTCCTTGCCATCACCTCTCTTAAGAGGGTAGGAGATCTCCAGACACTCTTGGTATCTCCTCAGTGCCTGGAGTTTGCTCCTGGAAGAGTCAAGGCCATCCTGCACCCCAGTTTGGGCTACGTCCCTAAGGTGTCGGCCACTATGGCAAGGTCTACGGTTCTGCAGGCGTTTCATCCCCCACCTCATGTGACGGCAGAAGACGGAAGACTTCCTCTGCTCTGCCCTGTCAGAGCACTGAGCATTTACATTCAGAGTTCTTCACAGTGGAGGAAAGCGGACCAGTTGCTGGTCACATAATTGATTGGTCACATAAAAAACATATTTGTATTGCTATTAGCCTATTAAAGAGATTCTTGGGGTTGTTTGTTTCGTTTCCCTGGCCTGCATGTATTCTGACGCACTGATCAGGAAGATGAATAGTAGCCTGGCTCGGCTATCGGGGACATCTGAAGCGCTTAGGCTACCGCGCGTTTCTTTAGACTTCAAGTACTCCCGATCCCGCAGTTGTTTTTTTTTGCCGCCCATTCCCGCCCGCAGCAAAGTTCAAACCGCCCGCTCCCGCAAGATTTGCGTTGGGTCCCACGGGACCCGGCGGGACTCAATCCCAACCCCAGCCCTCTAGTCTGGACCTTCCCTCTTCACCCCGCGCACGAGTGCTCTCGTCTTTAAGTGATTTAAGTGACTTTGAATGTGTCATGTTTGTTGGTTTGTTGAGCATTTCAGAAACTGCTGATCTACTGGGATTTTCATGCACAACCTTCTTTAGGGTTTACAGAGAATGGTCAGAAAAAGAGAACATATCCCTTGAGCGGCAGTTCTGTGGGAGAAATGTCTTGTTGATGCCAGAGGTCAGAGGAGAATGTCCAGAAAGACAACAGTAACTCAAATAAGCACTTGTTACAACTGAAGTGTGCAGAAGAGCATCTCTGAACGCACAACACATCAAACCTGGAAGCAGAAGAGCTACAGCAGCAGAAGACACACCGGTGTCAGCGGAGAACAGCAAACTGAGGCTAATCTGGCAGAAACAACATGAAATCATGGATCCACCCTGGCTTGTATCAGCGGTTCAGGCTCCTGCTGGTGTAATGGTGTGTAAGGGATATTTTCTTGGCACACTTTGGGCTCCTTAATACTAATCTGAGCTTCATTTAAACGCCACAGCCGACCTAAGTATTGTTGCTGAACACGTCCATCTCTTCATGACCACAGTGGATGATCTTCTGATGGCTACTTCTGGCAGGATAAAGCGCCATGTCACAAAGCTCAAATCATCTGAAACTGGTTTCTTGAACATGACAGTGAGTTCACTAAACTCAAATGGCCTCCACAGTCACCAGATCTCAGTCCAGTACAGAATATTTGGGGCGTACTGGAACTGAAGATTTGCATCATGGACAGCAGCCGACAAATATGCAACAACTGCGCTATCGTGTCAATAATAGTGACACAAATCTCTAATGAATATTTCCAGCACTTTGCTGAATCTATACCACAAAGAATTAAGGCAGTTCTGATGGTAAAAAGAGGTCCAACGTGGTAATAGAAAGGTGTATGTAATAAAGTGGCCGGTGAATGTATATTAAACATTTAATCTAACATACATTTTTCAATATGACAAAATAGATGCATCCTGTAGGGTTCAACATAAAGGATTTTTTCAACAGGCTCATTGGAAAAACATGCCTGCGGCGACATTTCTGCAAAAGATATTATGCAGCATTTGAAAATAACATACCAACTACACTAACTATAATAATGAAATAATGAAATAATGTTAGAAAAAGAAAACATGAAATATGAATGCATTTGCTGAAGCAACTGTGCCATTTTATCTTGAGCTCTTCTATCCTAACTCGTTTTCCATGGCACTCGAACCTGAGTGCTCCACAATGTGCTGTGATGTAAACGTCAAAATTTATTAGTTTACAAATCATGCTGTAATGCACACTGTAATAAAAAAAGTCAAAGTTGTAAATAAAGCAAATATTATTGGAGTACGTTTTTACAAGAAAATATTCAGTTCTGCTACTTCAAAATTGCATGTTTAATCAATGTGTTACTTGTCATTTCTTTGTAATTGTTTGTGAAAGAGAAAACTTTTAAAGCCAGAAATTATACACCTATTATGCAACAAATGCATATGGCGCACAACATTGCAGATGGGTTTATAGATTGAACACATTCTTCATTGATGTGTTCAAGACTATCAAAAATCATTCTTTGCCATTTTGATAAAACCTTATCTGTGTTAGACAGCGAATACTAAGTTTCTTTGGAGACAAATCGGCAGAATTTATAACGGCAATGTAGAATTCATCACAGAAAATCAAATGTTTACATTTGCAAGGTATTAAAATGGACATACAAAACCAGTGAATGTAAAACTGATCCAAACACTCTCACACGGCTTCTGGGCTTTGATACGAGCTCTGAATACCACAGGTGGTCATGTGAAATACATTCCACATTATATTTACAAGCTCACGTTACATTTTTACAGTTGAAATAAAATGTCCTGGTTGTTATTTGAAAAGGTCTTTCTTTATAGGCCTATAGGAATATTATAGCACATGATGATATAAGAAGTACTGAGACAATAAAAGTTTATACGCAATGTCTATAACTACACTAGGCGCTGAATATATATTCTCATGTAATACATCAAAAATGTATTGTGACTTTTAAAACACTGTTCTTAAAGTCCCCCTGTAGTCAATAATTGTATCCCTTAAAACTCATCTTTGATCACCCAAATGACATTTAAACGTTTTTTCCTTGGAAAAAAAAATCTTCATGCCTTAGCTTGAAACTCTACACCCTAATTTAGTATACACAGATCTATGAATATGCCATTGAGCACTGCCTCCACTAATCGCACTCAGCTCAGAGATCCACTCGTTGACGATCACACGTTGATCTGATTGGTTTCAAGGTATTGCGATTACCAGCGATTTTAAACTGCGTTTTTCAGTCTCTGGTTCACTGCAGTTTTAAAGAGAAAATACTCAGCAATGGTGTTGACTTATGAATTGCACATGGTTTGTTCTTAAAGCATATAAAAAAAAACACCAAATAGACATATAAACAACATTAAAAGCTTATTTTTTCACCAACGGGGGACTTTAACGCAGAACTGTGCGATTTATGGTGTTAAAAACATCTCATGAAAAAAACTGGCTTAATCAATGTTGAGAGTTTGGGGAAGGACAAATGTGTTTGACCATTTCTTTGGCAAATATGCACAAAAATGACTTAAAACATGTTTGGTAGGCACTGAAGATAAAACATTTAAACACAAACTACAGCAATACCGTAATAAACAAGTGAACATAGAAAATATTAAATCATATATGTACAAGAAACAAGATACACTAAACACACACTAAGCACAGTGTGAGAGATCTCCAAATCTTTATAGGAGAGATGCTGACCGATCAATACAGTGCTCACGCAGTCTGTATTCTCTCTCAGGTATTGAAAAAATTAGAACTGTGGAGAGAAATAATTTTTCTGTGTGAGTCAAAAGTAGTCAACAAGCATTTCACACCATGTCAAACACACATTTTCTCAGGCTCACATTTGTGATCTGAGCAGCAAGAGAGCTTTACTTGCCTGCCATTTTCCCTATTATGCCCTGAGGCGGTCTTATTACAGCGAAGAGATGGAGAATAATGCTTACACTCTCTTAGTCTGTAGGTGACTAAATTGTGCAGCCATTCGAGAGAATGTACTCTGATAAACATGCAAGAGAAAAAAACGTGGGGATGTTAAATGTGACATTTCTAATTAATTCTTTATGTCGTTACAAATACAAAGCAAGCCACACCTAATATGGACGATGCCAGTCATCCCTGTTAAAATGTCTTCTTCTCTACAGAGGCTTTTTGACCATCTCTGGGAGCTGAAAATTGACGCATCTTGTGCCAGTGGACTCATCTATCATCTACAAGTGATACTCCAGACAGCCTCAGCATAAGCTACTAATGAGATAAGCTACTATGAAATCTTAAAATAGTTTTCATGGCAACTTTTTATTGTGATATAATCTATTTCAGACAAACCTGAAATAAATTGAAAAATCCATGTGATGTCAGCAGACATTATGAAGGGAGGACATGTACACGATACTGTTTGGGGTCTGTACACATTTTTTCTTTAAAATAATTAATATTCAGGAAATTAACTTAACTTTAATTCAGATAAATGTTCTTTTTAACTTTCTAGTCATCAAAGAATCCTGAAAAAAGTGAAAAAAATACAAATATTAAAAGTTAAAAAATATTAAGCAGCACAACTCTTTTCAACATTGACAATAATAATAATTTTTCTTGAGCATTAAATCAGCATATTAGAATGATTTCTGAAAGATGATGTGACACTGAAGACTGGACCAATGATGCTAAAAAAATGCCATCACAGGACTAAAATACATTTTTAGAATGCATTTAAACAGAAAACAGTTATTCTTAATAATATTTCACAACATTTCTTCTTTTTTTTTTTTTTTAAATAACAAATACATTGGTGTCAAAAATATTTAAATATCTTACCCAACCTAAACCTTTGAATGGTAGTGTAGGAATGCAAGAAATTGTAATAAACATTTGTTTTGTTTTACAATGCACATTTACATTAGCTGGACCAGCCTTTAAAATATAATTATGCACAAAGCAGCATAATTTATGACACCAGTGTTGTCAGATTTTACTTCTCATTTGAAAGTATGAGTGAGCTGACTTGCTTTAAAGACATTCTTGTTCTTCATGGCCAGAATTACCTGAAATGTGGACTAGACCTGTTACCATCGAGTCAAACGTCAACTTTTGCAAGACTATAATTTTGTCAAGTCAATTTTAGTCAATATTGTGAAATTAATGTTTGTTTTACTTCATTAAAGGTGGCAAACGCTGATAAAAAGTGATATAAAAAGTATAAATTCAATTATATTTTGTCACATTTTAGGTAGGGATAAATAAAACTGGTTATCAGTACAGTCCTCTTGCGACTACACTCTTTTAGCAGCTTTGGAGAGGGTGAAAAAGTCCAACTTATCTCTTTTCAACAGCTTAATATTGAAGTAGGTGACATAATTGCCCATCAAGGCCGCATCAACACATTTGTGTTTCTGCACAGTCTCTGCTTTTTAATTTAATGTGAGAAGCTCAAGCTCCTCTAAAAGACATGCTTGAGGTGCCACTTTCCAAATGTGTGAAAACATTTTTTAAAATAAATACATTCCAGGCGTACCACGCAAAACAGCGTAAAATTGGCTGTTACAGTACTGGTTACAAATCTGACAAAATCATGTTGTGCGTGCTGTACATCAACGTGTTTTGTGAAATCAGATGAAATCCAAGAGATTATTTCTTGCTTTGATCTCAATAACAATAAAGACCCAGATAAATGGTAAAAGCTGTTGGACCCCAAGCATTATTTGAGAAGACACAGAGAGAAGAATGAATTTCAATCTTCAGCTCTGCATCTTAAATACACAATCCAATCGAAGCTTACTGGATAGTCAGTAAAACAAACAAAATAAAAGGGAGAGAGAATGTAAGTGGCAGATGCAGAAGTGACAAGGTAATTGTGCCGATTGCCACTTCTCATTCTCACAGTGGCGAGCAGCCATCACACACACACACACACACACACACGAGGCGGGTATGAAGGAATTGCAATGCGATATTCAGTAGTCCCACTGGACTCTTATAAATGAGGAATCTGAGGGCACGCTGGGCGCAATCAGAACCTCTTGATATGGCATGCGAATTTGAATAATTCATGTAAAAGGGATCAGGTGATGAATGATTACAAATCTGTATTGGGTTAAGCCCTCATAAATCTTTACAGCTTAACTGGGGGGCATTTGAGAGACAATAACAGATACGACTCATGATGTATCATTTAAGGGTAGATATATGGTGTGTAACATGACCACAAGCTTTAACGGCATTAAGATTTTAAAATAGGATACATTTTTTATGAATGAGTAAGATAAAGTGTATGTTTCAGAAGTAGTGTCAATGGCTGCAATGTCAATGTCAAAAGTTGTTCATGGCTGTAATTTTTAAACTTTTAAACTTTTCCTGCCTTGACTAGTTTATATTAAATGGTCCTGTAATATAAAAGAATTGAAGTATACTCCTGGAGTCACTAATGAGGTCTTAAAAACTGCATGTTTAATTATTACTATATAAGATTTAGTAAGGTGAACTTGGAAATTAAAAAAAAGAAAAGAAAGGGCTGTTAAAAGAAAAGAAAAAGAAATGGCCTATAAGTTTTTGACATTAAAATAAAATGCTATATAAAAGTTTAGGGTCCGTAATAATTTTTTAAATATATTTTATTTTAAGTCTCTTATGCTCATTAATATTTATATGATTAATGTTAAAAACATCTGTCCTGCGAAATATTTTCACGGAAACCATGAAACATTTTGTTTCAGGATTCTTTGATGATTATAAAGTTCAAAAGAACAGCGTTTATTTGAAATAGAATTCTTTTGCAACATTATGAATGTCTCTACTGTCACGTATAATCAATTTCATGCATGCTTGCTAACTACAACCAATAATAAATTAAAGAAACTTTAAACCCCAAACTTTAGTGTAAATGTAACTGATGTCTTAGGGCAGGTCCGAATATCTTGTCGTGTGTGGCAGGCTTCATGCAAGGATCCAATATACAGTTACACAACTTACGTTTTTGACCAAAACTGACTGTATTTACCCGAATACTCGCCAAGACTAGCATTTTGACATCATTTGTGAGTATTTGACTGTTTAAGCACAATAAGACAGAAAAAAACAAGTCAATGTGGCACTCGGGAGCTGTTTGAGAGGCGGCTATATTTATGAAACTGCAGAAAAGGAGTATTGCAACCGTTTCAGATATTTCAGTATCGATACATATCGAAATAGTGATATTTTTGACAACACTTCTCAATTCACATCATTCATGTGGAGACTGGATCTCACCATAGAAGTCCCAAATTTAGTCTTTGAATGGCTTTCCCCTTGACTCCACAGCCTAAATAACGTGAGAAGGGAGGGATATCATTAATTCATGAGCGAGTGTAACTAACTCATCAGATCATCAGCCCTTCGAGAACTGTAATTAAACTGATGGGGTTGTTTTCCCTCCAGCACTCTGTCTGGGAGAGAGACCGAGAGGAAGGATGTGTGCGACGAGCTGAAGGTCTAATGTGACTTGCACACCGAGGGGCTAAACTGCTATTATCAATCTGGCTTTCTGGGGAGTACCGTGAGGGTCAAAGCAGAGAATCTCCCCCGTGGAGGTGAGGAGCGAGCTTTACCTCAGGCGGTGTTGACAGAGCAGTCCTCCAGAGATGTATTATCCCATCGACCCTCTGTCTGCAGGCCTCAAGAACGGGGCGGTCCTGGCAGTTTTACAGGGTCCACCTGAATCGGTGCATAAAGGTGACATCATTAACTATTACAAATGAACAAACAATCGACGACTAGGACCGGACAGACGAGAGCTGATGTGATATTAACGTGCACATCCACGTTCATTTAATGTCCTCGAAGACTCTTAATAGCCGTCAGCATCATGCTTTGATTGAATTACATCCCGATCTTTCTCACCAAGGAGACAGCTAATTATCTGCTCAAGGTGGGTCTCACTCACTCAGAAAACATCAGCAGCCCGGGCCACCTGTCGCTGGATCCGCACCGTCTCGTCAATATATTGACACAGCAGCGGTTTATACATAACGAGTGAATAATGAATGTTTTACCTGTAAAATCGCAAATTAGGCCCTAACGGCTCATCAAATCATCAAGTGTTGAACATCAATCTTAATAGGTTTAGGCTTACCAATAATTAATAGTTCATTATTAGACTGCAGTGAAAGATCTAACAACATTCAGGTTTTATTTAAAGGCTGAAGCCCACAGGTGCTTTAGCTCTATACCTCACGCCTCTCAATCTTTCAGCATTATGTTAGACTCCCCGAGGGGCTGGGAACATTTAGAGGCATAATTGCTTTGTAAATGTTAAGCTCAAGATGTTTAAATGAAATAGAACACTAATCTGCCCTACGCCAGTCCTTGTATGTAAACACAGATATCCTCCTTTAATCTGTAAAGAAGAATAGAAGAACGACATCTCCGCTCACACAGAAGTGACTCATGATTGATTGGGAATTTGCAAGCAGCTTTTCATTTGATCCAAGGCTGGTTTCATGTCCAAAAATAAATAAATCACACTTATTTTGTACACAACACAATTATATTATAAGAAGTGAAACTGCAGTTATAATGTATAAAAGTAATTTCTCTATCTGAGAAGTTACTGGTGTAATGTAGTCAGGTTCATTCATTTATATTATACCATGGTCTGTCTGAATACTCGATTCGGATTAGCTGGAAGATGTGCAATAAAGCTGTTTAATACACTGCTAGTTCCAAGTCAGTTTAATCACCATTCTATATTAATGCGCTGCTTACATTGAAGCGCACACACACACACACACACACATACACATACACTGATGTTCAAAAGTTTGGGATCGGTAAGATTTCTAATGTTTTTAAAAGAAGTCTCTAATGCATCCTTGCTGAATAAAAGTATTGATTTATTTTATTTCCCCAAACTTTTGAACGGTAGTGTATGTTAAAAAAGCTTTCTATTTCAGATAAATGCTGTTCTTTTGAACTTTCTATTCACCAAAGAATCCTGAAATAAAATTGTAAATAACTGTTTTCAACATTGATAATAACAAAAATAATAATCTTTTCTTGAGAACCAAATAAATGCAGCTTTGGTGAGCATAAGAGACTTCTTTTAACAACATAAAACATCTTACCAAAACCAAACTTTTGAACGGCATGTGTTCTGCACAAATTATACAAATAATCGTCAGCTCACAAATGTAAATGATTTTGTTTTCTTCGTGTACTGAATGTAAGCACTAATTACAAGAAAAAAAAAAAGATTGGAAATTATTAATTATACTGTTTTGAACTGTGGCTGGTGTTCCCACACATGTTATTGGCTGTGAATTACTGGACTTATTAGTCATTCAGCTCAACATTCATGCATGCAACAGCTGCGCACAGGTAAGACACTGATGAAAAAGGAAATGGACACAATAATTGCTTTAAATGGCATTGGGAGAACATCACTTTCTTTCTGAATGGATCTCTCTGTGTTGGGATTCAAACTGATGAATTAAACAGTACAGTCTTTCTATAATGTGTATTGTGTATAATTTCAACACATTAGCATATTCTTTTTTCATTACGCACCAGTCAGCATCTTCAAGTCCCTCTGTGATAAATACACACCCACACAAGCACAAATACCATGTTTTCAGCATAAATACAGGTGTGCATCTCCATACATGGTGTGCAGCAGGAGAACAAAATCTACAAGGGCACTTTCTTTTATCCACTTTTTAATCGTGCTTTGTGACATTGATTAAATAAAGCTCTGAAGTGGTGAATATCTTTTGTGACTTGGACACACAATCTGTCCATCCTAATCTTTGAGAAGTGAGAACAGCTCGCTCAAGGGAAGGAGCGCCAGCATTAAGAGGTATTATCAGGATTTTAATCGAGGTCCCTGCTGATGGGCCGTCAAAGACAAACAGCCGAAAAGGATTTTACACAAAGCCAAGTCAGGACTGACATCAGACGTGACCATGAAAAAATAACAGGCAATCACTAAAGGCTTAAAAAATGAGTGGACATGCGCAGCCTAGACACTCAGAGAGGAGATCTGTGACTAACCACCGCGACATCACCCTTCACCTTTTGGTGAGGTTTGCTTGAAATGACTCTAGAAAGGGATAGTAAAAGATAGACACTGTAAATCCCCTCTGAATGACGGACGTGAAGGACATCCTCTCATCCGTCTGTTTATGGACAATGGTCGTCGGGTCACGTAGAGTCTCTGTCCTCCTATTCGTTCTTCCTCTTCTGGACAGTCTGATACTGTCAGGGCTTCCAAGGGGCACATCAATGACTCTCTTTGATGCAGATGCGGGATCCCATTAAAGTCGAAGGGCAGAAGACAATGACAGAGCTGCCAGATAAAGAACATCACACACCAGAAGAAAAACAGTATGGGGTAGAGGGAAACAGAGTGACACATGCATAGAGCGAGAGGCAGAGAGAGCGAGTTAGGCAGCGGACAAAGAGCATGTTTAATGAAATCTTACAGACGATCGCATACTGAAAGAGCATCAGTGATAAGGCTTCCATGTCTCCGTGGGAAAACTTCTCGGGGTTCTTTGAAAAGAAGACGTGCATACCGAAATCTAGCCATGCTCCTTTGCTTCCTCACCTCCTTTTTTTTTTTTTTTTTTTTTTTTGCTTCCTCACCTCCTTTGGAGTCTGCTGAGCTGAACCTGACACAGATACAGTATTGACTTGTGGTGACAAAAGTGCAAGCGGAAGATTAACAAACAAAAATTATAGTGCAATCAATTGTGAAAAATGTACATTTATTTAGTTTAAATGTAAAAACTGCAATGTGTTTCACAAGTTTACCGAGTGCATTCTGCTCTTAAAATATCTGGAAATCTGAAATTTAATTGACAAATTATTACACTCTTGAAAATAAAAGTTCCAAAAGGGTTTATTCAAAGCTATACCATAGAAGACCCATTTCGGCAATCTAAAGAACATTTTAACAATCTAAAGAACCCTTTTTCCACTATAAAGATCCCTTTGTGGAATGGAAAGGTTCCATGGATGTTAAAGGTTCTTCCTGGAACCATCAATGCCAATAAATAACCTTTGTTTTTACGAGTGTCCATTGATTTAAATTAAAAGGGAGAGTGGGTATATTGAATATTGTTGTGGACCGTGGTTGCCTTGGAATCAAAAAGGTTGAGCACCACTGCTTTAAATACATTAATATTGACATAGGGAATGAGCTACGTTGAGGCAATTGATACTATGAGCTATGCTTTTTCATTTGTTGTGATATGATTGTTCGGTTGATGTCTGTGGCATCTAGATCTGCACTTTGAATTGCAGGCAAGATTTATCATTCAGAATTGAGTTTGGTTCAGTTTGTCAGATCTGGGGTTTCCAAGTGTCTCTGAGTAATATGGTCTCTGAGAACAGCAGCCTGATATTGATATTGACATTAATATTGATAGCAAAGTTAGATTTCAATAGCTGTGCAAGCAGAATAAAAGGTCAGATTCAGTCTCTTCTCTGTCATGCGTTCAACAGATGTGAAGTCTCCAAAGAAAACACTTACTGCAGGAGGGCAAAATGCATAATTCATCCTTCTTAGTACAGAGAGGCTCAGTGCTCCGTCATAAGACTGTACCCATAATACCCATACTAACAAGATCAAAGTCTAGTGTGCTGAAATTGCTTTCTACAAGCCACTTTCACACTAACAATGTTGAACGAGAGGAGACTTCTGTGCTTTTCTGAAGGTTTTCCTATCGTGCAAGTGAAGAAAGGTAATCCCTCCAAACAGTCATTAAAATGCAATGAGACAGTTTTATTATGTCTGTTATTCTCAAGATCCAATTGCTGCTATAAATGAAAATTTTTTTTTTAATTTCTTGCAAAATAAAAAATAATTCTTCTCCCATGTTACTTGTAAACATTGGTAATTTGTCTTTTGTCCAAGATGAGAATTTTTCAGGCTCATCCTTTATGAATAACCTGAATGAGGTCTGAACTGAGTCTGTCCTTCAGATCCTTCAAATCTCCACTACAGCACTGACGTTTATATTAGGAGCAGATTTATGCGTAAAAACCAATATAAATGTAACTTATGCAACCTGTCGAATTTTACTCCAGAATTGTTCTCATTTATGTGTAGGCATATCTTCATTTTCATTTTCAAGAGTTGAATCAAAATGTCTGGCTCGTGCAACTTTTGCCTAATTAATTCCCTGGTATCTATGGTAGAATATGTTCTCCCCTGTAGCATTTACTTTGCAGTAGCTCTTGTTTCTGAAGTGTTTTTCATGAAAATGAGATTCAAGTCACACTCTGTATGTGTGGATGTGATCTGGATGTTAGATTTCAACAGCCACCTTTATACAAAATGACAACCGTGGCTTAGGCAAGTCTTTTAACAATCTCCAAAATCTTTAGCGATTCCAAAAATCCTCATCACCTCCAGTGTTTCTTTAATTACACATGATATGAAGTCATAATAGCCACTCATTTAAAATGGATGCTAAAAATTATACAAAATCAAGGAAGGTGAGATTTAATCCAATCACAGTCCTATACAAAATTTGGAATTTCATAGCAAACTGAATTGAATAAGAAGACATCTTTTTGAGTTTCTTTTCCAGGAGAGAATCTGAAGATCAGTGGCAGAGAGGAGCTGTTCATCATGGCATTATCACAATAGATCTGGATTCATTCACTGACAAAGCAAACGCTCAGACAAATTCCTGTCATGTTGTGCATTGTCGGGCACCTCTGATGATTCCTTTGACTTTTTGAATACGTTTTCATCAGCAAATTATTTGATTAGAACAGAGTGCTGTGATGGCTGACTTTAAAATGTTTCATTTTGGAGCATCAAAAGAGGATATTGGATATTTTAATGTGGATATTTTGGATATCCACATTAGGGATATTTTGTAACTTCCTGAGCATTGCCTTCAGACAAAAAAAAAGAACAAAAAAAAGAAGAAAACACATGGAGCCCATAAAGGCATCATAATTGCATCATGCTACATAGCCTGACCCTGGATGGGGTTTGATCAATTTTTCAGTTCATCTGACAGCATTCTTTGTGTTTTGTGAGGAAAAGGAGAGGTAATCCACCTTTCTTCCTCCTGGCCAAACATAAATGGAGGAAATGATGCAACCCCACTGACACATGCTCAGAAAGATGTGTGATTGTTATGGGCAATCTGTTTGTCATGCCTTACAGCATCTCTGCTATCCTCACTTTTACAGTTAGCCTGCGAGATGGCGACAGCAGCTTTGAAGGCTGCTTTGAATAAAAAAGGCATATAAAAAGGAATCTGTTATTAGTTCCTATAAAGCAAGAAGAGTACCACATGGGATAAAGTGAAAGACAAGGTGAGGCGCGCCAGCAGCAGATCTAATTAGATGAGGGAGATGCAGCGCTGCTTTCATGCTCTGAGGACATCAAATGACCCGAGGGTCGTGGATAGGCCGTCTCTCTGGAGGTCAGTCAAGGTAACAAAGGGTTTGGCTTCAATCGAGAGCCATTTGTAAAGTGCACCAGCCACCAAGCATGTGGAGAGAGCCAAGCAGCACAACAACACTTTCTTTTCCCTTTGACAAGATCTTCAATGCACTGTTTCAAAACCCTTTAAGCACTTTAAAGCACTGTAGGTGCTGTCTTGACCCGTTCCAGAAGGTCGAGCTACAGATGCCGCGGGGCACATCCGAAACGTCCTTCATATGTGTCCTTCAAGACATTTTTATTATTAATAAACATTTCCATATTCATTAAAATAATTCACAGTATTGAAGAATGTATTATTTGTATGTTGTATTGTTATTAGGCATTCACTGATATTAAAATTAGCAGATAATTATGCTCATGTTATTGCCGATAACTGATAAATGGCCCACATTAAAATTCTATACAATTTTTTGTCAACTACAATACATAATTTTAAATGCTACAAACGAATTTAGGCAGCACAAAAAAAACTAAAATGAATATTAATTTCAAATATATAGAAATTAATACTTTTATTCCGCAAGTGTGCATTAAATTAATAAAATTTGACAGTAAAGACATTTATGTTACAAAAGATTTTTTCAACTTTTTATTCAAAGAATCCTGAATTTTTGCAGTTTCTAAAAACATTAAACAGCACAACTGTTTTCAACATTGATAATAACAATAAGAAATGTTTCTTGAACAGAAAATCAGCCTATTAGAATGATTTCTGAAGGATCATGTGACACTGAAGACTGGAGTAATGATGCTGAAAATTCAGCTTTGATCACAGGAATACATTTTAAAATATTAAGATACAAATAAGGTATTTTAAATCGTAATAATTTTCCACAATATTATTGTTTTACCATATTTTTTATCAATTAAATGTAGCCTTGAGCATGAGTCTTCTTTCAAGAATATAAATCTACATAAAAAGTCTGCACTCAAGAACGTTAGTGTGCATAAGCTTAGTTTGGGATTCATTTTGTGCATATAATCATCATGCCTTATAGAGCATTGCATCATTTGTTTAGGAACATGCGAACATCAAATTATGTAACAATTTATGTAGACCAAACTCATCACCCAAACAAGGTTCAGTGAGCGTGTGTAGTGACCTTCTGAAGGCAGCAGGGAGTGAGACCGCTCATAGGTTTCAGAACAGAGTCGATCATGCACAGAACCACACACTCATTATAATTACACCGTTATTACCCTGTTCTGTAAATGTTCTCCAAATTAGCCGAGGAGTTCATTAACATGTGAACAATATCTTACTGCATGGATATCTAATCAATTTGTTAAGCCAATTCAGGGACTTAAGTTTCATTATCAAATCACTCAAATTATTACTGGTCTCTAATGATTAACCCAGTGAGAAAGACACATCTGAGGGTCATGTTCCCCCGGGGTTAATATGTGACGGCAACATGCAAGAAATCACGGGCTGTTCTAATTAAATCCTCAGCCTTTCCACAGCATTAGTCACTTCTATATTTGTCATTTCTCGCAAACTGCAGACTTCAAAATGATGCTTCATACTGTAATTACCCACTGATATATGCAATCACACCTAATGTTTACTCATACATTGTAACAAAGATGATGAAACATGTAAACAACATTACAGTCCTGTGGTTATGGCAGGGAGGACAGGGTTTCTCCAGTGAAGGCTTAAAGCGCTGTACAAGCTTGTTTCCATGGAGATGAGAGGAGTTTGACAAAGCTGTTGGACTTTTAAAGTTAGTTCAAGATGTCAAATGTCATGGAAAAAGTCAGACTTACAGGTAATTGAAGATTACTGCTGTGTGACCTTATAATTTCCTCTATAATCTTTGATATTGTAATGTTAACTCCTGAAGGACACTGAACATGAAAAAGCAGTTGAAAGAAGGTCTAATGTTTCATATGTTATATGTGAAATGAATTTCTATACAATTGCTAAAGATTTAGATTTTCAAATCGGCTAATCTGCCTCAAATAACAGTTTCAGACTCAAAAAGGAGTTTGATAATGGTCTCAATTAAAGAATAAAAACAAATTCACACAACCGGTTTCCTCTAATCCATCAGGATATAAATTTTTCCCCTCCTATTTCTGTCAGCGTGCCACAGACTTACACGCAGAGGAGCAACAGGGCTGACAGAGAGAACACGTGAATCAATACTCAAACCCAGAGCACACTGACGACTAGCTTAAACACACACCGCTCTACTAGCTAACTGAGAAACATGCTTCTCTGCTCCGCTGGCAAGCTCAAACACACACCGTTCTTCTGGTTAACATACACCGCTGGTCCGAATACCTGAAGCCCAGCAGGACGACGATGATGTAATCTTCTGCAACGTTTCCGCCTCGCAAACAACGTCTCAGTAGTGGCCTCAAACAGTGCAAAAAGAAGTAAAGGATCAATACCGGATACAAATAATAACAAAAACTTCAATTAGTGAAGTAAACACTTACAAATTGAGTTTATTAAGAAGTGCTTGTAAAACAAGTATATGGTAGCCTATATAAATATGTATATATATTTATGTAACGGTACATGTATTCGTCCAGAACCGTCGAGGTAAAGACGTCATGGTTCAGTGCATACAGTCAGACGAATACGGTAATTCACAGGCGATCTACACTCCATTCCAGAAGGGGGCGCATGCGGTAATGCAACACTGTTTACTAACCACCACAACAGAAAAAAGAGCTTAAGAAGAAGAGACGATCTATGCACTAACCCAAAACAAGTTCAGATGGCATACGCTGAGTTTCGAATCATTTTTGTGACAGGCTTCACAAGCTTCACGGAAAGGATACCGGGGGGACAGAAACCAGTATTCCTGTTTGTTTTCTTTATTTTACAAAAGCGCAATGTTTTGTTTTTGTTGTGAGTGCACTCAAATAAAAATAGACCCTTTACAGTTTTGAGGTATATATATTACACATTTCTCTTCTCTTCTCTTCTCTTCTCTTCTCTTCTCTTCTCTTCTCTTCTCTTCTCTTCTCTTCTCTTCTCTTCTCTTCTCTTCTCTTCTCTTCTCTTCTCTTCTCTTCTCTTCTCTTCTCTGATGACGTGTTCATGGTAACCTGTCACTCACATGAGATTAGTGTTGCAAAGGGGATTAAAATTTTAAAATGCATTCAAATTTCACTTGTTATTCAAAAATGCTGAAGACTTCACATGAGTGAACTACTATTTTGTTAGACACAATGCAATTACACATTATTTGAATTGTTTAACAGAACCAATACATCTCTGGGTCTGAAAACAACATAAGCCATAACTAGCAAACATGTCTTGTAAGGAAGTAAGCAACGTGTGCTGCCGTTTTATTCACATCTCTCAAGTCTCAAACTGCAGCAGGTGAAAGGCAGCCATCAACGTCATGTTTGCTCCACATCTCCCACCACACCACAGTTCTTCACCACACCACAGTTCTTCACCACACCACAGTTCTTCACCACACCACAGTTCTTCACCACACCACAGTTCTTCTCCACACCACAGTTCTTCACCACACCACAGTTCTTCACCACACCACAGTTCTTCACCACACCACAGTTCTTCTCCACACCACAGTTCTTCACCACACCACAGTTCTTCACCCCACCACAGTTCTTCACCCCACCACAGTTCTTCACCACACCACAGTTCTTCACCACACCACAGTTCTTCTCCACACCACAGTTCTTCACCCCACCACAGTTCTTCACCCCACCCACACCACAGTTCTTCACCACACCACAGTTCTTCTCCACACCACAGTTCTTCACCACACCACAGTTCTTCACCACACCACAGTTCTTCACCACACCACAGTTCTTCTCCACACCACGGTTCTTCACCACACCACGGTTCTTCACCACACCACAGTTCTTCTCCACACCACAGTTCTTCACCACACCACAGTTCTTCTCCACACCACAGTTCTTCACCACACCACAGTTCTTCACCACACCACAGTTCTTCACCACACCACAGTTCTTCTCCACACCACAGTTCTTCACCACACCACAGTTCTTCACCACAGTTCTTCACCACACCACAGTTCTTCTCCACACCACAGTTCTTCACCACACCACAGTTCTTCACCACACCACAGTTCTTCACCACACCACAGTTCTTCACCACACCACAGTTCTTCACCACACCACAGTTCTTCACCACACCACAGTTCTTTACCACACCACAGTTCTTCTCCACACCACAGTTCTTCTCCACACCACAGTTCTTTACCACACCACAGTTCTTCTCCACACCACAGTTCTTCACCCACACCACAGTTCTTCACCACACCACAGTTCTTCACCACACCACAGTTCTTCTCCACACCACAGTTCTTCACCACACCACAGTTCTTCTCCACACCACAGTTCTTCACCCCACCACAGTTCTTCTCCACACCACAGTTCTTCACCACACCACAGTTCTTCTCCACACCACAGTTCTTCACCCACACCACAGTTCTTCACCCACACCACAGTTCTTCTCCACACCCCAGTTCTTCACCACACCACAGTTCTTCTCCACACCACAGTTCTTCACCACACCACAGTTCTTCTCCACACCACAGTTCTTCACCCCACCACAGTTCTTCTCCACACCACAGTTCTTCACCACACCACAGTTCTTCTCCACACCACAGTTCTTCACCACACCACAGTTCTTCTCCACACCACAGTTCTTCACCCCACCACAGTTCTTCACCACACCACAGTTCTTCACCACACCACAGTTCTTCTCCACACCACAGTTCTTCACCCCACCCACACCACAGTTCTTTACCACACCACAGTTCTTCTCCACACCACAGTTCTTCACCACACCACAGTTCTTCTCCACACCACAGTTCTTCTCCACAGTTCTTCACCACACCACAGTTCTTCACCACACCACAGTTCTTCTCCACACCACAGTTCTTCTCCACAGTTCTTCTCCACACCACAGTTCTTCACCACACCACAGTTCTTCTCCACACCACAGTTCTTCTCCACACCACAGTTCTTCACCACACCACAGTTCTTCACCCCACCCACACCACAGTTCTTCACCACACCACAGTTCTTCACCCCACCCACACCACAGTTCTTCTCCACACCACAGTTCTTCACCACACCACAGTTCTTCACCACACCACAGTTCTTCACCACACCACAGTTCTTCACCCCACCCACACCACAGTTCTTCACCCCACCCACACCACAGTTCTTCACCCCACCACAGTTCTTCACCACACCACAGTTCTTCACCCCACCCACACCACAGTTCTTCTCCACACCACAGTTCTTCACCACACCACAGTTCTTCACCCCACCCACACCACAGTTCTTCTCCACACCACAGTTCTTCACCACACCACAGTTCTTCACCACACCACAGTTCTTCTCCACACCACAGTTCTTCACCCCACCCACACCACAGTTCTTCTCCACACCACAATTCTTCACCCCACCCACACCACAGTTCTTCACCACACCAGTTCTTCTCCACACCACAGTTCTTCTCCACACCACAGTTCTTCACCCCACCCACACCACAGTTCTTCACCACACCACAGTTCTTCACCCACACCACAGTTCTTCACCACACCACAGTTCTTCACCCACACCACACCACAGTTCTTTACCACACCACAGTTCTTCTCCACACCACAGTTCTTCTCCACAGTTCTTCACCACAACACAGTTCTTCACCACACCACAGTTCTTCTCCACACCACAGTTCTTCTCCACAGTTCTTCTCCACACCACAGTTCTTCACCACACCACAGTTCTTCTCCACACCACAGTTCTTCTCCACAGTTCTTCACCACACCACAGTTCTTCTCCACACCACAGTTCTTCTCCACAGTTCTTCACCACACCACAGTTCTTCACCACACCACAGTTCTTCACCACACCACAGTTCTTCTCCACACCACAGTTCTTCTCCACAGTTCTTCACCACACCACAGTTCTTCACCACACCACAGTTCTTCTCCACACCACAGTTCTTCTCCACAGTTCTTCTCCACACCACAGTTCTTCACCACACCACAGTTCTTCTCCACACCACAGTTCTTCTCCACACCACAGTTCTTCACCACACCACAGTTCTTCACCCCACCCACACCACAGTTCTTCACCACACCACAGTTCTTCACCCCACCCACACCACAGTTCTTCTCCACACCACAGTTCTTCACCACACCACAGTTCTTCACCACACCACAGTTCTTCACCCCACCCACACCACAGTTCTTCACCCCACCCACACCACAGTTCTTCACCCCACCACAGTTCTTCACCACACCACAGTTCTTCACCCCACCCACACCACAGTTCTTCTCCACACCACAGTTCTTCACCACACCACAGTTCTTCACCCCACCCACACCACAGTTCTTCTCCACACCACAGTTCTTCACCACACCACAGTTCTTCACCACACCACAGTTCTTCTCCACACCACAGTTCTTCACCCCACCCACACCACAGTTCTTCTCCACACCACAATTCTTCACCCCACCCACACCACAGTTCTTCACCACACCAGTTCTTCTCCACACCACAGTTCTTCTCCACACCACAGTTCTTCACCCCACCCACACCACAGTTCTTCACCACACCACAGTTCTTCACCCACACCACAGTTCTTCACCACACCACAGTTCTTCACCCACACCACACCACAGTTCTTTACCACACCACAGTTCTTCTCCACACCACAGTTCTTCTCCACAGTTCTTCACCACAACACAGTTCTTCACCACACCACAGTTCTTCTCCACACCACAGTTCTTCACCACACCACAGTTCTTCTCCACACCACAGTTCTTCTCCACAGTTCTTCTCCACACCACAGTTCTTCACCACACCACAGTTCTTCTCCACACCACAGTTCTTCACCACACCACAGTTCTTCTCCACACCACAGTTCTTCACCACACCACAGTTCTTCTCCACACCACAGTTCTTCACCCCACCACAGTTCTTCTCCACACCATAGTTCTTCACCACACCACAGTTCTTCTCCACACCACAGTTCTTCACCCACACCACAGTTCTTCACCCACACCACAGTTCTTCTCCACACCACAGTTCTTCACCACACCACAGTTCTTCTCCACACCACAGTTCTTCACCCCACCACAGTTCTTCACCACACCACAGTTCTTCACCACACCACAGTTCTTCTCCACACCACAGTTCTTCACCCCACCCACACCACAGTTCTTTACCACACCACAGTTCTTCTCCACACCACAGTTCTTCACCACACCACAGTTCTTCACCACACCACAGTTCTTCTCCACACCACAGTTCTTCTCCACAGTTCTTCACCACACCACAGTTCTTCACCACACCACAGTTCTTCTCCACAGTTCTTCTCCACACCACAGTTCTTCACCACACCACAGTTCTTCTCCACACCACAGTTCTTCTCCACACCACAGTTCTTCACCACACCACAGTTCTTCACCCCACCCACACCACAGTTCTTCACCACACCACAGTTCTTCACCCCACCCACACCACAGTTCTTCTCCACACCACAGTTCTTCACCACACCACAGTTCTTCACCACACCACAGTTCTTCACCCCACCCACACCACAGTTCTTCACCCCACCCACACCACAGTTCTTCACCACACCACAGTTCTTCACCCCACCCACACCACAGTTCTTCACCCCACCCACACCACAGTTCTTCACCCCACCACAGTTCTTCACCACACCACAGTTCTTCTCCACACCACAGTTCTTCTCCACACCACAGTTCTTCTCCACACCACAGTTCTTCACCACACCACAGTTCTTCTCCACACCACAGTTCTTCTCCACACCACAGTTCTTCACCACACCACAGTTCTTCACCCCACCCACACCACAGTTCTTCACCACACCACAGTTCTTCACCCCACCCACACCACAGTTCTTCACCACACCACAGTTCTTCACCCCACCCACACCACAGTTCTTCACCACACCACAGTTCTTCACCCCACCCACACCACAGTTCTTCTCCACACCACAGTTCTTCACCACACCACAGTTCTTCACCACACCACAGTTCTTCACCACACCACAGTTCTTCACCCCACCCACACCACAGTTCTTCACCCCACCCACACCACAGTTCTTCACCCCACCACAGTTCTTCTCCACACCACAGTTCTTCTCCACAGTTCTTCTCCACACCACAGTTCTTCACCACACCGCAGTTCTTCTCCACACCACAGTTCTTCTCCACACCACAGTTCTTCACCACACCACAGTTCTTCACCCCACCCACACCACAGTTCTTCACCACACCACAGTTCTTCTCCACACCACAGTTCTTCACCACACCACAGTTCTTCTCCACACCACAGTTCTTCACCCCACCCACACCACAGTTCTTCTCCACACCACAATTCTTCACCCCACCCACACCACAGTTCTTCACCACACCACAGTTCTTCTCCACACTACAGTTCTTCTCCACACCACAGTTCTTCACCCCACCCACACCACAGTTCTTCACCACACCACAGTTCTTCACCCACACCACAGTTCTTCACCACACCACAGTTCTTCACCCACACCACAGTTCTTCACCACACCACAGTTCTTCTCCACACCACAGTTCTTCACCACACCACAGTTCTTCACCACACCACAGTTCTTCACCACACCACAACTCCACACCACAATTCTTCACCCCACCCACACCACAATTCTTCACCCCACCCACACCACAGTTCTTCACCCACACCACAGTTCTTCACCACACCACAGTTCTTCACCACACCACAGTTCTTCTCCACACCACAGTTCTTCTCCACACCACAGTTCTTCACCCCACCCACACCACAGTTCTTCACCACACCACAGTTCTTCTCCACACCACAGTTCTTCACCCACACCACAGTTCTTCACCACACCACAGTTCTTCACCCACACCACAGTTCTTCACCACACCACAGTTCTTCTCCACACCACAGTTCTTCACCCACACCACAGTTCTTCACCACACCACAGTTCTTCTCCACACCACAGTTCTTCACCCACACCACAGTTCTTCACCACACCACAGTTCTTCACCACACCACAACTCCACACCACAATTCTTCACCACAATTCTTCACCCACACCACAATTCTTCACCCACACCACAATTCTTCACCCACACCACAGTTCTTCACCCACACCACAGTTCTTCACCCACCACAACTCCACACCACAATTCTTCACCACAATTCTTCACCCCACCCACACCACAGTTCTTCACCACACCACAGTTCTTCTCCACACCACAGTTCTTCACCCACACCACAGTTCTTCACCACACCACAGTTCTTCACCACACCACAGTTCTTCTCCACACCACAGTTCTTCTCCACAGTTCTTCTCCACACCACAGTTCTTCACCACACCACAGTTCTTCTCCACACCACAGTTCTTCTCCACACCACAGTTCTTCACCACACCACAGTTCTTCACCCCACCCACACCACAGTTCTTCACCACACCACAGTTCTTCACCCCACCCACACCACAGTTCTTCTCCACACCACAGTTCTTCACCACACCACAGTTCTTCACCACACCACAGTTATTCACCCCACCCACACCACAGTTCTTCACCCCACCCACACCACAGTTCTTCACCCCACCACAGTTCTTCACCACACCACAGTTCTTCACCCCACCCACACCACAGTTCTTCTCCACACCACAGTTCTTCACCCCACCCACACCACAGTTCTTCTCCACACCACAGTTCTTCACCACACCACAGTTCTTCTCCACACCACAGTTCTTCACCCCACCCACACCACAGTTCTTCTCCACACCACAATTCTTCACCCCACCCACACCACAGTTCTTCTCCACACTACAGTTCTTCTCCACACCACAGTTCTTCACCCCACCCACACCACAGTTCTTCACCACACCACAGTTCTTCACCCACACCACAGTTCTTCACCACACCACAGTTCTTCACCCACACCACAGTTCTTCACCACACCACAGTTCTTCTCCACACCACAGTTCTTCACCACACCACAGTTCTTCACCACACCACAGTTCTTCACCACACCACAACTCCACACCACAATTCTTCACCCCACCCACACCACAATTCTTCACCCCACCCACACCACAGTTCTTCACCACACCACAGTTCTTCTCCACACCACAGTTCTTCTCCACACCACAGTTCTTCACCCCACCCACACCACAGTTCTTCACCACACCACAGTTCTTCTCCACACCACAGTTCTTCACCCACACCACAGTTCTTCACCACACCACAGTTCTTCACCCACACCACAGTTCTTCACCACACCACAGTTCTTCTCCACACCACAGTTCTTCACCCACACCACAGTTCTTCACCACACCACAGTTCTTCTCCACACCACAGTTCTTCACCCACACCACAGTTCTTCATCACACCACAGTTCTTCACCACACCACAACTCCACACCACAATTCTTCACCACAATTCTTCACCCACACCACAATTCTTCACCCACACCACAATTCTTCACCCACACCACAGTTCTTCACCCACACCACAGTTCTTCACCCACACCACAGTTCTTCACCCACCACAACTCCACACCACAATTCTTCACCACAATTCTTCACCCCACCCACACCACAGTTCTTCACCACACCACAGTTCTTCTCCACACCACAGTTCTTCACCCACACCACAGTTCTTCACCACACCACAGTTCTTCACCCACACCACAGTTCTTCACCCACACCACAGTTCTTCACCACACCACAGTTCTTCTCCACACCACAGTTCTTCACCCCACCCACACCACAGTTCTTCACCACACCACAGTTCTTCTCCACACCACAGTTCTTCACCACACCACAGTTCTTCACCACACCACAGTTCTTCTCCACACCACAGTTCTTCACCACACCACAGTTCTTCACCACACCAGTTCTTCACCACACCACAGTTCTTCTCCACACCACAGTTCTTCTCCACACCACAGTTCTTCTCCACACCACAGTTCTTCACCACACCACAGTTCTTCACCCACACCACAGATCTTCACCACACCACAGTTCTTCTCCACACCACAGTTCTTCACCCCACCCACACCACAGTTCTTCACCACACCACAGTTCTTCTCCACACCACAGTTCTTCTCCACACCACAGTTCTTCTCCACACCACAGTTCTTCTCCACACCACAGTTCTTCACCACACCACAATTCTTCACCCACACCACAGTTCTTCACCACACCACAGTTCTTCTCCACACCACAGTGTTTCATGTCACTTCCGGTGTGAGAACGCTAGGCGCGCTTGTGCTGCCGCTTCACGCTGGTATCTGTTTGTCTGCTGTTTTACGTCTGTTTTTTGGATATGTTTTTTCTTGGACTCAATCTTCTTGGATTATTCACTGAACCTTCTTACACAATCAACACTTGGATTATTCACTGGACTATTTACACGCTCAAAAGTTTCACGATCCTGTCACACTGATCGGCTACGAGCCCTCTCCACTTCGCATCCCTATCCCTCGTGACATCTGATACTGTGAGTCTCCCCTCTCTTTATCATTTTGTGGTGTCAATCCTTGGTATGGTTGGGTAGCCTTCCCTTCTGTGGATTGTGTGGATTGTGGGTCTGATACGGTTCTGGCTAACGTAGTTAAACCGATAAATTATTGTGCAGGTCGTTGGACATTACTGGTCATGTCATCACGTATCCGATTGCAGGTTTTGTTTTTTGCTCTTTTTTGGTTAGTGCTATTTTTTAATGAAGGCAATCAAACTTGTTCCCCCGAGATGGCGTTACAATTTTCTGCAGCCCATCTCAGATCATACAAAGGATCGTTACGGTTGGCTTCGGACATCTATAAATGGTGTGAACAACTTGGAGTGTTACGCCGACCGCGCTACATACACCGGTCGCGGAAGAAACTTCGGAGCTATCACTGCTCGTCTTTTAATAACATTCCGGTTGTCTGTACACACACCCGTGCGTCGGATACAACACAGCTGGGAAATAGATACATTAACTTGGGAAATCTGAGATCATTGCGTTTCGAACCTGAACTCGGAACCTGCAGACGCACATCTTCAGACCTGCGATGTGCGCTGTTGAACACACGCTCTCTAACTGGTAAAGCTTCAGTGTTGAATGACATAATCACTGACACAAACTTGGACATGCTACTGTTGACCGAAACCTGGCAGGTTCCCAATGACCTTTTCAACCTAAACCTCCTAACTCCGCCTGGGTACATCTACTTCTCTCAACCACGTCTTCATCGTAGAGGTTGAGGGCTGGCTGTAGTTTGCCGTGAGACTATTAAAACTTCCAGGATCGAGTTTCACGATGTTTCAACATTTGAATACCTAGCACTGAAAATGACTGGCCAAACACCACTGGCTGTAATCTTAATTTACCGACCTCCTAAATCCCACTCTGACTTTTTCTCTGAGATTAGTGCATTACTTACTCTTGTCTGTGGTAGCTATCAATCTGTTATTCTGCTTGGTGACTTTAATATACACGAAAACACTGCACAATGCAACGAATTGATGTCTGTACTGGACTGTTTCAACCTAACTCAACATGTAACTTTTGCTACTCACTCCAGAGGTCATATACTGGATCTCATATGTACATCTGGCTTAAATAATATCTGTGTTAATGGTTCAGACTTTGCTTTCTCTGATCATAAACTCATAAGCTTCAGTTGTAGTTTTCCAGTAGCTATATCACCACTGAAGAAAACGCTGACTTATCGTAAAATCAACTCTGTGAATCCATCTTCTTTTTCTGCATCAATAAGGGATTCTACCTTGTCGGAATGTCTCCGATCTAACTGTCCATCAGAGATTTGCTGTATATACAACAATGCTTTGTCTCAAATACTTGATATGCATGCTCCTGCTAAATCTAGACTGGTTCCATCTACTCGTGCCTCACCCTGGTTCACTCCTGAACTACGAACGATAAAAACTGAGGGTCGCCGCCTGGAAAGACTATACAGGAGAACTGGACTTATCGTGCACTCTTTGGCTTTCAAAGAACACTTGCTTAAGTACCGTACAGCCCTTAATGATGCAAGATCTTCTTATTTCACCTCTACCATTAGAAATTCCAAATGCAGGCCCAGATCACTATTTGCAATGATTAACAAACTCACAAATCCACCACAACATGTTATTTCGGGCTCTGTGGGGCTTGTAAATAGCTTTTCTCAATATTTCTCTGATAAATTGAGGTCAATCACTGCATCCTTTACCAAAAACACTCCTCATACAAGTGACTCAAATGTTCATTTAAGGTTAGCTGGTTCCGCTCACTTGACTAACTCCCTTTCTGCTTTCACTTTAACTACTCCTGCTGCCATAAGTGATCTAATTGTGAAATCAAATTCCACATCCTGCCGGCTTGATCCTATCCCTACTGTTTTGCTTAAGTTGTGTGTGCCCGAGGTTGCACCCTTCATAACACATATGATAAACTATAGTTTAGCGTCTGGCGTTGTTCCAGCCGAATTGAAAATGGCTGCGGTGACCCCGATTCTTAAAAAACCAGGCCTTGACCACCTAAATATGGATAACTACCGACCAATATCCAATTTAACATTCATGAGCAAAATCCTTGAAAGGGTTGTTGCTTCACATTTACGTACACATTTGGATGCTAATGGTCTTTTCGACACTTTTCAGTCTGGATTTCGTCCATCACATAGCACTGAAACTGCCCTTCTTCGGGTGGTCGACGATATTCTTTTGTCCATGGATTCAGGGCTGATAAACATTTTGATGCTCCTTGATTTAAGCGCTGCTTTTGACACAGTTTGCCATGACATATTGATCTCTAGGCTTTCTGATATTGGCATCACTGGCTCTGCTCTTTCCTGGCTCATTTCATACATCAGTGACAGAAAGTATTATATCACTATACAAGGGTTTAGATCTGCCACTGCCTCACTTACACAGGGTGTTCCTCAAGGTTCGGTTCTTGGCCCACTATGTTCATCATATACATCTATCCACTCGGTGACATCATACGCAGGCATGGACTTAAATTCCACTGCTATGCTGATGATATTCAAATTTATCTCACCACCAGCTCTGATAGGCCATCTCTGCCTGACTCACTCACTGCATGTATCAGGGACATCAAGCATTGGATGTCACTGAATTTCCTCAAACTAAATGATAAGAAAACCGAGATATTAGTGATTGGCTCTGTTGCCTCAGTCAAAGGGATAGGCCAGTCCTTTGATATTGATGGAATTCACATTAAGCCCTCGTCATCGATTCGTAACCTTGGTGTCTTATTTGATCAAACTCTATCCTTTGGCTCTCATATTTCTTCTGTGGTTAAAAACTCTTTTTTCCATCTTCGCAATATTGGTCGCTTACGATCCTCTCTCACCTTAGCTGATGCTGAAACTTTAATTCATGCATTAATCACATCACGCCTCGACTATTGCAATGCCTTATTTCTTGGTCTTCCCATAAAATGTATTGCAAGATTACAGTACGTTCAAAACTCTGCAGCGAGAGTCCTCACCTCTACTAGGCGTTCTGCACACATTACTCCTCTGCTTTATGAACTTCACTGGCTACCTGTGGCATCACGTATCCACTTTAAGGTATTGCTTTTAACGTTCAAGGCATTAAATGGTCTTGCTCCACAATATTTGTCTAACCTACTCCACCCATACCGTCCTACACGGTCTCTCAGATCAGCTGAACTTGGTTTACTGTCTGTCTACTGTAGGAGGAAGGTCTTTCAGTGCTAATGCTCCTCAGTTATGGAATTCGCTACCTTTTACACTACGCAATACCTCTTCTGAGGCTACTTTCAAGACCCAGTTAAAAACATATCTTTTTAACATGCATTTTGGATAATGTGATTATATGTATCCTATGTGTCTGTAATATATGGGTGTCTAAATGTATTGTATGTACAATGTAAAGCGACCTTGAGCATTTGGAAAGGCGCTATATAAATAAAACTTCTTCTTCTTCTTCTTCACAGTTCTTCTCCACACCACAGTTCTTCTCCACACCACAGTTCTTCTCCACATCACAGTTCTTCACCCCTCCCACACCACAGTTCTTCACCACACCACAGTTCTTCTCCACACCACAGTTCTTCACCACACCACAGTTCTTCACCACACCACAGTTCTTCACCACACCACAGTTCTTCACCACACCACAGTTCTTCACCACACCACAGTTCTTCTCCACACCACAGTTCTTCACCACACCACAGTTCTTCTCCACATCACAGTTCTTCTCCACACCACAGTTCTTCTCCACATCACAGTTCTTCACCACACCACAGTTCTTCACCACACCACAGTTCTTCACCACACCACAGTTCTTCTCCACACCACAGTTCTTCACCACACCACAGTTCTTCACCACACCACAGTTCTTCACCACACCACAGTTCTTCTCCACACCACAGTTCTTCACCACACCACAGTTCTTCTCCACACCACAGTTCTTCTCCACATCACAGTTCTTCATCACACCACAGTGCTTCTCCACACCACAGTTCTTCACCACACCACAGTTCTTCACCACACCACAGTTCTTCACCACACCACAGTTCCTCTCCATGTAAACCCACTTGCACGACCTCAACTTCAACTCTTGCATGCTTTTAAAGAGAGGCAAATGTGAGCTTTTTCACTCAACTCCTAGGCCTGTTATGAATGGCGATTCCCATGTCTCTAAGCAGTAAAATTTAATCCACAGAAAACACATCTGAGAGGAGAATACACTCTTGTGAGTCCTGAGGATCTTCTGCTTACTGTATGTAAATCATCCATCGCCCCATGCATGGCACACAGTCCAACGGCAGCAGCTTTCAGCATTTTCATTCATATTTACAGTAGATGTTTTTTTTTGTTTGTTTTTTTTTAAAGAAGAAATTGCGGGGTTTCCATTTTCAGCGGCTGAGCTTCTGAGATCCTTTAAAACATTTTAGAAAAATGGAGCGTTCTTCTGCAGTTGTGGACTGAGCAGTACATACAGTGGTTGCACTGCATTGTTGCAATGCTCTAGTCATTATAATGTTTTATTGTTCTCTGTTCTGTTTAGGATTACACTGAGACCGAGTTTATGAGAGAAGGGAACTTCATAATGTAGCTGAAGTATGAAATAATGAGTGCTGGAGGGTGATGTTCATGCATATTTCTGCTAATAAAAGGTGAAAGTATAGAGATGCATGCATTATGACCCGCTCTGGCTCACAGAGCTATTGTGTTATGCACACAATAATCTCATAATAATGTCAAAATAGACCAGTTTGTTGTTGATACATGCACCGACTGTAAACAGTTTTTTTTCTTCTATACAGTTGTGACACCAATTAATGAAAGCTGTTTTCAATATCTTGAAATAACTTTTCTTTTTAGCAGAATAGGTAATTATTCCAAAGAGAATTTAAAATGAGTGTTTCCAGTTTTCTGCAAGTATTTCCGTGCATCGCCTGGCTGGAACATTCATTTATTTTTATGCAACTAATAAAGTGTTTTTTTCTCGGTTAAGCTTGACATCCTCAACATGCTATACACAGATGTACACTTTTTGTCTTTACCTTTGACATTGTACATTTTCTAGCCAGACTCACAGTGTTTGAGCAGCTGCTAGACTTACAAATCCAGGACATACGACAGCAATAGATGGTGTAAACCTAGAAACTAGAAAAATGGGTCGGCTTTCAGGAGGCATTATAACTGTGTAAAATATAGCTGCAAGCAGCAATTATGGAAAAAAGACACAGTATGACACATATCATACATTATATTACAATTCAACCAATCTCCAAAGAATCAGTGGATGGAAGAATTAAACTTTTTACAGCTGATCAAAAAAAACCTATGAGCACTGTTAGATTGAACATAAATGGCAGAAATATGTGATCTACACTCCAGGGCAAAAAAAAAAAAATGGGCCACGTTCAAAGTGGCTAAACACTAAGCTTTTAATTGTCTTAACCACAAACTACTTAAAAAGCCATTGGTGTCTCAGAAAATCATCAAAGACAGAATGAAGTTATTGCCAGAATATGTGAAGTTGTGTGTGGAGTGATGAATCACAATGAAACACGAGCTGCATGGTGATTCTGTGATTCTCCAGAGCGGCGTCTTCAAAAATCTGCTGAGAAATATAATAATAAATGCATCTCTTCCACAGTGAAGCATGGAGAATACAGGAGAAAATTACAGAATTTACAGAAGCTGTGAAATAGCAGAAAGCCGGAAGTGAAGAAATGAATAAAAACTGAGCTGAGTTTTTTTTATTTTTTTTATAAATAATCTTAGTTGCATATGTTTCAATGCTCAGACTTTCTTTGACCAGCACAAATCTAACAAAGTGTCATACCAAAGAAAAAAAAATCAATGGAAAATGACTGCTTCACAACATTGTTCCGTGTTGATAAAATAAAACAAAGCAAAGCAAAACAAAACAAAACACACACACACACTAACAGAAACAATTGATAACTTTCGTGGTCTGAGCGGTGAGGACCATCTGATCCATCTACTCAGTGTAAAACTGCTGTGTTCAACTTAACAGGTCCAAGAAATCACAAATTTTTTAGATCTGCACAGTTCTAGAGTTATTGACAGGCTACAACTTTTTTTTCATTTAGAGGTCGTGTTAGACTTCTGCACTGTCAGGACAGGGTCATACAAATTCTGTCATAATCTATTATTACCCGTCATTTTACTTATATATTTTAATGATAATAAGCCATCGCAGGCTCTGTTTTTGTTCATATTTGTTTTCCCAAACTTACAGGGCAAGCATAGGCTAAATTATGCATTTATTTATTTATGAAGAGAAAGTTGAACAGAGACCGTGCGTCACTTTTCAGGTTTCATCTTGAATGTTTGTCCAATAAATCGCAAATTAGCTTTGAGCTTTGTTACTTTTGATATGAAACAAAGTCTCGGCTTTCAAATTCCGTTTCGGCGTTCTTTAATGTGGCGCGAGATCACTAGCGATCAGTTCAAGTGAAGCAGAGCTTGTGTGAGCAAGTGAACGCGATCATTCCTTCCTTTTTACTACGTTACAGAACGAAATACACATGAATGAACTTCAGAAAATGTTGAAAAATACAGTCCAACTTACTGAGATCCGTATCATGTCTCTCATGTAATCGTTCAATCAGTGCAGAAAGATGTCAATGAAACATTTTGTAAACAAAGTCAGGTAGCCTAACTCAGAAAAGCCATTCGTTGACCATTAAAATGATAGTCAGCAAGAGCGCACTCGATCACCACCAAGTGGACAGGGTGAGAATTATAGTTACAAGTTACAATACATCACTGTCAAAATGACAGATGGCTTTCAGATTTTTCCATCACTGCTAAAATATTGCATCAATTACAGAAAATGTTCGGGTAACGCAACCTCTGTTTGCACTACAAGGCTTTTAAAAGTCTGATCCCAAAACTTGTGAGATTACACCTTCGACCCTCTCTCTATCTCTGTGCCAAATTTCACTCATTTTTACCATACAGTTCCCGGATATTCCATAGTTCTTCCTGTTCTTATGCCCTTTTTGTTTTATGTGGACATTGTGCAAGAAACTGCGGGAAATTAACTGATTGTCTGTCCCTGTAAACATAATATGTGTGAAAAGGACTAAAAGTTGTTGGTGTTGTACTGCCACTAATGTTCAATGCAGCTGTGGGGAATTGTATGCATATGTACATTATTGGAGTTTTACAAAAATGAGGGTATGAGACACTATTGCAAAATCCTCTAAAGCATATTTCTATGCTTCTGCTCTTGGCTCTTGGCTAAGATCTTAACACCACTAGTCTGAACACAGATCCTAATCCTGTCTAAGACTACGCTGCATTACAGAGGACTTTGTCAAACGTGGACCCAGTGGAGTCCAGTTGAATCTGCAATCTGCTCGAAACGATTTAAACAAACTCTTCAAGCAGAGCTAACTAGCTCAATGTATTCAACTATTGATCTATATTGATACCCTTAAGTAAACACATAACGCTAGGTCTGTCAATGTAAAGTCAATTCCAGTTTCTGGCCTACACTAGACACTACCGAACCAATGTAAATTGGCTGCACAATGTAAATTGGAAAAAGTAGCAATGCTTATACTACAGATCCAGGCATTCTCAGCTGGTGCCTTAACAGCATGCTTATTGGTCTTATAATAGAATATAGACTTATTATTTAGCTATTTGGAGTTTAATGATCCTTTTTCTTTAGTCTTGTCCCCTGTAGGGAAGTTTCTGCCATTTAAAGGTGCATTGCGCAACTTTTCATGTTAAAATACCTGTTTTTCTATCCTATACATGCTTAAAGAACTGCCTGATGGGCTGAATGAGCCCTTCTCTGCTCACTGAGATTGCCTCTATAATCCTGTACAGTAAAATATATAAGAGGGATTCGGGCTCGAATTTGAGACTGGGCGTGACGTCATGCGCGTTCACGCTCACCAGGTTATGTCTCGCAGGTTTGTGTATAAGCCGCCATTCTCCGCATCAGCAAAGACAACTCGTGCGTCAAAGGTAGAAGATGAATTCAAAGAGACCGGCTTGTAGTCCATTCCAAACCCCAACGCAAACTCCACGTAAAGTAAAGAAAAGAAAAATTTTGTCTAGTGCCACCACTCTGGTTGCAGTTTCGCTTGTCGCCAGAGGGGGCGTAGTTCTGCAAAAACTCAGAGACTTGCGTTTTGCACCTTTAAATTGGAACGAGAAAACATTTCTCTGAAAAATTCTCAAAAAAAAAATCTGACTAAATTCTGTCACCCATCACTAATCTTCACATAATCAAGCCAACAGTTTGAGAAAAATCACTGATGCTACAATTGACCTAAGATTATTTCATCTCCCTTTTAATTGGTCCATCCCCAAACAGTCTTTCAGTACATGATTAGCACAAACCGGCCTCCTGGAAAACAGTAGAATTATTACAGAATGTTAAAATTCATGTTTATACTAATTGCATTACTGCTCCCTGTATACCTGCAGAAATGGAAAGCTTGAAATCTAAGAACGCCAATTGCCCATCAATATTACAGTCTCACTGTGGCGCTTAATAACAACCAATTACCTTTACACAAATGCTGTGGATGCATTTCCCTGAAAAAAAGTTGCTGGTAAACCATGTCCCTTGAAAATATAAACAGAAAATAGAGACCTTTTATAGATTATCAGAGTTTGAACCATTATCTTGTGCTTGTCCAGGGTATAAAATTAGAGCCACATAATGCATATCGTATTCTGAAATCTATCTCATATTTGTAAGAGGGCCTATATTTCATCCATCAGCACTCCTAAATACTATGGATATTGTTGGGGAATCTCATCTCTCTCATACATGAGTCTAAATGCTGTAATGCTAAGAAACTAGGTCACAGGGCATGTAAGGACAGAAAAGTACCTGAAAAACCATGTAATATATGTTATGACCATGCAGGTGGATTTGGTGGATGGTACAAGAAGACACTAAAAAAACAGCGCACGCACCAATATTCTCCACCAATAAAAAGAAGACCTCGGAGCAGGTGTTTCTAATCGTGGCCAAACTCCGAGGAGGAGCAAAAAGAAAAAGATAACTATACGAACGCTAATTGGGTGCCAAATGATAAGAAAAAGGTATAAGACCTGAATACTGGCCATTGTAAGATCAGAGGAACAGCTGGCATCTCACTTTGTTGAATTGCTCAGTAAAGTGAATTCTTCTGAGACCTGGAACTTCGACTCTGAAAGATTTCTGAGACCTGAATCAGACTTTGAGACCTGAGCCAAAGACTTTAAATCTGCCACAACAAATTCAAGCAATGCCACAGGGGTTCAGAAGTTCCCTCTGTAGTGCAAAATGAACACGGAACAAATTAAATAAATGGATTTAAAATTTGTTAAAAGTATAATACATCAATTGAAATTATCTAGTGAACTGATATAAAAGTAAAGTACAGTGCTTTAAAAAGAAAGCGTTTTTAGTTGCAGATTTGAATAAGGCTCCAGTTGGGGCACATCTGATCTCTTCTGGACGCTGCAGTCTTTGGCATAAAACGCTGTCTCATGTTTGGATTGAACCTAAGGTATTTCCAGCAGAGTTTTCTAATTATCTAAGAAGTCTATTGAGTCTAAATGCTATAGGCACATCTCCATCTATTTTGGACCTGGCATTCTGGAATCTATAAGGACCACAAACACATATGCATTACATAATAAAATGCTCGACATAACAGGCTCTTTAAAGGTGGGGTATGTGATTTGCAAAACGGACGGCAGATTTTGAAAATACACCACTCAAATGGTCCTACCTTCTTTCCTCCAATGCTGGCCCTGATTCGCTCGAGGGTTATGGGGGGAGGGGGGTACGGTACGACCGTTTGATTGACGGACTTACTGTCCAATGATTCTAGGTGGTCTTGGAAATTATTGGCTGGAGTTTTTCGAGTCCTGCCCATTCCACAGATGATTAAATTGCTTAATTTTCATTTCAGTGCTTCTAACTCAGTGGCTGTAAGTGGGTTATGAATAGGATTTCAAGTGATTTTGAAAAAATGGACAAAAAAGAGAATCACATACCCCACCTTTAAACTAACCAGTCGAATGTTGCTGCTGTTTGCAGATTATATCGTATCATTACGATTCTGAAGGTGATTCCTTTACTGCTATTACCTGACAAGCATCTGTTCTTTTGAGATCTGACACCTGCAGCATCACTCTATTCGCTTGAACTAGGAGGTGTAACTGACTCTACTAACTAACCAAGTGCTATTGTAAGGATTTTTCAGCTCTTGCTTATCATGGCAATACCCTACAATATCATATCTGAGACACACTCCAGACTGGAGCACTGTGCGACTGTGCGGGGAAAAATCAGCGAATATCAGCGGATGCACTTTCATACTGGGGTTAAACTGTCAACTGTCACTCAGTTTGCCATTCCTGTGCCTCACTTGAACTGAGCATGAGCAGAGCGAGCAAAAGGAAAGTAAAAAAAAAAAAGTAAATGCCCCCGACTAACCAGGAACAACCTGTGAGGTTTGTTTTCAGAGAGAGTTATATGTAAATGAATAGGCCTAATTGATCGAATTGGTTTTGCTGAGAATCATGCCTCCATACACCGGAGATATCTCCCTGATTTCTCACATCAGTCATGATAATAAAACATGCATTATTATCACTGTAGCTTTCCTTTAAAGGTACACTATGTTTAGCGGTTAACGCATTGTTAGAGAATATGTTATCCCTCAGCTCATAAAACATTCACAACTAGGCTTATAGATATAACCAGTTTAGATGGAAAGGATCTTTAGTTGACTAGCTGAAGACGTTACTGTAGCTTAAGCCATTAAAAGACACAGTACTTCCTTAAACAACAATGAAACAACCTTCCACAATATATAATGATTTACAGTGAACTCTGTTAGAGAGCTTGTGGCAAATTATCTGTTCAATAAAATGCCTTACTGACCTGTTGAGTAATAAAGTAATAAAGACATCATCTCCGTGTCGCTTTTCATCTCAAATCCCTCAGTTCTCACCATCTCTGAAAAGCCAAGCCAATGTTGATTCTTGTTTTATTACGAGCTCTGTCATTCTCTTTTTGCCAGTAGACTCTCCTCTGTTCAGTGTTTGTTTAAACGGGTGATTCCCCGGAGGCTGGAGATTTAGCTGCTCCATGTCAACCTTTCAGTCACTGTGACAACTAACCTCTGACCTCCCACACTAGACACACACACACACACACTCAACTAACCTGTGACATCCCACACCAGACAGACACACACACACACACACACACACACACACACACACACACACACACACACACACACACACACACACACACACACTCAACTAATCTCTGACCTCCCACACCAGACACACACACTCAACTAACCTCTGACCTCCCACACCAGACACACACACACACTCAACTAACCTCTGACCTCCCACACCAGACACACACACACACACACACACACACACACACTCAACTAACCTCTGACCTCCCACACCAGACACACGTCTATTGACGGAAATGACAAGATATGGAAGGCATGCATCAGTGATGGTACTAGACTCATTCCAACCCGATCTCACGGCAATTAGTAAAATTGGCTAATTCATACGACCTCACTTGTATGAATTTGTATGATTTTTGCTAAATCGTACATATATTACGAGTTGCCCAATTCTTATGAATTCGTACGAATGACCTATCCCTGACCCCACCCCTAAACCTACCCATCACATGGGTTTAGACAAATCATACAAATTCATATGAGTGAGGTCGTACGGTTTAGTCTCCTTTTACTCACTTGTACGAATTGGTTGTGAGATAGCGTTGCTTATTCTGGAGAGATTCTTTTTATAAAGATAAAAAAAGGAACGCATTTGAGTTTATATAGCTCTAGTGCTTTACAATAGCACATCTCTAATTTCTTTTCCACTCTCATGTCTCAAGCCTCTGGGACCTTCACATTTGGTCATGAGTGGCTCTTGTCAACCCTCCACAAGTCAGTGTTATTTGTAAAGTAAAACCCATCAGAAACCACTTTTAAACCAAATAACGATACCCACTGTTTTTTCCACTCTCCCCAGATGACTTTAGAAGAACACGATCTCAAAGATAGGAAGAGAGAGCTTTTATTTATTTTTCTGGAAGAGCAGGTGCTATTAGACAGATTAAACATCACACCATCCTCTGTGTTTATTAAACCAACTCAGAGATAACAGTTTCAGCAGTGTTCTCCTGGAAGACTCTTATTTCCTATACCATTTTCATTATCACATAAAGAAGTTTTCCAATTCATTGCTAACTGATCATATTAATTTGGTGGTGTGTATTCCAGGAAGACAATGCAAGCGGCTGAACTGCTGATTACTTCAGAAATGCAGCAATGGGAATTATTATGAGGTATGAATCGCGGTCTGCTGCCTAGTTTATGCCTAAACCCCCGAAAATGATTCAGTGCATGAGTTTCTGTTTATATAGGAACAGAAGATTCAGCTTCTTTCCTCTTATTAGAAAATGTGGAGAGAACAGAACCACCATAGTACATGAAAATTCCAACAACTAATGTCTAATAAATTTATCATAAATAAATTCACGGCACATTATTAATTTTTTTTAACACAATCTAACATTTAGGTAATATTAATCAGTATTCAGATTGTGTCAGAGCTCTTAAAGGGCCCTCAGGGTGCTAACGGAGAGGTAAAAAAAAACACAACGTGGTGCACTATAGGCGAATGTCCACAATTTGCTAAAGTATCACTAATTAACAATTGGATAAGCAGAAAAAATAATGTTATGTCAGGTCAATAATTTTATTGAATTTTATTCTATTCAACGTCCCCCTCAAATTTGATTTTGTTTTCTTTTTTTTTTCAATTTGAAAAGTCATTAACATTTACTATTCTGAGACTAGCCATGATAAAGTTGTCATATTAAGCCCTACACTTGATGTAACCTGTAGAAGTTTTCAAACAGCTGAATAACTTACTGAAAGAAACAGCATTCATGTTTTTCAAGGCTTTAGTGCATCAAAACTGGGAATAGCACATCAACTCTGATACAAGTAATAAAGCAGTTTGAACTCAATTTCAAAAAGTTCCAAATTAGATGTTGGCAAATTATCATATTAGAATAATTTCTAAAGGATAATATGATACTGAAGACTAAAGTAATGGGTACATTGTAAGCACATCAACACTTTTTGTATATGTATATGTATGTATGTATGTATATATACGTGTATATATATATATATATATATATATATATATATATATATATAGAGAGAGAGAGAGAGAGAGAGAGAGAGAGAGAGAGAGAGAGAGAGAGATGGTAGTAATGTCAAAACATCTCATTCATCAGAACTGTTTGTTTTAATGAGCAGCCCACTCTACAGGAGGAAGAGATGGGCATGATGGGTAATTAGTGTGAGTATTTAATTAGGTTGTAGGCTTGGGTTGCTCTGAGTTATATTAAATGCTTTGCATTGTTGACCTTTACATCTTAAATTGACTTAAGCCACAACATCTCAAAAAACGGTGGAGCCTAATAGAAGATGAATGATTTAGTTAGGACCAGCATATGTTGGCAGGCCACCTTATGAATATTAATGCAGGTTTGCTCTTTAAGATTAAACACCTTGAAATAGTTTGACATCGTCAAGCTGTGTGCTTGTTATAGATCAATTATCTGCAGGAGATGTTTAGTCAATGTAGTTTCAATTCGAGTACAGCATACTATATCAGAGTGCATATTTCAGATTGTGGCCTACTGCCAGTTATGACACTCACTCAATATAAGGAGCAAAATCAATTTCTACTACATTTCATGGCACTCTATCATACTTTTTTAAATAATCCAACATAGTTCAGCTATATTAAAGTGGTTATTAGTAAGAGTTATGTGCAGTGATAGCATCAGTCTGTGTTATGTGCTGTGGTTAAAGATCTGCTAAAACAAAGTGTAACCAACATCTCCAACTACACTTTATATTGTAGACTAGTTCAAATACTGTATTTACAAGTCCAGTCCAGAGGGAATGTCCAAGCAAAAAGTGTACTAACTAAATGAAAAAGAACTATTTCAAGAGTACGAATGTGACGAGGTGAAAGATAATAGGTGAATAATTGTGTTTTTATGCACTGTGTGGGAGGCAGTGAGAAACTTTACTGCAAAGCCCCACAGCTGTTCACTGTAAAATCTGTCCTCGCAATGACTTTACGGCTGGCCCGGCGCCACACTTTTATATCTGTGTGCAAAGATTCGCACAAAGTTAAAGTTTGTCTTTAACCAGGAGGGGAAGACACTGTTGGAAGGAACACTTCCTCCATCCTTGAGGAGAAGCTCGCCTCCAAATGAACCTAATGAATCATCTATCACTGTCCAGGTACACAAGAAAAGATGTACTCATTGGTGTCATGTTTGAAAATATCTGCAGGGTGAAGCTGTAATTTTGCGTCACCGCACACAGAATGCGTAATACCGCGTCACTGTTCTTATCTCCAAATGTCAGGTAAGATTTAAAAACCAGGCTGTTTCTGTTGGCTGTTGTTTCTATCTTAAGATAAACCGTCTGCATAGTATCCAAATGCATTTTTTTCTCGGTGTGTTTGTATGTGTGTGTTTGACCGTGTAATTCTGCTTTTGGCAACCAGGAATCGGCATGAATCCACTGGCACTGCGTGTCTCACAGCTGGCCCAGATTCTCCAGCTTCCTTTTCTCCTCTGATGATGGCTGTTGTTGTCCCTGAAAATACTGTTTTACCTCCCCATAACTCAACAACCAATAGAGATGTCTGTACACGAGTACTTCCAGAGTGAGTTTGAATAGAAGTATTGATGGAGCTATTTAAATTCACTTTGAAGTTGCTGATGGGCTCTATTTCCTACACCTTTTCCCCCGACTCGAGTGGGTTAGATGCTATGAAGAGGGGAAAATTGGCTTTCTGAGCTGTAATTAGCCTATCAGAAAGCCTTTCTCGAATTCATCCAAACCCCATATAAGTGTTAATGGAGGCTGAAGGCAAGAAAATGGTTGGAGTTTCCAAGATCCGAGTAGAATGGCACATGTTGGAAAATGTTGCACAATGTTGCACAATGTTTTTTGCATTGTTTTGCTTTTACAGTATTTTCACAGTTATGGCAGAACAGAAGATTGTTTTGGGATCCAAAGACTGGAGGTAATATGTAAATCCCAAATTAATGTCTCATTCCCGGTGCTGAATGAAGCACTTGACTTTGAAAAGTTTGTAACAAGTCAACCTCGATTCGAAGCAAATGTAATCAGGCACATTCTGCCTCTCCGCAAGGCTTTTTCAGAGAGGCTGATATAAATCAGGTTTTGATCACGGCTCATTTTTATTTATAAGATCTTGTAGAGGCAAGTTTTTCAAGGGAAGGCAACATCATATTTCTGGAAGCCACAGTGTAGCTACAGGTAAATTGGCTCTTCGCACAGATTTGTCACTATCGGTCTCATTTTCCTGTGAAGCGATCTGAGAGATAGATCATGTAGTCCGTCAGGGAGTTGTCCAGCTCAAACATTCATGAGGAACCTCTCTTTCTTTCTGGGATACACTTGGCATGCTTTCCCTTAGAAGTGTTGATGATAATTGGCAAGGTAGCAAATGGCCTGAAATCATAATCTGCAGGTGGACGTTTCGAGCGTTTTACCACCTCCGACTTGAGAAAAAGATGCTGTCGCCTCATTCACATTGTGCCTGTATTTTTACACCGACATAAATGTGACAAAAAACAACAAAAGCATTGATTAATTGAAATAATCTTTGAAGAACAGCTTTTCATTTCCAAGACAAAGCTGTCATGTCAAGGCCAAAAAATGAAGAAGCTGCCATCAAGACTCAACTCACCACAACTTCTAGTCTCTTTATATCTTTCAGTCAAGTGTTTACATAAAGTAGAATAGAAACTTTAGCAGGTAAAAGTGGTGGGCAGCGAGAGGAAGGACGGAGATCAAAGGTCCAAAGGTCTTTGAAAAGCTAAGAACCAAACCTTTGAAGTTATTATGATGTGCTGCTCACGTACAGGATACACCAATGAGGACTTTCCCTTGATCCCGTGGGATCTAGGTTATTGACCTTGCACTTTAACAGTACATCAGGGCCTGTCTTGAAGCACCAGAGGTGTTAATTAAACGGAGCGGCAGAGTCAGGACGCAGGAAACGCACGGTTGTTTTACTCCACAATTAACCATTTATTCTTCACACATTTAGCGAAAATCACGGTTTATTGTAAAGGACACAAGAAGGTAGAGAAACAGAGAGATGTAGCAGTAGATTAAGTACTCGGTGCATGGCACATCATTCTTAGGGAGACGACTCACTGTGAGTCGAGTTTTTCTCTTTAATTCTGGCACCAAAAGCTCCGAAATATTCAACAGTGATAGTTGGCCAGCCAACTTGAGCCTCGTAATATGGAGTAGGAGGAGTAAATTAATCTTTGCTACAACACGAGACAAACCGTACCTTCACGTTAAACAGTTCTTTTCGTAACTTCAGCTGAATTGGGATTGATTCGGTTTCTGTTAGGGCTGCACAATTAATCGGAATAAAAACGAAAACGCGATATGGCTTAGTGTGACTATCGAACTGCAAAGGCTGCGATAGAATTAAATAAGTACATGCACTGCGTGTTTCAGTGTGAAGCGCAGCACTGTGTTCTTTTACACGCGAGCAGCTTATGATCTGGTGTTTTCAGCTCGATTAACAGTAAATGCTGCTCCACACAAACTCATCTCAACATGTGCTCTGAGTTTGGGTCGCATATTAACTTGAGAATTGTTGGGAAACTGGTTGAGAAGTAAGAAGTGCTTATAAACCGGCTGTTGTAAAAAAAAAAAAAAATGCTTTAAGTGCTCTCTGTGGTTTCTTGACACAAAGTTGGTTTAACGTTTGAAAATGAAAAAATTAAGACTAAAATATTATTGTGATTTTACATTTGTACTGTAAAATAAAAATCACATTTTAAATAACAATTTATCAGAAAAATCACAATTCAGTCCCCCCCCACCCCAAATCGTGCAGCCCTATTTTGCATTCAGGACATACAGTATTCAATAGTTCAATATTTTCAGAAGCTGCTTTGACAAAAGTTTGAATTTGACCTCATGTGTAAATTTACAGAACTCAAATGACCCCCAGCGTGACCTTTAACACTGAAATTCTGGTCTGCGGTGCCAGAAATACTCTTTAATTACAAACAACACAAATCAAAGAACATTGTGTCCTCACTTTAGAAGAGAGAAAAGAAACAGAATCAAAATAGATAGTGAAAAAAAAAAGAATAACAGTTATTAAAAACCACCAGTACCATCGTAACCTTGTAAAATCAATATCTAAAACTCTAATGCATGCCATACTATGTGGTTGTTGTTTTTTAATGTTTTAAATTTTTTTTTTTTAAGAAAGTTCAAAATCGAATGTTGGGAATTTCTTTTTCTACATTAGCAGTGTTAGACTGAGTATTTTGTGTTTGTGTCTGTCGTTGTATGTGTTTGCCTAGTGTGTGTGTGCTTATAAGCTCAGTGATGAAGAGGGGCTTAAACCGATATGACATCATTTTTACCAAGCAGAAAATCTGCCAAGTCTTCCACTGTCCTTTCAGTTGTGTTTGTCCATTTGTGTCTTTTTTAGATCTCCGTCTGTTTTCCCGCTTTCCTCTGCTGTCCTTTCTTGACCTTGTCCGATCTGCTCTGGGGTCTTGGACTAGAGAACAGAAATGACAAGAGAAGAGAATACATGCATGCGGTATGAAGTCTGGCACAAACAGAGCAGGTGATTAGACATTTACACCTTCCTCTCCGTTTCCCCTGTCGCGTCAGACTGACCTATAATTTGACAAAAACTGTCACCGCTTGCTGCAGTGCCCAGGGCTAACACTTCTTAGCACTGGAGCAAATAGTTATCTGTGAAAGTGTGTGTACGTCTATGCTTACTGCGTCTTGACAGCTCACTTATATAACATGGGGAACAAGGAGGCTCAGAGACACATTTGAATGTATTATGCGAATTGTGGCAAATTTGAATTGGAGTCAAAAGGTCTGAGACTGAATTGAAAATATGAAAATAAAGTTTAGTTTAATTTTACACAAAGACACATGATGATGTACAGAGAATAAGAAATATTTCAGATTCTGCATATTTTCTATTCTAATATATTTTAAAATGTAATTTATTCTTTTGAATTTTCAGCATCATTACTCCAGTCACATGATGCTTCAGAATCATTCTGATATGCTGATTTGATGCTCAAGTCATATTTCTTATATTATCATTGTTGAAAATATTTGCGCTAACCTACATTTTTTTGTGAAAACCATGATACATTTTTTTTTTTCAGGATTCTTTGATGGCTAGAAAGTCAAAAGAACAGAATTAATTTTAAACCGAAATCATTACAAATATTTTTACTCTCTCTTTTGATCAATTTAATGTGTCCTTGCTGAATAAACATTCATCAATTTAGTTTTAAATTAATACTACATTAATTCATTCAGTATTCATTTATTTCCCAAAAAGTTTTGAATGATGCTGTAATTTGTAATGAAGACATGTCAGTAATATCATGTAAATTAATTAAATTAATTAATAAAATAAACAAGCATTTTCACTTTCACAAGTTTAGACAAGTTTCAGACACTGAGTAATGAAATCATAGTTTACCCCCTCAAAAATGAAAATAATTTACTTTGTTTTCTGCGGAACACAAAAGAAGATATTTTGAATTCATAATTTTGCTTATATGGGCAAAAACTGTTGAACAAATCTTCAAATTCATCTTCTTTTGATCATGTTCCACAGATGAAGGAAAGTGAGTAACTGAGGGGGAGTAACTGATGACAGACTTTTTTTTATTTTTCTCTCTCTTTAATTCTTTCATAGGGCACACCAGAACACTCACTCGACTGTGTCCAAATGTCTTCTTCATCTCAGATGAACTCTCGGTCTGATTAGAGCATTCTGCTCCCACCTGACGGTACAAAGAGAGAGACAGAAAAGAACATGTTCATTTCAAAAGCAAACAAACCTTTAACAATCGAGACAGCTTGCTTAAGAAAATAATAAAAAAAAAGTCTGTGGCCACAATGGAGCAGAGATACTCTATAGGCTATAATTGTTTGCGGTTAACATTTTCCACAAAAGCCCTGAGCTATGAGATTATACAATGTTACATAGAACTAAAGATTAATCATGTTGCTGTTAATCAGTATTTTCAGGAAATGTTTTATATGCGTGTCTGAAACAAGCTAGAAAGATGTTTCTGGATCAACACATTAAATAGAAGAGTACAAGACTACAAGAGACAGGTTTAACAGGAAAATACACACTCGTTTTTTTTTTTATTCTGACAGGACAAACAACAGGGAGGTTAAGGTAATGGAAGTGCTGTAGAATGGTGTCAGCCAAAAGAACAACTTTATATAGGCAGTAAAGATTAACAATCTAAAACCCTTGTTCATTTTCCTTCATGCCCAGGTCTGCGTCAAGAGCCGTTTCCTCAAAATGATTGAGGTTGAGGATTTTAAGGAATGTAAATATCAGCGATGACACGTGCCTCTGGACCACCGATGCCAACTATTGTCAATGGAAAGTCGCTATAACGTTATATGCTAATTAGCACCTTCATGACATCATTACGTCACATTTGTCAGCCCTTTACAATTGTTTGTAAGTCTCTTCTTCTTATCAAGGCTGCATTTATTTAAATCTAAAACCACATTAAAAAACATTAATATTGTGAAATATTTTTCTAATTTAAAATAAATGTTTTCTATTTGAATATATTTATTCCTGAGATGGCAAAGCTGGATTATCGGTCTTTAGTGTCACATGATACTTCAGAAATTGTTCTTATATTACTTATTATTATCAATGTTGAAAACAGTTGTACTCCGTATTGTACTTAGTATACATGCCTTTACTGTAACATTTGATCAATTGAATTAATAAAAGTAATAATTTCTTTCAAAAGATACAAACAAGCTTTTGCTGACCCTTTTGAACTGTAGTGTATGGAGTCCAAAATATGAGACAAACATTTAAAACTGGGATTCACATTTTCAACTTCATGATTCTGCATTATTCATAGGTTAATAAATTAAATAATAAAAGTTTTTCACATGACATTGGTCATGTGACTCTTTGCACAGACAGTCAGTTGATGTTCTTCATTGAAGCTCAAGATGCTCTTTGATCATTTCAAATCATGCAGGAGAACCTGATCAAAGGCAAAAGAAAAATAAACCACATACTAAAATATTATTTATAATCATAATAATAATAATAATAAAAACTACAATAATGAAAAACGAATTTGTGGTTTGGTCTTCAAATACACACAACATATGATAAATGACTTTATGTAATGGTAAATTACTTTAGTAAGAAAGAAAATTCAGCAGCATTCATAAATGATAAGATGCCCCTGGTGAGAAAGTCAGAGTAATGTGTTTTATCTCACTGCTGTCGTCAGGACCATCAGCAGTGAGATCGGCTTCGGGAACATTTCCATTAGACAATCTTCATGGCATGTCATCTACAGAGGATGACACCTTCTCCCTGGGATCCTGTGTTTCTCTATCTCTTTGTTTCCTTTCTCTTCTTCACGTGGCACACACACGTTCAGCTAACACACACACAATCCTGTCATTATAGTTGATAAGCGCATGTCAGCAGTCAGTGAGATGTATCTACAGTACTGCTCTCTGCCATGCTGATATCTGTGAAGCGCTGTCTCAAACCGTCCAGAATACAGGATCCCACATCATGTGTCAACTGATGACGACCGCAGATCAAGTACGGATAATGGCTTCAAAAAGAATAACGAAAAATTCTGCAGAATAATTTTCGGCTGAGGCTTACACAGTCACTCCTCGTGTTTGCTGGATAACAGGTGGAGCCAAAAGAAAGCACGATATTATACAAAAATCTCTACCAAACCAAACCAGCTGACTATCAAGAGGAGCCAATGATCAACTAGGATACATATACATTTTCTACTTCTTGATTTGTCTTTTTAAATGTTTTAAACTTTGTGTGATATGATAGGCTATAATTTGTAAAAGTGTTTTGTTTCTTTTCTTCCTCCTCAATGTTCTCTAATCAGCCGTTTATAGAGTCAGACTCCTCTTATTTGAGGTTGGGGTTGTCCTGACATGACTCAGTACACAGAGTTCCTCTGGTAAATATATATATCCATCTCGGGTCGCCTGAAGCACGGCCGCATTACAGCTCAAAGCATTGCCTATACGAGGTTACAAGATATTTAGTATGATAAAATATATATTATTTTATCAGTTTCACAAGGCATATTTGTTCAGTGATAACGTCAAAGAAAACAGTACAGGCATTGTATGAACTTCCGGGTAAAGCCCGGTCCACTTCCGTTTTCTCCGAATACAGATATGATTCATTTTAAAATTAGTTACAGATAAAGATATTGCCTTAACGGCACACCCCTAATGCTTACCATATGAATGAGTGCATTTCTCAAAATGGGATTGTAATCTGTTTAATCTGCACATAATTTTTTTTAAATACCTACAAAGATCTTTGACATGCACTGAGAGTAAAATTTTTAGGTCATTTGTAGCTATCTTGGAGGAAATTTATTATAGAAAAATCACGGTAAATCCCAAGACATAGTTATTTTTAATGCATTGTTTTATGACTGCTGTATGTGTACTGTGCTTGTGATGTACATTTCATCATCGGCCATATTTTTCTAAACGTGTGTTCTCTGCGTGCTCAGCTCGCACATGCACCTTGAATTTCTTTTGTGCTGATTGGTTGGTCCAAAAACTGGCAACACTGACCCAGGCTTCTTTTTTTTTTTTGGGCAGTCAAAAAAAGAAGGATGATACAGAACAACAACAACCAAAAAAATCCTCAACTACATTAGACAGCTGTGCCGATGAGTATTTGTGTGAGCGATTAAGTGATACTACGCATAGTTTCATGATAGCCGGGGAAAAATGGCATTGTGATATTTCGTTTTTCTGTGATATACATTGCCATATGAAAACAATTTCACCAGATGACTTGAAAAGGCTCTATTTGGAAATAATTAATCATTCTAGAATGATTGGGGTGATTTTATAGGGGAGTGAATCTGCAGAGAAAACAATAACAAATTACAAACATAGATAAATAAAATAGAACAAAGATACACATGAAATGTTTATGTTTTTCAGGTAAGTCTAACACTATTCAGGAACGGAAATTTAATAACTGAATGTAAAGTAACTGTATCAATTAAATATAATTAATCTTGGTTACAGCTACAAAAGATTTAGATTTTCTCTTTGCATTGTGTCCTTTGATTAACATTCATGACACAGACAGTAACAGTAAACTGTGTTTACAATGTTGTTGTTGTTTTTAAATAGCGGGTTCAGGTGTTTCATCTGGCGTGCATTTAGCCAATCAGAGTACACTTACATCACTGGTAGTTTCTATTGAGATGTGTTAAACCCTACTCTGAAGTGCGAAAGCCCCATTGACTGGCCCAAAACGGTATTGGCTCACCAATGGCGTGATTCTGAGGCGGGTTTATCTGTTTAGCGGACCAATGGAAGAAAGGGGAGTGTTTAAAAAACATGTTTGAAAGCAATCATTATTATTAGTTCCATTTGGTGGCGTAAAGGGACAGAAATTACACACTTACACCCTTAACTGAATGGAACAGCGATATTTTCACATGGATCCAACAGCAGCGGTTCAATATACCATTGATCAGGAGAAAACTGCTGAGCGAGGCCTCAAAGCTTATTCTCGAACGGAATTGAATGCAAAGTTGTAAATGATCTTAAATGGCTAAGGGATACACTGAGATGCAATGAACATAAGTCGTCCCATTTAGTCCAAAGGGTAAGGAAGTGGCCATTAGAGTATAAGGGGCACTAAAGATTTACCTTCACCATCTGGCAGTCTTTCGGTCCTGTGCTCTCTCTCCTCATTACCGCACTGCTCAAAGGCAATTTACTTGTTGTTGTGATCCGGGGAACTTTTGGGATGTCCTTAAGGAAGAGAGCATAAAGAAACAGAATGTTATGTTATGAAAGACACAAAGGAATAGAGAGAGAAAGAAAAATAGGAAAAACAGGAGAGTGCTGGGGTTAAATTCTCCAGACGGTTTATTATAAAGCACAGACAATTTTCCACTTAGGTTAATTTGAAGTCTGTTGTCAACTCTCTCTCTCTCTCCATTGTGATCTACTACTCGTCTGTTCTGTTATTGTTTTCCATTCAGCAAATGCTTTTATCTAAAGAGACTTACAGTAAATGGCATCTGTTTCGTTCGCCTAACAACATAAATGATTAAAGTATTTTGCTGGTTCTGTGCTTATAGTGACTTTAATAATAATAATAATATGTTTATAATATCAATACATTATATTTATTATATTATCATATTATATAAATGTATACCTTATATATAAAAAAAATGGGGGGGGGGGGGGGGGGTACTTTTTATGTAAATATTTGTCTGTAATAATAGTACACCATGCATGAAAATAATAGTACATCCAACATTATCAAAGTCCCTTTAAGGCAAGTCATTTGTTTCAATGTTTTCAGCATTGATAATAATAAGAATTTTTCTTCATAAGAATCAGCATATTAGAATGATTTCTGAAGGATCATGTGACATTCTGAAGACTGGAGTGATGATGCAGAAAATTCAGCTTTGCATCACAGGAATAAATTACATTTCAAAATGTATTCAAATATAAAAATGGTTATTTTAAATTCACAATAATCAAGCGTTGCATCAGTTCCGGCAGGTCACGTCAGTCAAGCTCGCATCAGCTGACTCTCAGCTGATCCACGTCTACCAATAGGAATACGACGCCTCTCACTGTATCCATATATAAGCTCCTTCGGTATTATCAGCAGCTGTCGCGTTTCTCAGGAGGGAATTACCCTCCTCCCTCCCCAGCTCCACCTCTCGGCCAGTCAGTGTTCCCCTTGAATCAGGATAAATTCTCGAATTATGTTGTACTTTAAAATCTTGAATTAATGATACATTCATGTTGGTTCTGTTCTGTTTATAAGGGGGGTTATCGCTGCTCTCCTGCTCTTATCCATGCTAGACTGCATGAAGCGCAGGGAGTTCTCGCCAATCCAAACTGTATACTAATTGTCAATAGTATTTGACTATAGTGGTCCTGACAGAAATAGCATTTTACTGCATTTTTCATCAAATAAATGCAGCCTTGGTGAGCAGAAGAGACTTCTTGCGACCCCAGACTTATGAATGGTAGTGTATCTTTAGAGAATTTTTCTATTTTTTATTAGTTTATTCTATTTTGGAGGAATGACATTGTGTATGTTTTGATTGTAAAAATAGCAGTACAACTATAAAAAATTATTTTTTGCATTATTGATCCTCAGACACTCAAAACCAGCAGGTAATGTCTCTGATTTCCGTATATGTGTGTCTCTGGGTAAATCAATGTGTGTACGCGTAAAGGACAGAAAATAAAGCTCTGACTGGAGAGAGGCTTCTAAGCCTTTCACACATCCTATCACTCATTTACTGAGCAAAGACAGATGAGATAAATGTTACTACAGTACCAAACTTCATACAGTCTCTGAAGTGTCTCTCTGGAGAAGTAATAATATAACAATAATCAGCTTAGGGACTCTCTGCTCCTCAGAGTGAATGAAATGGAATATGACACACTTATTGCTTCCCCATTGCAAATCAGCATGATATCCATAGAGGCCCAGGTTTTTTTTTTTTTTTGGTAAGTCAGTTTTGAACATGGTCATCTGGTGTTCTCATTATATACAAAAATGTCCAGATTTTAAAGGAAAATGTTATTATACAATCAAATTACTATCTTTTGCACAGGTACACAGTAGACTGGTTAAAGTCATGGTTATGAAGGCTTTGAGTTTGCACATTTCACTTCAGGACATATCCATAAATCTTGTATCAAGCCCTCAGTTTTCTTGTTTTAACATGAGAAATGTTGTGCTGTATTTCAATTCAAAACAACTCTCATGAGAAGACCAACAGCATCAAGACAAGATGCCGTCGGGCGACTGCTGTAAAGACTTATTAAAATGAGTTACTTGTTCAAAACACCTGCTTTAATTAATCGGCTTGGCCTCCTTGGTTTAAGATGAGCTAATTAGCGGATGTTTGGTAGAAATACCTGCAGGGAAAGCAGGGGTAAAAATATTTTGGTTCTCGGTTTGTTCAGATTGTCAAGTTAATTAACTGTGTTTAACTGTACATGGTGAATCAACAGAGTTAACATGATCAATTTCGATGATTTCCAGCATCATCACATTCAGTTCTGTTGTTGTCGTCAGCTGCTGTTGGCTTGAGATTGAGAGATCAACACTTTGAACCTCTTAGATAGTCAATTTAATGCATTTACAAACTAGCTTTAATTTGGGGTTTAGCCTACTTGAAATATGACTTATCTTTAAATAATGTCTTTAAAGATGATGTAATTACTGCAGACACAGAACGGAATTGCTAAAATAGTTTTCAAACAGGTTTGCCAGACGCTTTACCTTTAAGTAATTTCCAGAATACATATTTAGTATGCCATACATACACATAAATACAGCAGCAGTAAGAACCATCAGCCGCAGTCTGAGGTCTATCTCGAGAGACAGGCTAAGTGGCTTCTCAATTACGTTTCAGATTAGTTTGAGCGAACTCTGGCTTTGAAGGTAGATCTTTTTTTAAACAAATTACCGTGGTTAAAAAAATGCTGCACGACTATCCTGATCCGGGGCAGGTTTTCTTCAGGGAAAGAGATTATGGTAACACTTTATAATAAGATTCAATTTAATATTAGATACCTACACTAGTTAGCACTATCTAATAATTAAAATGACTTGTAAAGCATTTGTTTTAAAGGTGCAGTAAACAATTTCTGAGAAACACTGTTGATATTTGAAATCAGCCTAAACAAACACACCACTCCATTCATTGCTCCGCCCTTAAAATGCATGAACTGGATGTCTGCTTCCTCCCCAAAAAAGCGAAAATATGATGAACAAGGAAAAACAAAAAATTAACAGGCCTTCAGCCCTTCTCACTTTGGTCTGTCCAGCGCTGGAAAGCTTTTCTAATATAACACTGGTCCTAAATCTCTTGCCTGATCATAATCCTTCTTTTTCCAGAGATATTCTTATGAGCTTTTTTCTTTTGTAATGTCTCTCAGCCATCTCTCTTTCTACAGTCTTTCTTCAAATCTCCCACTTGCTCACTTTCTCCTCCCCCATCATGAGAGGACACGCCCCCAACTGCTGATTAGCTCACTCTCCTCCCCCGTCATGAGTGGACACGCCCCCAACTGCTGATTGGCTACAAGTGTGTTGTGCTACTCGTTCGGATACACTTTTAACAGCGTTTCTCATAAATAGCTTAATGCACCTTTAATGTTGATATCAAGATTTAATAATACATCAATACAATAAAAAGTCTCTATTAATATTTAATGAATCAGATCTTGCATGAACTAATAGTTAAATTTTTATTAATGTGAAGAACAATTAATAAATACTGTAACAAATGCATTGCTCATTATTAGTGTTAGTTAATGCATCAACTAAAGTTAACTAATTGTACTTTATTGTAAAGTCCTAAATAGATTGTAAACAGATACCGGATACTAGACCAATCAGCTGGGAACAAAGTGATATATTTCAGATGCAATAAATTGCCTATATGAAAGTTATATTTATATGAATTATATTATATCACTTGCATTTAAAGCCATTTATTAAAATTGTATTATTGCTTTTTATAATTGCATGCATTTAGTGACCTGTGTATTTGTGATGAATCAAATTTTAATTAAAGGTGGGGTATGTGATCTCTTTTTTGTAATTAAAATCATAACCCGCACTTACAGCCACTGAGTTAGAAGCACTGAAATCGGGCAGGACTCGAAAAACTCCAGCCAATCATTTCCAAGACCACCTAGAATCGTACCACCCCTCCCCCATCCCCTTCGTGCACATACTCAAAGCACATTGCTATGAATCCTGCTTTGAATTCTATTTTTTAAAAAGAACAAAAATATATATACATTTTTTTTAAATACTATATTAAAATAAGCTTGTAATGCAAATTACAAACCTATTGATAAACAAAATATAAAAAAAAAATAAACACCTAAGCTTATGTTTTTATGCTGTTTGTGGATCTATAAATGATAAACTTCTAAAATTAATACTTGAATAATGATCTTTTGATCTAAACCATCTACTTCACATACACAATATTTGTTAACAGGAAAATAGGCAAATAGCACAAACACATAAATGTTGCATGCGACTAAAGCTACAGCACATGACATCTATCCACGGCGGTTAAACATGAAGCGACTATCATTTAAAACTGTCTGTTTGTTAAAACCTCACGCTGATGAATCTTTCAGCAGCAGGGACTAGTGTGCGCTGGCTGACAGTATAGGTTTTGCACGGCTGTTTGGAATGGATTAAGGCTCATTACGTTCCCAACAGTTGATGAATAGGGACTGTAATGAAATGCTGAATGGGACACTGTAAGGAGAACTAAATGTCTTCTGCTCATCCACTTAATTTGAGTGGAAGAAAGTGATATTTTTTTGAGAGAAAACCATGGATAGATATTTCACCATGACATATTTCATCTTAAGAGAACAGATTTGGACTTTTCAGGGTTGATATTTGTGTCCGGTTCTCAATGAAAGTCTTGCTGAAAAGCTCACTCCAGATAAAGATTCTAAGGAAATTAAAAAATATATGGAATATCTTGAGAAGATACTGCATATTTTTTTCCTTTCATGTGTTTTTGAGTGCTTAATAATAATGCATTTTGAATACCATGTTCAGTACCTAAAATGATCCTTCATAAAAAGACGCTTTTTTCGAGAAAGAAAAGCTGAAGGCTAAAGCCTTGTTTTATGAGGTCTTTTGATGTTCTCTAATATGGTTCTGTGGAGACCTCTCGCTTATGGACAAGAGTATTGGAGCGTAATCAAAAAGCACTGCTCTGTCCTCTGGGTTTAGTACATAAGCATTGAGATTCTGAGCAACACTTCTCACTGAGGCTGAGTGCTTTTGCGTCATCTAGGGGAAAAAATAGACGCAGATTCTCCCACACTGTCTGCTAAATAAATCAAGCACTGTTAATGTTTGTGTTCTCAGTAGTACTGTATGCACTGAAAGAGTTGTTACTTAACAGTTTGGATGACAGTATGTCTTTTGTGGATTATGACATTTAATCCTAAAATGTTGCCTCAGAGTATCAAACCTCTTATCGTCAATTTACAAATCACACTGTGCTTATGAGATAACAATACAATTGTTAAAGGAATATAATGTGCTGATGCAAGGGCGCTACGTTTTAACTTTAAAATGTTCCGATTTTCAGTGAATAACAATTTTCGCATTGGTCTTTTACTTACACAAAGCTTTCATTTGGATTCAGAAGTTTTAAATCTAGCAAACTGTACCCATACTTTTATGGTACGTTTATGTTATTTATTGGTTGATAATGAAGGTTGATAGCTTCAGTGTCCATCGATTCATTCAAGATATGAATTGCCCTTTTACGAGTTCTTGTATTTTGTGTTTATAACATAATACAGTTCTGTCATGACAACTCTCGGGAAATTGGCATAGTAATAGAGACTGGGAAGAGATGTGGCAATGATAATGTATTTGGTCTTGGCGGAATAGATCTGCTACGCTGCTGCAGAGCAAGTACCAAGATTTGCTACTGCCAATACATTCACAGACATTGCTGTGAGCATGTAAGACATGCTATAGCTCATGTAACATACACAAATGAACCCCCGTAGCAGATCTATACAGGTGGAGCTGGGGAAGGTGGAGGGTTTCTGAAAGCACGCTGCAGACTGCAACCAGCAACACCCCGGTTTGAATGTTGAGCCGCAGCTCATTGGCCGCAGCTCATTCAACAGCAACCAATCAGCTGTACGATAATGATGTGATCACTAAATGAGTCAAAGACTCATCATCTGAGTTTCATGCCAGACTTAGGTATATATAATACATACTACATTTACATACACATATATAGTACATATAGATATAGATAATACATAATTCGAGCAAGAGTGCCATTTTCTCAAATATCAGCACGATTGCAAAATGTGATATTCATTTTATACAACAGTTCAAGAAACAATAATTTGCTTATATGAGTTGAGAATTTCGACACAGTGTTGTTTTTGAGTCAATTTAGTTTCACATAGTAGCATTTTATTTTCCACCAACATATTTCTTAACTCAAAATGTTATATTTAGAACATTAATCTCATAACATTATTTGGGGAATTGTAATTGCAGTGTAAATGGATTTTGATGAATGGTAAGATGGATTTTGTGTACCGATTTCATTTAATTGGTATAACAGCCCTATTGTGTATAGTGTTAAATAGTGCCATTAATTAAAAGATGATCAACAATATGTAACAACTTTTTTTATTAATAATTATAAAAGGGTTGCCCTTTATTCCACTTGAGCATCTCCCCCTCAAAATGTCTGTGCACAACCTTGCAGTTTTAAACTAAAAACAGAAAATGTAAGTGTTTTGGCCGTTCATTTACACAACACCAGCGTTTTGAGGGCCTGAAAACCGCAGTTTTTGAAAACTATAGTGTCTCCATGTAAACTACAAAAAAACAAGTTTGTGAAAACGATGACATCGTGTTCAGTCCACAGGCCTGTGGTGTTTCTTTACAAAGTGACATCGCCAACTACTGGCCTGACCAGAATACAGCACTTTTAGTTGTCAAAGGAAAAACTTTTCCGGTTTAGTATCGTTGCCGAATTATTTCTAATTTATTAGAAATCCCTTTAATATTTGATTGCATGTCTATGAAATGAATGAACCAAAATAAAAAAGTCTGTCTTGGTCACACTACATGTGATGGTCATTTAAAATCACATCAGAGAATGGCGTTGGTGTTCGTACCTTTGCGTGCGGCTGCTGAAAGGTGACTCTTGAGTTGTTGAGCAGGGCTGAGTACCTCAACAGGTTGGAGGGTGTTGCTGGAAATCTGTGTAAACTTCCTGTCTGGCTGTGTAGGACAGACGAGAAGCAGATATGTACGGTGTCCTTCAGGGCTTTCAGCTGTGACTCCTGCAACAGATTAAGTGAGACAACACACATGAGATTAATGGGCAAATGTTTATCACGCTGTCATCTTATCCTTTTGTCCTCAAACCATTTATCTGTTCATTTGCTCCTCGCTCTCTGCTGAAATTGCAAAATCCCTGGCCTAAAGAGATAATACAATTCATTCTCAAAGTTTACATTTTAGAAGATAGCAGAAGAGAAAAACAGTAAAGCTGAACTGGAATGACGAAGCGGATCGGCTCATGTCTCACCTTATCCAGCGCTGCCTTCTCCAGTTCATCTTTGGCTACTTTGAGTTTATTCTCCAAGTCCATCAGTTGCTGTCCCTGCACAGAAGATACATTTGATCCTCTTATTATCTTACCAAACTCAAGTCTTAGTTCAAACTACTTGTAAAAAGTTATAGAATTTTCGGCTTATTGTTATGAAAAATGCACAAAAATACTATTTAAATTTTTTATATTAAATATATATTTTAAAAAAAGAAAGAAATTTATGAGAAACTTTTGAGAAACACTTTATTTTGATAGTCCACTTCAGACGTTCTGCTAACTATTAGTAACTTTGCAACTACATGTCAACTAACTCTCATTAGAGTGTTAGTAGACTGTCAGCTTAATATCTGAATAACTCTAATTTTGTTGGTCCCCCAACAGACAAGTCAACTTACAAACCCGAACCCGAACCCCTAACCATAACCTAACAGTCTACTGACAGTCTACTACAGTCTACTAATACTCTAATGAGAGTTAGTTGACATGTTGTTGCACAGTTACTTATAGTAGAATGTCTAAAAAGGACTATCGGAATAAAGTGGAACCAAAAGATGTGTTCCAAATTTGAAGTTGTTATCTCAAAAATGTAACTTTCAGTAAGATTTCGTTTGAGTGCAGTATCAAACATTTCCACAAGATTAATTTTTTTCCTAATAATTTCCAATGCGCTCATTTATATTTTTTTGTGTGTGTTCACATACAGTAGCAAGTGCCAAAAAGTTAAACAAGTTTTGTACCATTCCGATGAAGTAAAAAAAAAAAAAAAAACACATAAAAAACATATTTGGTCAAAAATTACCCAAGAGCACTAGAGGGTTATATTATATTTGACTCCTATATTGTGAACAGAGACTTTGTGCATAGAACGTGTGAAAAATGAGCAAACTTACCAAATAACCCATTTTTTAGCTAGATATAAATGAATATTTCTAGCAGATTTATAAATAAATCTTGCTAAAATAAAATGCGGTTCTTAGATTAGTTTGCTCATTTTCCACACTTTCTATATTCATCTAGATATATTATACTTTTGGTTCAGTGAACTCTACTGTGAATCCTTGTATCATTGAACATGATGCTCTTTATTCGGGCAGAACTACATAATGACCTGCCTTCAGCATGTCATTAGTTTAGTTTCATAAATATTGCTATGTGACTGTGGCGCTGTGTGTGCAGTCAACAAGAGACTCATTGAGATCTAAATAGGTAACAGAGATTGCCCATCTGGGATGATTAGCACACGTTATCTGGGCAATGAAAACTAACAAGCCTGGATATAAGAGATAATTTAGGTATTCATTATTTACAGAATAGACTTAAATGTTCACATAGTTTTTTAATATGAGTAAGTCATCTATAATCTAAAATGAACAAGCTATGATTTTGCACTTTCACAAGTTTCAAGGTTCCTGAAATCATGAAAAAAGATGAAGTCCCTTTGTTTGATCTAAAAAGCCATTCGTTTTTGAATAGTTTTTCGGGAACGAGGTTAAACCTTTAGAAACTACTAAAGCCTTTGGTTTTGAGCATGAAACAAAATCAATGGAAGACACATCAGTCTAAAGAAAAATAGCTCTAAGGTAGTGTTTTTTTCCTCAGTGACTGTGGTTAAGCGCACAGACACAGACACAGACACATAGAGACACAGAGACACAGATACACACAGACACAGAGATACACAGACACAGAGATACACACAGAGACACAGACAGACACAGAGACACACAGACACAGAGATAGAGACAGAGACACACAGAGACAGACAGACACAGAGACACAGACACAGACACACAGAGACACACACAGACACACAGAGACACAGAGACACAGAGACACACACAGAGACAGACAGACAGACACAGAGACACAGACACAGACACACAGACACACAGAGACAGACAGACACAGACACACAGAGACACAGACACACAGAGACAGACAGACACAGAGACAGACAGACACAGAGACACAGACACACAGAGACAGACAGACACACAGAGACACAGACACACAGAGACACAGACACACAGACACACAGAGACAGACAGACACAGACACACAGAGACACAGACACACAGAGACACAGACAGACACAGAGACACAGACAGACAGACACAGACACAGACACACAGAGACAGAGACACACAGAGACAGAGACACACAGAGACAGACAGACACATAGACACATAGACACAGACAGACAGACACAGACACACAGAGACACATACACATACACACAGACACACACACAGACACAGAGACAGACACACAGAGACAGACAGACACAGAGACACACACAGACACAGAGACAGACAGACACACAGAGACACAGTGACACACACAGACACAGAGACAGACAGACACACAGAGACACATACACACAGACCAAAAATAATTAATTTAGAAATAAATAATTTCGTAACAAATTACGGAAAAAAAAACAACATTACAATTATGACACTGACATATTGCCTGACAACATTTCATCTGACAGGAGATCCTGAATCAAGAAAACCCATTTTTCTCAGGCACTCTTTACTTAAAATACGTCTGACAGAAGAGTCAACAGCTTTCAAGCACATCTTTCAAAATAAAAGTATTGCATCAGAAAAGCATTTAAAATTACGTTTTTTTGTTGATGTTGTCATTTCTTTGACTATACACTCCGAGACCCACCGGTTGAGAAACACTGTTCTAAATAAATGTCCATTGTTATACACTGACTGACAAATGTAGGATATTCCGTAATGGGATTTGTTTTCAATCAATATGATCATAATCACAGTAGATTGTGGAATCTTCTTAATTGCTTGTTAAGTAGCTGCCGATTTATTAAAAAAGAAAACTGTATTCAAAATATAATTAAAACAAAAAACAAATTGCAATCATTCTGATTTTGTGTTATAACAAGCTATTATGTCACTGCCATCAAAATTGAATCTATTTAATCTTTAATCTATGCATAATTATTTTCACAGACATCTTTCGAGCATGCCAGAGAAGAGCCAACACACAAATGGCCAAATCTTAAACAAGTATGGCATTTAGCAACAGGAACAGAAGAAGATGAAGGTAAAACAGGTGATAAAGGACAGTACCAAGCAAATGCTAATATGTGTGAATAAACAGCAATGTCACAGTCTGTTCCTATGAATCATTTGACCCATACAGTACATGAGCATCATCCAGGTAATTCACAACTAAAAATGATTGTGATAAATGGAAGTGCTTTGAATAAGAAAAAAAATCCCTTTAATGCTGGCTAGATCTGGGAAAAATACTTTGACAAAGCAATCTTGCTCATTGTCCTTCTCGAGCTTTGCTCTGCTATCTCGAGACTCGGAATATTCTACCTTTGCTTCCCATTACCGAACAATGGCACTTCAAACCGACTCATATTTAAAAGGCAACTCTAGATATAAACTCTGAAAATAACTTCTTTAATCTTGAATATAAAAGGAGGAAGGATAATCTTCCTTCATTGATTTTAAACGGGGAGGCAGAAATTGATGTACAGTGCAGATAAAAACACATTAGAGGAAAATAAGCCCAGATTGGATATTGCTTTTTGAATACGTTTTGCAGGCGCCTTGACCAGCAAAATTAGTAATATTCTTTCTTAAAAATAGATGAGATATATTTGACAACACGTGTTAGCCTGGCTTCCCGATTAAGAAGCAATGGTTTCAAAGTGATGCACTTTGTGTGAAAACCCAGTGCTTGTATGATGGTACCAAAGGGCAATGTGCTGAAATATCAGCTGGCATTTTCCCAGCTTACACTGCAAATAAGAGAGGAAAGGTCAACCTACATGGCAGGAAAGGTCGCTGTTTTTTCCATGAATCTTCACTCTCATCTCACATAAAAAGGTCAAACCATTCAACTAGAGTACCCCCTAATCGGTTTTATTTTGGCCAAAAATGCAGATTATTGAGTATGATTTTTTTGACAACGACATTCACATTGCTTTGTTTGCACTTTCAAAAGCAACTCAGAAGTCAGAATGGTTAAAAGAGGTTAAAGACCCCATTTGGAATAAGAGGATTTTGGCTTTCGGATCATTATAGATGCTCTGAATGCTTTTGTACTCATAATAGTTGAACTTATAGCAAATGTTTTTGACTTTATTTCTCTTTTTCCTTTGGTTAAAATGTATACACTATACTGTTCAAAAGTGTGGGATCAGTACGATTTCCTCTCTCTTTTTTATTTTTTATTTTTAAATGAGCACTTTCATTCAGCAAGAAGTCACAGTAAGGACATAGGCTTAAATAATTTCCCAAAGGATTTCTATTGTAAATAAATGTTAAAAAAGGACACTGAAGACTGGATAATGATCAGGAATAAAATACATTTTAATATGCATTCAAATAGAAACATAACTGTTTTTATTGTATTTTGGATCAAAGAAATGCAGCCTTACTGAGCATAAAAGACGACTTTCAAAATCATAAACAAAAATCTTCCTGACCCCAAACTTTTGACCGGTAGTGTAGATATTTCATCTCAGGACAAGCTGAAAATGCCTGTTTCAATAGTACAGTAAACACGTCGACTCTCAGAAAACTGCTCATCGAGAGATTACATGCGGTACATCTGGTGATGTGGCCTGACATTGTAACCTAAATCATAAATATCATCTGAATGGTTACAGTAACAAGACAACACACAATAGCGTGAAGCTTCAGAGCTGTGGCTAAACTGCGCAGGTAAAATCATCTTTTCACGCCCCTGCGCATCATGCAAGGGTACAGTAATGACACAACCTCTTTGTTTGGTTCTTACCTTAAAAATTAAATCCTTTTTGCCATACCTCAGCTCTTTCAGTTGGGCTTGGATTTTTTTGGACTGCAAAAAGAAGATAAGAGAGAACGTGCGTTAGCTTATTCAAATAGTAAAATTGGTTTTAGATTGTGTAGCGGGCTTTCTGTGGCCGTGCCAAAGTGTTCCTTTGTGTCTCTTGCTGGGCAAAGCTCCAATTCAAAGGAGAGACCGTCACCGAGCAAGAAAATATAAAACTCTTCCCTTCACTGGACTGCAGGAACCACGCGACGACGCAAACACATTAACACATCAACACACACTCGCACAATCACACTCACTCCATGCTATGGCATTGTCTTGGCTTGCTGCCTGTGGATTGCTGCCACAGTTGTAAACATTCACAGGAACACACGCACACATACATACACTTCTCTTTCTCTATAGCCCCAGTGTCTTCAGTAATCTCTCAGTAACTGAAGTGTACAACACCTCCACAAAACTAATGACATTTCATTACTCTCTTCCCCTTAGAGAACCAAAATAACACTTGCGTTTAGTTGTCTACCTTGGCAATTTCCTAAGCTTGGAATGACTAGAAGGTTGGATTTATAATATCAAGTTGGTTGCACTTGAATCTAGCACCAAACCAGAATGTGTGTGTGTGTGTGTGTGTGTGTGTGTGTGTGTGTGTGTGTGTGTGTGTGTGTGCAAAGTTCAGCTTTGACATTACAGAAATAAATTGCTTTTTCATATATATATTTAAATAGAGACCAGTTATTTTTTAAATATTAGTTTTTAGTTAAATTGTATATTTCACAATATCACTGTATTTTCGATCAAATAAATGCAGCCTTGGTGGCATAAGAAAATTCTTTCAAAAATCTTATTGACATTATGTATGTATGTATGTGTGTTACATGTACGTGTGTGTTTCAATTTTAAGCAAATGATGGGAATTTTTTGGTGAAAAAACATTCCAAAACGTTTTGTTAATCATAATACGTACTATAACTTCCTATAAATATAAATACTAAAATAATATGTTTCTATATTTTAGAAACTTGCATTCAAAATCAAGCTAAAAAATCTGAGGGTGTCATGTGAATAAGTGTAAATAGGCCTTGTACTAGCAATATTATTGGCCTGAAGCTTGATGGATAAAGTATAAATGCTGCCATATTTCCAACTGTGTTTGTGTGTGCAACGGTCCGACGCAACATACCTCTTCTGCGTGTATGTCACAGAGCTTGGTCCCCGACAGAAGTTTGTTCTTCAAGCTTTTATTCTGCAAGGCAGGAAAAGGCAATAAACAGAGATATACTGTACAGTCGGCTTTGTAACATCAAGCATGAAACAAGCCCCGACGTCTTGTTTTATCTAGGTAAATACACTCAGTTTAATGGTACCCTGTCCCTGCAGACAAAAGCCATGCTTCAACTGTTTCCTTAGAGCTCATTCTGACAGTTCCCTCACAAGCTTATTGAAGCTCAAGGTGACCCAGGAGTATATGGCTCATTTCTGTAATAACCTGCAGTGGATGTCTTTATGGAAATAGATGATGGTAGATTAAGAATCAATACAGAGATGATGGTGGTGCTGAGTTTAATCTAGTGCTTTTCTCCACCTCCTCCTCTGTTTTCCTCTCTCTTCATGTCCTTTTGCTTTTATTTTTTCTCTCATTATCTCTCTCTCTCTCTCTCTCGGCTTCAATTTCTCACTTCCTTTGTCTATGTTGCTCTCAGATGCAAATGTACATGCTTTTACTGGCAATGACACCCAGATTCAGACCTACCAGTATTTCACAGGACTTTTTTTCTGATAATTGCCCAATGTTCTGACTTTCTAGAGGCTTTTCTCCTAAATTGTTATGCTGCTGTGGTATTTTTGGTGTTGTTTTGCAGAGAAAACCCATCAGCAACCATGCAATTAGAGTTAGTGACAGTTGAAGTACAATTACCTTTAATTGTTTTAGAGCATAATAACAGTACACATTGAAATATTAAGACAACAATGCATTAGCCTTTATATTTTTGTATTCTGTATTCAGCGTAAATAGAGAGATCATGTTCACAAAACCTTGAGTCATTAACACAAAACCTTCAATCATTAACATAAATTGACAGATAGGTTGTGAGAGTTATTATTATTATTTTCTGTAGACACAACAGGAATAATTAATTTAATGTCATACATCCACTCTCATTCATTATCATTCCGTTACGGCCATTAAAGTCCCCATGCAGTCAATGATTAAAGAATCATCTTTGATTATCAAAATTACATATTTAAATGTTTTTTTCCGGTGAGAATAATTTCTTCATGCCTTAAAATAGCTTGAATGTAACTACGCCCTTGGATAATTTAGTATACATGGAAGTATAAATATGGTAATTAGCCCCGCCTCCACTCACTCACACCAGCTCAGACTTCCTGATCCACTCGCTCAACTGTATAGTAAACGCTACACAATGGCAAGTGGAAATATTGGTTTAGTTCAGCCATATACTGTATATTTGAAGCAGAGACTGATTCCAATTTCAAACCGCGTTTTTGAGACTGTCTTTGGTTTCCTGGAATTTTAAGGAGAAAATACTGACGAATACTGATGAATTTGCACATGGTTTGTCTTAATTTAAAGCATATTAAAAACACCACATAGATATATAAACAACAATAAAAACTTGAATCTCACTTTATTTTACAGTGTCTCTATTTAGGGCTGGGTGATATACCTAAAATCTCAATGTCTTCTAAATTTGGATGCTAATCGATATACTGTAGGCCCTATATCTTTGCTCTAGAATAAAAAATAAAATAAAAATAATTTTCGTTTGCCACAATTAAAATAAATGCATAAAAAAAAACATGATTTTGATAGTCCAGTTATTGTTTCTAAGCACATTCAAGATGTAATGTGCAAAAAAAAAAGAAATTAGCTGAACACTACTGGAGTTTCAAATTCTACTAGATTTCCAGGAGATGTGTGTCGAGTTCTTTAACGCTCCACCTGGAAGCAAAGTCGCTGTGACACCAAACCCCCTTATGGAAGAAGGCCATTGTGTTTACAACTGTGACAATGAGCGCTTATCAGGAACAACTAAACGCTGGATTTTCAAAAGTATGTGAAGTATGTGAAGTTCACAGCACCACTGTTGCAGTAAACATGCATGATGTACTTGAATGATTTGCACGCCAGTCTGTTAATGTAGGGACATCGTCTCTACATTGTCACACCCTTAAACATGACACTGAACAAAACAAACTTGTCCAATGAAAGCTGCGATGGAGTCCAGACCTTCTGCCGTCAGTCTGAAGGTCTGGCTACGTGAGACTAGGTTTAAGGGTGGGTTAAGGAGGGTCAAAAGTGTAATTATATGTCAATACAGAAATAATTTACAGCTGGTATATTTTAACTAAGTAAAAGTGCATTTTATCAAATTATTCATTTAAATGTTAGTACATAGTATTTAAAACAGCACAATGCAGTTTTTTTAGCTTAACAGAACAGCTTCAGAGTTATTGCAATGGTTAGATGACTATTTTCCGATTGAATGGTGGGCGTCTGCTTTATGGCAAGAAAGATCTGCTAAAATGAGCATCAAACAGAAATAACCGTATACATGTGGTGTTAGAGGCGCACATACAATACAGACTGCCGACAGTTCAACAGGGTTGAAAGCAGCTCTTAAAGGGGCCACACCTTATTTTCACGGTATACAGGGGGAGGGGATCAGGCCGTGAGTGCAGAGACATCTCTGCGTGAGTGCTATTTACGACAGTACAAGTACTCCACAGCGACTCTAGGGGTCAATGTTTGACAAAAACTGAAATCCTGCATAGTGCTGCTTTAAAGGTACAATATGTAGCTTTTTTGGCCACAAGAGGGCACAGTTTCCAACAATAACAAAGGCGTGTGTTTATGACGCAGTGACGAGCTGAATGATGGGACTTGCTGTCAAGCTGATGGATCTAATAATGTTTATGGATGAGTGAAAACATTCATGTTTTTTAACATTACAGTGGTATGAAGCAGGTCGCGATTGTTAATAAGATATCACACGCGAGTCCCGCGGATATAAAGGAATAAGGACATTTCATCCTATCGAACTACACGCAAGTGCTGGATTACTCACACAGGTCAGTTTATTAGACGAATTAAACTTGTAAGGGAACGCAGCGCTGTTTCACTTGGTATAACGTTACACTATCACACTAAACGGCATTTAAATGTGTTGTAAGTTATGTTATTCTACGTGTTAGTTCGTTTACTATACGAAACGAGCAGCTAGATCAACATTAGAATAACATACTGACCATATTCTAACATTTCATCATGTCGAGCTAACGTTATAACATTGATTTGTTTTATGTACATTTGCTCAACTGTCTAATAAAGCTGTCAAGTCGTGACTCGTGAAGCTCTGTCAAGTCCAAATTAGTCACGGACGCTAGCTCTCTGTCGAGTGGAAGTCAGTCTCGGACGCTAGCTCTCGGCATCTCAAAAACGCCACGTTGATATTGATCCTCATTTTAGTTCTCCTTGTTTGTCCCAAAGTCTGCTTGCCATGGTCTATGTTTAAATGAAACAAGAACGGCGTGCCGCTAAACGTTACGCACTACGCAGTTGTCCACACGTCTGTCGTCATGGTTACGTCATGGCTATGGCGGTACGAGCGGAAACCGAGGATAGCGCGGATATTGCGTCATTGACAGGCGACATTTTTTTCCGGGACGGCCACTTATTTAAAATTGGAATTTCTCTGAAATAAAAAATCTTTGGAGACTTTTGGGATATTGTAAGTAAACAACTGCAGGAAATATATCACACTGTGCAAGTGATTTTTGGATATTTTATTACAAAATTCCTACATATTGTATCTTTAAAGACACTTAATATGAGTCCAAAATGGTTTAAAAATTAAGTGGCATGTGAAGTCTTTTTGTAGACGCATGCAAGACATAATGAGAGAGCCTTCAGAGTGTTGATTCCCTTTCAAGTTTGAGTTTTTTGGCAGAAAAAGTGTGAAAATTAACAGTTGCATGCTAGCACAAATATAATGGGGGCTAAACATGGTTGAATTTGCATCATTTGATTGCATCAGCCTAACTAAGTGCAGTTTTTACTGTATTGCGGCAAATTGTGAAATTCTTTCATTTTGGGTTCAGAAATGTGTTTCACTCATTTCCACCAAGTGACGTTTGACAGAAAATTTCAAAACAACTAAAAATGGCACAGCTATTATCACAGCAGAACACTTGCTTTGCACACCATATGTCCGGTGCTTTCGTCATTAAATTAACACTGGAAGTTCAACAGGCTCTTTTCTGCTTTTACTGTAATTACAACACCTGCTGTGTAACGAGTCACATGGCCTACACCAACAGATTGACTGGGGAATATATAATAGCTGCTGGGTCACAGAGGTGTTACATTAAAGTGACTGTGCTTTAAAGAGAAAGAATGAGAAAGGAGAAAGAAAAGAAAGGAAGGGATGTTCTGAGAGCAAGTGGAAGGGTGTTTGAGGTAATGAAGCAGAATGGCATTGCAATACGATTCAATGAGGTGGAATTGGCTGAGTATCAAATCCACACACGTGCATCTCAACCCCTCTCTGAAGAAGAACGAGTGCCCAAGTCTGCAAGAAAAATGGCAGCTGTCATTAAAAGTGACACGAGGCTGCCCTGCTACAGACTTGCGATGACACAGGGATCCAGCCAAGCAGATCAGAGTCATGTCACTCCAAACAACAACCATGAAAACCCACAGCCTTAAAGGGACAGTTCACCCAAAATATGAAACTTCTGTCAGACTTTATTCAGGCCCAAACCTGTATGACTTGTATGAATTTTGTTTTTTGTCCTTACAAAGAGAGCAGTTCCAGACTTGTTGTCACAGGTTTAGATCGACATGAAGGTGAGTAAATAATGACATATTTTTTTGGGTGAATTATCCCTTTAAATCTTTATTTTTTTTTTTTAATTATTATTATTTGTAAATCTATAAAGCTAACTTGAGTGATACGCTTTTCACCAGTACTTTGTCACCTTAGTTCAACTGAAGTCAAGGGAATGTGTTAATTTCAATTAAAGACCATTCCACCGCAGACTTGAATAACACAGCATATTGCAGTAGTCAATAGCATAACTTCTCCATTCATTTATGACCAGCCGTTGGCAAAAACGCTGTTGCTGCATCGTTCTCTTCCTTGATGAATGAAAACATGCAACATCGTTTCATTTAACCTCACATATCCTGTAAATGCTACACTATTAAAGATGAAAGTTTTAAGAGGCATTATTGCATATATTCAGAATTAATACATTAATAATACTTCCTCTTTAAAAATTATATTAAAAAATGGTGGTGCTCAGTACCTCTTGCTGAAGGTCTTTGATGATTTTGGTCTTCTTTTCCATCTCCATCTTTAAAAACTTTATCTGTATGGAAGGGGGAAAAAATTGCATGTTAAAGCAACAGTAACATTTTATACAGGAAATAAAATATTTTAAATCTGTTTTAACAAAGAATAAAGTATGCTGTTAAATATACACTACCGTTCTAAAGTTTTGGGACAGCACGATTTTTTCAAATGTTATTAAAGTCTTGTTTTGTTCACATGCAGAATGTATTTATCTATCAAAATTACAGTAAAAATAATATTGTGAAATATTTTTACAATGTAAAATTTTATTATTTTTTTACTCATGTCTGTTTTTATATGTTTAACATATTTTAAAAGGTAATTTGTATACATTTCCTGTATCACCGCATTGTAAAATAGAATGAAAAATGAAAATAGAATATTCTTTGTAGAATACAAATGTGGAAGCGAGAGTTCCCAAACCAGAGCGTGGTACAAACAGCCAAAAAAGAATCAGAATTGTTTACGCCCCTGAGGGTGAACCGCAACACCAATCAAATAGAACGTTCCACTATTGCTCCTTATTCCTTATTCACCCAGCTCAGTTCTGAATGTCAAACTACCTCAACTCGCAAACGCTCTCTCTCCTCCCTCCAGCAGACACTGGAAAAATAACAGCACATCTAAATACTGAGGCCGAGCAGCTGCACATTTCCAGACAATACGCCAGCGTAGCTGCAGGTGGATCCATTCTGATTAGCAATTTAATTGAATTCAGTCCAAGTTCATATATTGATATGCTGCAGTCAATGCATAGATATTTTTTCAATCTTGCTTTTTTTTTGTGTCTGTGTGTGGATTACAATAGAACGGTATCTTGTTTCTCATTTCCTGGTTTCACGCGGCTTTGTTTGCGAACTACATGCATCCTGAGTCTTTTCTGTCCTGACTGTCTTCACTAAACATGTTTTGATTCGTTGAATACTTCAAAGGGTTTATATCAGATTAAGGGTCATGAATAATTTCATTTGTGTTCTTAAAAGAATCTTAAAATGATAGCTTACTAAAACTTTCGTGCAGAAAAGAAAGGGTAACCAAAGAAAGTTCTGTCATCATTTATCCACTCATGTCTTTTCCTTCTTATAATACTTTATATTCACGTTTGATTTTTTGTTAATTATTTTTGTCCATATAATGAAAGTCAATGAGGTCCAAAATAACACTGGACCCCATTGGCTTTCATTGTATGGACCAAAAACAAACAAAATAAACAACACTAAGACATACAGGTGAAACTCGAAAAATTTGAATATTGTGCAAAAGTTCATGTATTTCAGTAATTCAAATTAAAAGGTGAAACTAATATATTTAGTATATATAACTATATACATATGCATGATTATACTTTTCATACTTTTTATTGATTTCATGTAATATTCTAATTTTCTGAGATTTTGAACTTGGGGTTTTCAGAAGCTGTAAGCCATAATCATCAACATTATAACTTTTGCACGATATTCAAATTTTTCGAGTTTTTCCTGTATATTAAAATATTAAAGAAAGTCAATGGCATGAGGGTGAATAAATTATGCTAAAACAGTCTCTCAGTGCACAAGTTTTGAAAATGCAGTTAAGCTGATATGGACTTTTTTGTTGCCAAAACTCAGGACAATGCTAACGGCTCAACACAATAGCCAGCTAATATAAAGGTTGGCATAAAAAGACACTTACAGGCAAACAAAAGGTCACAGCTCGTTGGGCCGTTTCAACAGCAGTGCAAAATGTTAACATTCCCCGAACTGAACGGGCACATTGTTGCAGCTTGTGAATATATCTGGGGTTGTGAATCAGCTTTGCTCTCTGTAATTGGTGTCAATTGCTGGTGAACTATTCACAGAATGGGAAGAATGGCCAGAGCTGGTGAAATGCTAATTCTGAGAGATTCATTCTCATTCCAAACACGAGCCCCTGTGCCTCTATCCCCCGCAGTACGGCGCAGACACACACAGAGATGAAACAAGAAAAGTTGCACGCAGATAATTGTGTATCTTTTCCAGAGACAGCAAGGGGCTTCCTACAGTTTTCCATAATTACTGTAACATAACTCTTCCATACCGAAAGGTAAATGCCTAAAATAGAAGAGACTCTCTATGGCCCCTCCATGCCATCTCCCTGACTTCAATGAGGATTCTAGTGTTATCCTGGTAATTCGTTTGGAGGGTGCAGTGGAAACACAGCCAACATGCAGAATGGAGAAGTCTTGATATTTAGTCTGAACCAATAAGACCAATTTCGAGCGACGTCCCAGTTACGTCACGGCGCGAGCTGGAGGCAAAACAAAGGGAAAACTGGAGGCGCCCAATACAAACCAGCACAGATTCGGCTACATAATAAATTATTATTATTATTATTATTATTATTATTATTATTATTAAATGTCATCTTGTTGTGTTGTTGGGTGTAAAAATCAATGAAAAATGAATATGCTGTATCTGTAATTTTTATTTCTAGAAAATATTCACATCACTAAAATTGCACCGTAATGTCACTCTTTACATTGTCGTCTTCTTGGCGCTGGCTAGGCAGAACTGCGGATCGTACCACACAAGTCTTGTATGACCATTCAGCACATAGTTATAGGCATTTACATGCCCTCAGTTTCTCTATCAGGTAGGTGTAGAAGTCAGGCCACTCAACCGGAGGTAGCGTTAACGTTAATCCTGTCAGATCGTCCATCCATTGAGCGTGTACGGGTCAGCCAATGGTTCCGTCCAAAAATTAACTTTTGCAGGTCCTGGACAGTGAGTGACCTTGCACATTAAGATAAAATCGGATTTTCTCCAGTCAATGTTAAAAAAACAAGCTAACAAAACTTGCAAACTAACGTCAGTGAACTTTTTTTTTCTTTCCAAAAAGTGAAAAAATGTCATTACCATCACACATTCTGCCACAATACTGTAGAAAGTTGATCAAGGTCATGATCATCAGATCTTTATTCCAGGATGTGTATTGAATATTTTAACAGACTAGAGCAGCTTGCTTTTTTTTTAAGATGTCAAGAAGTCAAAAGTGATGTCAAGAGTAATAATGCAAGCGGCAAAAGCTATAGGCAATTAGGCTGTTATCATTAGTATTTTGACAGTCCTTAAAAGCCAAGTTCATGTTTTCAGCATTTCAGCAGGTGGTATTTATATAGTTTAACACATCAGTGTAAAGGGTCTCACGGTGGCCTGTTGTTTCTCTGCACGTTCAGCTGCATCATCCAGTTGTTTCTGCAGAGCTGCCTGGAGCGACTTCATCTCATCCCTGTGAATGAGAGAGATAGAGGCACAGAGAAAAACAAATGAAAAACAGTGAATAAGAGTGCACAGGGGAATAGCGATCACAATGGCCATCTTAAATGTGAGATATACTCTAAAACACACATACAGTCATGCCATATAAGCACATGAGCACAACCGAAAATCACTAATATCTGAGCAAAGGTCCATGACAAATATGTAAATCAATACACCCTACCATAAAGCAGGGATCGCTCACACTGTACGCTTGATGCCGAATGATAAATAATGTGAATTGATATGCTATACCCTTTACTAAACACACAAATAAAATACTAAAATAAAATCAGCTGCATTGTGCATCGCAAAACAAACAACAAAAAAAGGTGTGTCTCAATGTTTTATTTCATGGGGATGGAAAATTGAACTTTTCTTCCCTGTGGTGAAAACTCACCAAACTTTGCATGCATGCGAGATCTGTGGCTAATTGCATTCTCTGTAATTTTAGGATGGATGGGATGTATGGTTGCCTAGCAACTAGTGGATAACTTTGCAATATTCATAACATCAGCACTGTTTGAGCTACACTGTTTGAGCTCAAGACGTAATATTTCATATGAGAGTCACACAAATTTGCCTCGAGGACCACCAAGTTCCGCCATTAAGACGCTTTTCAGTATCTGACATTTCAGGCAAAACCAATGGCTAAAGATTTTAAAGGGTAACACTTTATTCCGATGGCCCAATTTAGATATTGCTAAGGATTGTCAATGGAACTTCATCTTCACAAAAGGGCACTATGGGTGTAAAGCAGCCAAAAAGGGGTAGAGTCATGAGGACCTTCTGAATCATGAAACGACAAAAAGGACACCCTGAAGTTGTGTTGCCTTAACAGACATGGGCATGTGAAGGTCACAAGACCGCAAGCCTGAACAATTTGGATCATGTCCATTTCTCTTTCATCTACTTTATGATGTTCTGGCAAGCAGCGCTGGGACAAGAGCCGTGTGAATGGAGCGAGGCCGGTGGCGCAAGGGTTAATGAGTCTCACCACACCGGTCCCCAGTCCCACGGAGGAATTCCAGAAGGATAAAAACAGGAGTGACGACAGTGAAGGACAAGAGAGGACCAGGCCAGGACATTGTGTTGTTGTTTTGTTCTAGTTTATGCAGCAGTCGTCCGTGAGAGGTTGTAATTTTTCTTTCATTTTGTTGTTTATGTTTATTTCGTGATTAATGTCCGTCAATTCCCGCCTCCTCCTCTGAGCCTTTACCATTGTTACAGACGACTTCTTATACCGACTGGATTCTTTTTATAGTTTATTTTTAGTTTCATGAAACCTAAAAGTCATATTAAATGTTTATCAAGTGGCTCATTTATATCAGCATGTAAATTCTAAAATAAATCATCTAAAGTGGGATCCAAAATATTGAGACCACCAGTGAAAATGCATTTATCTAATGTAATATGTTTTTTTTTTAAATTATATTATAATTACAACAATTTTAACGAAAATTATTATTATTATTTTTTAAATTACAGAATTCCAGATTTTTTTCTTTATTTTATTAGAAATTTTATTTTATTTATTTTTCCCTCCTGCTAGAAATCTCAAACTTTTAACCCAGGTTCATTGTAAAGATTTCATTTCTGCACAAAACCACGAGTGGTGCTAATGCTCTATCACTTTTGAAATCAATGTACCAGTTACACTAAACTCTACCCTGAACCTAGTCTCAGACGTCACACCTACGGTTCGGCTGAACGCTGATGCATATGGCACACAAAATGGGAAACATGCCTGGAAGCAAAGCAGTAGTGATGCCAAACCCCCTTATGGAAGGAGAAAGCTGTCGTCTTTACAACTGTGACAATGAGCTCTTATCAGGATCAACTAAACGCTGGATTTCCAAAAGTATGTGAAGCATGTAAAGTTTGTGGCATAGACTCTTTAAAATATGTCCAAGAGCTTTACTTGCCAATCCAAAAGTGTAGGAAAGTAAGAGATAAAAACACATTACTGAAGCAACCATGCCATTTGAGCTTCCTATATGAGACTTTGAGCTCTTTTAATCAAGTGGCGTAGCTTGTGTATCTCGGGTTTTCACAGGTTTTAACTGAGTGCTCTACCAAATTTACTTCTTTAGAAAAGACATAGAGCTGGTTATGTGATTTCAAAATATAGTATTGTGCAAGGAGCTACTAGAAAAAAAGTCTTTATTATTCCATAATCTGCCCCTTTATTCATACTTTGTGTGAAAAGTAATAAAAGTCATTGGCATTTTACAGCTTCGAATGTTCATTTCAGCTGGAAACCACAGTGAATTGCATTTAGCTACATTGTAAAATGTAGATAAAGACACGGTTTCCCAAAGGAAACATTATTATTCATTTAAAATCATAAAGCTTTCTTTTGATTTCCAGGTCTACATTATGCCTTGAACATCAGATTTTCTATTTGGTCTCAGATTTTTGGACCCCACTGCATCTATGCTGCACTAAATCCTCTGAGGAACATCACCGTGAGCCAACTTGCAGGCGAAATACAGCATCCATTGTCATTCTCCTGACTTGCGTAATCACAAATGTCCATGGGACATTTCTTTTTCTACCAGGTGCTTATATTGTCATTTTAATCAAGAGAGTGAAGGTCAGAAACTTCAGCACATCTGCCCTGAATTTCAATATCTGTGTGCTGTTGATTGGGGTTAAAAATAGAAGCCATTACGCACACCTGACACAGGGGGAAATTGAATTCTGTCACTAACTCTCCACAGCCAACATGGATTGAACGTTGATGGATCCAGTCTGTTGCCATGATGCCACCAAGAGTGTTCTGGGGTGTTCTGCAGTTTCTATCACTGAAAACCCACGACAATTCAATCTGGTTACAAACCGAGAAGGTCGTAAAAGCTGCGTTAAAGAACCCTGTTGCTCTTGAAACTGGGAAATAACAGTCGCTGAGAGAGCCTTAGAGATGTACACGACAAATGGCGGAGCATCTGTCTATAGCCGTGTGCATGTAAACAGTTGCTAACAGTCTCTAATTACTGATGTTGGTGAGTAATTCATTAAAGAGTCTCTCACAGCACTGTTTCCTTCACAGTTCATTTCATCTAAAGTTGACTGAAACACCGCATGGGCTGAGATCCTTGTCTGTAAACTTTTTGAAAAGATTTGTTTTTTCTTAAAAGGGAATTAATACTTTTATTCAGCAAGGACACATTAAAGTGACAGTAAATGTTAGAAAATAATTCTATTTCAAGTAAATACAGTTATTTAGAACTTTCTATTTATCAAAAAATCCTGAATTTGTAAAAAAAACAAAAATCACAAAAAAATTAAGCAGCACGACAGTTTCCAACATTGATAATAATATTAAATGTTTCTTAAGCAGAAAATCACCATATTAGATGTGCACACTATTATAGTTATCTATAGTTACCATTCTTGGTGTGAACGGGCCTTGAAAGTTGCAGATTCAAATAGTCGTTCATTTATACAGTGATTCAGATCACGGGAGGAGCTGCGGAGAAAGAATATAAAGATTTACCTTTGCTTGTGACTGAGCTCCAGGATCCTCTGCACATCCTTCTTGGGCACGGCATCTTCATTCTTAAAAGACTGTGGGGAAAGAATTGAAGAGCTGTGATGTATGCTTTATGTATGTGAGTGTTTAAGCTGTTTATTTTTGGATTTGACATGGCAGATGATGCTGACACTGTCAGATTTGTTCATCTGTAAAGATATGACATCCTCTTTTTCCAGAAAGCCTGGAAAACCCAGTAAATAGAGCTTTACCAATTTGAGAAATGATGCTTTGGTGGGGCAGTTCCAAAGCATCTGTTTCCCTCCTCGGAGAAACATCAGCGAGATCAGAGGGAGGAAATCTGACTAATTCTCATTATAGCCTCATTTCCATTTTCTTCAATCAGCATACACCATGAATAATGGAATACAAAACCTTGAAAGAGAAAGATATGAAACCTTTCTCATTCAGATCATTTCTAGAATTTGTTCATTGACGAATTATGAGCATTTTTTTTTATATGCAAATTTTTATCCACTATCAAAAAGAAGTCATGGGTTGTGCTAAGTAGTAAAATATACTCTGGATTACATCATCAGTTATCATAATTAATATTATTAAATGGGTAACACTTTACAGTACGAATTTTACGAGGTGGCTAATTCATACTAATTCATACAACCTCTTTTGTACAAATTCGTCAGACTTCTGCTAAATCGTACATATTTTACGAGTTACCAAATTCGGATGAATTCATACGAATGACCTACACCTGACCACTGTCACTGATCACTGATCAACTGTCGTATTTGTTAACATTAGTTAATGCACTGTGAACTAACATGCACAAAAAAATGAACAGCAGGATTTTTTAATAGGTTAAATACTGTAAAAAATGTATTGCTCATTGTTAGTTCATATTAATACATTATTAATACATTAACTAATGTTAACAAATGAGACCTTATTGTAAAGTGTTAGCATTAAATGTACAAATGTCACAAGGAAAGAGAGATGAATCAATTCATATTATTTTTAGTATGATATTTTACACTGTAGGCAGATTCTTTTTTCTTACTGTTAAAAAGGCAAGGCTACATGAGCAATATTACACGATTAGGAGACGATATATATATATACATAAAATTACAACCAGGTTTTCATTAGAAAACAGAATGAAACTAATTATATAAAATAAAAATAAAAAATAATATTAAAAGTGTTCAATGTGTCATACACCTCTGCATCCACATCAACATTCCTTATAAAATATTAGACAGACAAATATAATATATATAGATACAGAGAGCGATATATATAGATAGAGAGATAGATAGAATGGATTATATATATATATATATATATATATATATATATATATATATATATAGAGAGAGAGAGAGAGAGAGAGAGAGAGAGATAAAGATAGATAGAATATATAGATGTATATAGATAGAGATAGATGGAATAGATAGAGATACAGTACAGACAGACCAATAGATAAATAGACAGACCGAAAAAAAAGTGTTACGAAAAATTGTGTTTATCATGCTTTGATCTCAAAAGTTAATTAGCTTATACAGCCCTAAAAATCTATATTTTGTAAAAAAAATATTTCAGCATTGGGGTCCATTTAAAAAGAGGCCACTCTTTACTTTTTACTAAACTCTTTACTCCTGTTTATATTTTCGACAATACAGTACAATATTATTCTAGTCTCTGACAGCAAATAAATAGTAGTTCAAACAAAAGAATATCCCTCAAAAAAGATGCAATCATTGATCATTTTCTAGAAACATAATTACATTGCTATATAATTTGTAAATCCCAACACTGATCGTGGGGCAGCAGAACTCAGACAACATCATTCCACTTGACATTCTTTGGCTTGAAACATATTGGTCATCACTATTGCTCTGTCGCCCCACTCGGACTCCTCTGCGTTTCCAGAAACTAACAGCAACAAAGCTTTGTCAGGGGAAGACCATCTGTGCAGCTGTTGAGTTGTATTGAGATTGGCATCGCGGTGTCTTTTCAGGCCAAGCTGGCAGGAATGTGCCGGCACAAACACACAAACCCCTGCCAAGACTACAGGCTCCATCAGGCGAAGTTTAATGATGATGAGCAGCTCTCTGGGGAGATCTCATTATAAAAATAAACAGTATGGACAGTAAATCTGCTCAACAAAAAGGTTAACTGGTCACATATACATAATTGATCACACTGAAAAGGTCATAGTTGATCATGGTTTTACAAATGCACTGGAGATCCCGGCCTTAAACTCAAGGGATCTAGCAGTTCGGCGCAGGGCCAGGGATTCGGCAGTCGGGCCCTTGAGGTTCTGCTACTCTTGCATACACACCACCACATAACATCCTCACAGAACCATTCTACTCGCACACGCATTCACATGCAGGAATCACAGTGACACACAGAATCTCAATGAACAGATCATACAAAAACACAACGGCATCAAAATCATGATGATCCATTTCAGTGATGGATATATTTTTAAATATATATATATATAGAGCTCTTTCAAACTATTTCTGTCAGTTTTATTTACGCCGTTATTGTCCTTATCCATTAACGCTCCAGGCACTTCAGCAGAACAATAAATCACTCTATGAATTAGATTGAATGCATTTGGAGCGTATGTTTTTTTCTTCTCAGGCACCAGTGCCTGGTTGACTGCCATTGGACAAGGCAATCAAGTATTTGATTGACTGGCTCAGATGCCTGGAATAATGCATTCTCTTTGTGGCTAATCTGTCTCCATATGCGCCAGCACTGCTTTACATGTCCGCTTGCTAGGCTTACTAATGCAGCCCACTTTTTTACAGTTGCTTAGTGGTTGCACTTTACTGTAATTCAAAAATGACTGTGTGTTTTGCATATTGGTTTCTTTAGTAGTGTCCTGTTCACAGTATAAAATCCAACAGATAATTTTGCTCTCAAGGATTTTCTGAGAGATCGCTCATGCAATCGCATGTAACCGTATCGCATGATTTCATTTGCAATTATTAGTTCAGCCAGCAAGATTACCCATCTATTTCAGCCCGTTCTCATCCTAAGGCGTAATATAATGACGCTTTTGCCAAAGCGTCTATATCGAACGCGCATGGCACCCTTTAGCGTCAATATGAGACGCCGATATATATGGGTCAGAAGGCGCCTCCTAGCGGTCTAACCCTAACCCTACACCATACCTAAACCTACCCATCTCTCTGCGTGTTATATTGACGCTAAAGGGTTCCATGCGCGTTGGATTTAGACGCTTTGTCAAAGTGTCAGAATATGACGCCTTGGGATGAGGATGCGTTGTCTATTTTGGCTAGCTAACACAGCAATGTGCAAGAAACAAGCCTTATTTGGAATATGTGGGACAGTATACCAACAAATGAAAATTCTGTCCTCATATACTCACATTTCTTTCTTCTGCGGAATAAAAAATATATATTTTGACCAAACCAAACAGTTACCAAACTTCCACTGCATGGGTAAAATCTCTGAGACAAAAAAAAACAAAACAAATCCTCTTTTGTGAAGTCATAGAGGTTTGGAACGACGTGAGGATGAGTAAATGACAGAATTAAACTTTTTGGGTGAACTACCCTTTTTTTAATTAAACCCTTTTTTAACAATCTTTTTTGGGACACAAATACTACAAATTCATAAAAACATATTAATATTTCCTCAAATATTGCCAAAACTGACTGGCTGACTGACCAATTAACTTAAATTAAAAAGGTTCCCAGCATGCATTTCAGCAAAACAATTAAACAGTTATTGTTTTGCACACCAAAATGCACTTAAAACAATCATGAAATAACAATACAAATCAATATTATATTCATAAATTCATATTAATCTATAACAATAAATGCAGAAAAATGTTGTTGATACTTTTGTAACATTTAATACATGAATGCAATATTAACTACAGTAATTTAATCTTTTTGTAAAGTGTTTCCCTTTTACCTACTAGAAACTATAGAAGATAATGTACGTTTTTCAATTAAATGTTATGTTCTTTTTGGTTTAAGCCTTTGCAAAGTCCGAAATATTCACAAGAACAAAAAACTGTGTTAAAAAATGGCAAAGAAGACTTCTGCTCTAAATAATTTCAATAGGCTACTTCTTTAAGGTATCGAAAATGTTTACACCTCAAAATGGCATAAAGTGAAAATGTCAACAAAACATAAAATGCAAAAGCAACACATGATAAGAGCAGACTAAGATCTGAGTAGTAGAAACACCATGAGTAGCATTACAGCCGCAAAAACTTGAGCCGCCACAAAGAGTTAGAAAATCAAATGAGACGCCTCTAACACTTGAAGAAAGATCTTCCTCCATTTGCAAGCATTAAATCATGTAACAAAGATGCACTCATATGGATTATTTACATTTTGAAAGGAAAACAAAGTTTCCCATCAGCACACAGTCGGAGGCAGGAGAGAGTTTTACCTGCAGGTTCCCCTTGATGCTGTCCAGCTCCTTTGATGTTTTGGAGAGTTGTCGTAAAATTCCTGTCCTCTCTGTGAAAACCTCCTTCAGCTTCTTCTCCAGCCCCTCATAGCTACAGGAAGAGAAAAGAAACAGAAAGATGACTTCTTTAAATCTACGGCATGCCTGGCAAATTCATTCTGCACGGCAGGTTACAGCAGCCTGGAGGATTTCAAGCCATTGTGAGTGGATGATGAACTCAAGAAAACATCCAATCCTGAAAAAGAACTTGTGACCTCGCCTCAAAGTCACGTCAGGGTCTGTTTCAGGATTTCTCGACGTCTAAGGTAGCAGACAGAGAAAAATATACAAATATTTTATGCTTTAAAAGCCTTTCAGTAACACATTACAGTAAGGTCTATTTTGTTAATGCATTAACTAACAATGAGCAATATCTTTAATTAAAGGTGCAGAATGTAATATTGATAGCTAGTGGTTGAAATGGGTACTGCAGTCCAAATTCAAAATATTGGAGAGGGTTGTTTCCCCGCTCCACCTCACGCGGGTTGCCACATTGAGAACACGAAACGGGAACGAGCGCAATTGGCAATGGAAGGCGAGGAGATTTACACATTGCAAGTTGATTTATCCACGTTTTTATGTGCTCATAGAGACTTTAAAATGGATGTCGAGGCTTTTTAGGTTGAGGTTTTAGGTTCTCTGTCAGAATTTCAACACTTTGCCAACCCAAAAAAACAGATGCAGATGTGCATAGCACAAAAAAGAAATAAATATAACGTGCCGTGATTTTCTTTTGTCATTGTCCCAAATACAAATCATAAATAAGTTATGTAGAGTACAGTCAAATGCTTTCAACAAATGGGCTCTTTGCCAAAGCATCCTGAGCTGCTGTAGCTGAACCGTTATATGTCAGGGAAACCAAAGCACAGTCATACTAATCTCCATGATAGGAAAGCAACACCTGTGAAATAAATAAATCATGCTGGAAGGCATCATGCCTATAAAACTCCCACAGTGTGATGTCTGTGAAACTGATCAAGGGTGTGGGCTGGAAGAGACAGATAGAGATAGAAAAAACATCACGCTCTCTCTACTAGATTTCAATAGAGTTGGACTCATCTAGGGCAGACCAATGAGAGGTCAATAATTGAGTCTGGCTCAAACAAGGGGTCAAGGTTTGGCTGGTTAGTGTGACCCAGTTAGCCCCTGCTGCTAAATGGCGCAGCTATATAATATCTGGCAGCAAGAAGCATCTTTCTATTCATTGACGGCCATTCAAACAAAGATGTGTATGTGTTATGGTGTTTATCTGTTCATTTCACTATTATTTATAAAATGCACGTGCCCTCGTAATCTTTGATCAAAATAACTTGTAGCATCTGTTTTCTTCTCTGATGATGTGTTTACTGGCATGAGGGCGGGACAACCTGTCACTCACGTTAGATCAACCAATAGCAAACCACAACCATCCAACGATCCAATCAATTCCCCACGGACAAAATCAAGCCCCACCCTACATTTCTTCTTGTTCAAGAAGCCGTTTCACTTCCGTTACATGGTGGACAGAAACTTTTGTTATCACTTCATTATTCCAAAGCATAATATCACTTATTACTCCACTACATTTCATAAAAACATGTCGTTCCTTGTTATTTTGAACTGAAGGAACAGTCACCCGCTCCTACACACGATAACAATGTCCGACTTGTGAACAAGCTGATTATTTTCAATTAACCTGATAAATTGGTTCACAAACAACACTGAAAGATTCATTTGTGAATTGAACTGATTTAACTGCATCTGTTCTCGAGTGAACAACTCACTAATTCAGATGATCTCCAGTTAGCAATTCACAAGTAAAAGACTCAAAATGAGCAAAGAACGGGAGATCCTCTGAGGTTGAGTGATCGTGCGAATCAGCCGTGAAAATTAAGTTGCTAATGCTGAATTAGCGCGAATAAAAACTAAACAACGTTAATATAATGCACATTAATCCCCAATGTATTTTAATATATTTCGAATTGAATTTGTAATTTATTACGTATAAAATGAATAATAAAACATTTATTAACTTTAAATGTAATATCAAATACCACTCCACAGTTAAAATTATAATCAAGCATGTGCGCTTAAGTATGTTAGTCAATTATATTAAAGCATGACAAAAGATTTTTAAAACAATGATTTCAAATTTACTTTAAAACTTTTAATTTTGACATTTGACATATATACAGGTTAAAAGTGTACTTATAGTTCTAGGACAATACTTCCTCAATACTTATGTCACTTTTCTCAAAACTCTTCACACAGAACTCTTCTATAACCAACATAAGCTTTGCACAGCAGATAATAGCATGCACACTGCACTAAAGCTACCAAAACACTTCATACACATCTCAAATCAACTCATTCTTACAGAAGACAAAGGATGTGACCCAACAAGCACACTTTGGCACTCATAACATGTCAATAACAAATAAAAAAACACGTTTACATTACAGTACAAAAGTATTCTTAAGTTTCCCCTTTTATATAGATGGTAATAAAATGTAAAGACTAACACCTGTCTAGTTGTCGGCTAATCGAAATGTTTCTGAATATATTTGAACATGGCATTATTGTAGAAATATCTTATTCAGTTTTGTATTATGTTAAGGTTTAACATTTTAGAAAAGAGTATAATTGGCCTGTAGGTACATAGAGTCTTGACAGTGGTTGTGTCTAAGTGAGAGAATAATTTATGTGATTTGAATGACATTGAATGCATTTGTGCCAAAGCAGTGATAAATTGCCCACATAAGCTATGTTTCCATCCAAAGTTGCACTTAACCTAAATATAACTTATGTGCAAAACTGTTTATTGCATAAAAAAAATTTGTGAATAAATCAGCGTTTCCATCCCACGTGTTCAAGAGAACAAAATCGTCACTTATAACGATAAAGGCCAAGCATTGACATTAGATGACCGGGAATGCCACCGGAAAACTTTCTCCCGATATTATCGACCTTCTTTGGCTCAAGATACAAACAGCTTCATCGTCACAACGGTACAGGTAACCACAGAGTCGGGAATATGAGGAATAAATTGGTCATTACTATCACAGGTTGATAATTATGCTATGACCTCTTTTGACACAGCTGTTTTGGCAGCCTCTCATACGAGAGAGACCACAGAAAGTGTTCTAATGAGAATCAGCCTGTCAGACAAACAGGCTTATAATCGCATGCTGTACTCCACAGCTCCTCATTGCCAGCGATCGCATAATTCTGATTAAAGCCACACCATGTGAAGGCTGACGATAAACCACAATGCTCCTGAAGAAAAGTTGCTTAGCTGTAAGGATCTGCCAGAAACAATCTGCACACATGAATGGTGATGCTGTCTGAAAAAGGGATTGTTCAAGATGAAGGGAGCTTTGAATAACAGCACACGACAGGCAGAGAAACAACCATACGCACACACGGCCTCATTAGACAGAACCTCCCTACCCACCCAGTACGTTTCTGCGCTCGACTTTGAATTATATGAAACTGATCTTCCTCCGTAATGAAGAAGTGCTGAAGCCTGGTCATTAAAGTGGAAAGTGCTGAGTTTCACAAGTCTAGAGCACAGGCTGCTGCTACAGCTCAGTATGGATCTATATAGGCCTTCGCTGAGGTAAAGATCAGATGGAGTGTGATTGGGCTTTAGCCAACAAGGCAGGACCCATCACTCCTCATCTTCCATTAGCCACTGTTGGACTGAACGTTTCCTGCAATTTTATGTGCTTTCAGAATGATATAATCCCATAAAGAACTCGTTGCACCCTGAATATTAGAGGGACTCTATGAATTGTATTTACATAAGGTAATAGAGAGAGAGAGAGAGAGAGAGAGAGAGAGAGAGAATATATGATGTCCAGCCAATACATTTTTATGACATATTCAAATTATTAAAAATATGTTAAATGATATGCTTACAATGTATGCAAGTCAATTGTTTTATTTGTGATGCAACGCAATGAATAATGGCAAATTATGCAGAAAGAAATTATGAACATGCAAAAACAAAAGGACACTATTTATAACTGATTATGTTGTTGTCAATGAATGCTTTTGTGAGCTTTTTGTTTTTCTATGCATAATAAAATAAAACCTCTAGCTGCAGTTTACCCATTTTTTTTGCCAAATAACTTAGTCAGATAAATACTAAGTTGACTAAGTTTAGTGTTTTTTTCTTGGTTTTTTTCTTATATAATATAAAAAAATATATAAAATATTTACCTCATATTTTGATGGTTTAATCGAACTTGTAGGGTCAATAAAAACAAATTTTGGCCACTACTGTGTGTTTTATATGACCAACCAATTAAAACACACCTATAATTTAAAATGTGTAGCCATAAATATACTAGACAAAGATTAGCTGTCACAAAGTCGATTTCAAAAACAGTAAATCCACATATAGTACCTTACCTAAAAGTGCACAAGTTTAGGCAGTTTATTTATAGTTTTTACTAACAAATACAATAGAGACTAAATAACTTCTGTACTGCATTTTTAAATACTTTAGTTGCTGTGCTCAAAAAAAAAAAAAGAGACGATAGCATCCTGCAGCTGCTGAGCATTATGAGTATGACCAAACATCTGCCATTAAACATCCTGTTCGGCTGTGTGGGATTTAAAGTCCTCTATATATTTTCTGCATGCTTTGAAATTCGTGGTTATGTCAATTTTGCATTAAATATGAATGAGAACAAAAAGGAGGAGTAAAGAGAGATAAAAAGGAAGCACTAAATGAAAAATTGCTGGGGAACGCAGCACTACTCCTTTTAAACGAACTGTTAGTGCCGTGTGCCGGGAAGTCAGTGTCTTTTGTATGCATTTGCTTTAATTTCAATCTTTATGCGCTGTCTTTCTTTGAGCCAGATAAATGTGACGGCAAGCAATTGGCAGGAATCACTGTGGCCATAGACAAATACTGTGAAGGTACAGTAATAATGGAAATAATATTTGGCAACACAACTGCCAATCTAAATTCCTCACTTTCTAGCCTATTCATCTGCATAAAACCCTTCCACAGTCGCAGAATACAAATAAATATGCAACAGCTCGTACAAACGCATGCACAAAGAATTCAATGCCACAGGGAGGAAACAAACAGAAAAAGGCACCTCAGCCCCGTTTACATGCTTTTTACAAACACAAAAGAGTTTATATTAGTCCACTGAATGACCAGGATAACAGCGTGCGATGCCAAACACAACAAAAAACAATTCACATGTGAATATTTTTGAGTAGAAACACATGAAATGAGTTTGATAAGATTACACTGCACTTAAAGAGAAGCAACATGCCAGAATGCTTTGAAAAACATGGTTTCCCAAAATCATTAGTGTGGTTAAAGCTAAAATTAGGGCACTTGTCATACTGTGGACATATAATCTGTTTCTATATGACCGAGTTTAAATGGGGCGTGAAATTTCCAATTCATGTTTTATGTTGTTTCCCATTTGCAGTAAAGAAATGTTCATCTACAATTCTATTACACAATAAGCATGCTAACATCTGGAGACAACCTCCGGCCAGTGCACTCTTTTCGATCTCTGTTTTGGTATTCAGATCACCGTCGTTCTGCTTTGCTGGAAATGACTTGAGTTTGAGCTTTAGAGTTGACTCATAGTTACCGGTTCCCTTTCAGTCGAGAACGTCAGACGTCGACTGAATGGGGATCACGCTAGGGAGCCAATCGTCTTCGATTACTATTGAAGAGCCAATGGAATTGGCGTGCGTGACTCGCATCACACACTCCGCCCCCACAGTGCGGGTATAAATACGGAAGTGGATGCACGCACTAGTTGCCTTTCGCTTCGGAGCCGATCGTTTGATGTCTTGAAGATTGGTGTTCTTCTGGAAGACTCTCTACTGTAGTGGTTTCTACAGCGCGAGTGCAGCAGTGATCGTGAAATGATGTTGCCTCTATTTTTTTTTTGCCGCACATCATGATGCAGTAGCATGGGAAGCACGTCCTGATCGACAGGTTCCTGAGGGGAGCAAGGAGAAATGAATCCCCTTGCGCCCCTCTTTATCCTCTTGGGCCTTATCTCTGGTGCTACTGCACTGCAGAGACCTCAGACCAGCTCTTGTCTGTTAAGGAAATCAGCGGAAAAGGGAAGGCTTTTTCCAAGCGAGTTTGGACCACTAAATTAGTGGTTGCCTTCATCTTGGTAAAAATTCCGAGATGCACGTGTCCACTTAGGTGGTGAGCTCCTCTGAAGTAAGTGTGTGCTCCCGCCTAGGCGTTGACATAGCGTGCTTCGCTGACAGATATTCCAGCCCGTTCTCATCCCAAGGCGTCATACATGTGACGCTTGTGACATTTCGTCGAAATCTTACGCACATAGCATCCTTTAGCGTCAATATGAGACGCAAAACCCAAGGCGTCATACAGGTGACGCTCGTCTAAATCCGACGCACATAGCATCCTTTAGCGTCAATATGAGACGCAGATCCCAAGGCGTCATAACCCTAACCCTACCCCAGACCTAAACCTACCCATAACAGTGCGTGTTATATTGACGCTAAAGGATCCCATGTGCGTAAGATTTCGACGAAATGTCATATGGCGTCACCTATATGACGCCAAAGGATGAGAATGCGTTGGATATTCTAGAGTTGAGGGCTGGGCGACACCTGTAGTCGAACCGCTGCTTCCCGTTGGCTACCTTCTTATGAAGCCAGTTTCACCGTGAGCCCGGTTTGAAGTGTAGGCTTGCTGCGCCATTCCCCTCCTATGGACTGGATACGTGCGCAATTCTTGCTCCAGTAGAGTTCTCCTTATTAGCTGAACCCTGTCGAGTTCCTCCATACCCTTCGGCTACGGATGTGGCGGAACGTCGGAAGCCAGGCCTATCACTCGTATGCACTGGTGGAATCTGTGTTAGTTTGGGACCATATGTTGTGATCCCTACGGCGATCCCATATGTGTATTCTTCCATGTATTGTTGTATTATTTTCATGTTATCACTGTGAAGCTGCTTTGATACAATCTGTATTGTAAAAAGCGCTATATAAATAAAGGTGACTTGACTTGACATGGTACGGCTCCCTGCGGCGAGCCCGTGTCTTCCCTTGGCTGGAGCCACCACAATGACATTCCATATGTTGTACTGCCTGGTCATCCACCCAGTTCATATGTGTGTGTATTTCCACATGTTACCTCTTGTGGCAGGATGTGGCTTCTGCAGCGTCCCTTCCTTCCATGTATAGGGAACGCTTTCACAGTGATCCTGCAGGAACAGCAGTGACTTCCCTGACCTAAGCCCTGTCCCGTCTCCTTAAATCAGGGGGATCAGATGGCCCTGTCTAGGCACTGGAAGGTGGCAGCACTAGTGGAGTTTTCAAAAAGATCCCCATTCAGTCGACTACGTCTAACGTTCTTGACTGAAAGGGAACGCCCTGGTTGCATATGCAACCCACCGTTCCCTGAAGGAGGGGCCCCCGGAGCGAAAAAGCTACTAGTGCGTGCATCCACTTCTGTATTTATACCCGCGCTGTGGGGGTGGAGTGTGTGATGCGAGTCACACACGCCAATTCCATTGGCTTGTTCAATAGTAATCGAAGACGATTGGCTCCCTAGCGTGATCCCTATTCAGTCGACGTCAACTACGTCCTCCGTTCCCTCCTTCAGGGAACGGTGGGTTGCATACGCAACCAGGACGATATCTTATTAATTTGTCCCAGGCGTAATCTTGAAATTGAAATATAATCCATAATGCATTATTGAGCATTTCATTTAGGCATGCAGACGTGACTTGATATGTACCAGCCATAGCCTGCATGTCCAATTAAATCCTGTTTAAAATAACAAATTAATTGAGGTTTTTCTGGGAGGTACAGGGGTTGTTTGCCATATATGTTTGACTCCCATTCCAACTCTAGACATGTGATATGATTCTCTCTAACTGCTCTCTTGTCTGGTAGGAAGTTAAGCTGTTTAATAATGCCCAGCTGGAAGTGTCTAAAGCCCCCAGTATTACAGCCAGACTGGTATTGTTGTCACAGGATCTGGAGGATTTGTTTTTTATTATTAGGCCAATTTAATACCTGGAATACATTTTGTACCTCTCTGCACACTGCTAAATATATGGCAGGATACACGCAGTGAGTCAGTTAGCTGGTGTATCCTAATGCAATATTTTATGCCCTTGACAAGCACTCTGTGACTCTATTTTACATTGTCAAACACTGTTATTTTTGTTTGCCTCGTAGGATTAGGGTGGACATGTACATGTATATAATAAAGACCCTGATAACACAGTGCGCTTCAATGAGTTTAGAAAGGCTGCACTTAAAACACAAATATGTAATTAAACCTAAAGCAAGAATCAAAGATGAAATAAAGCCTATTATTGTGGTACACAGCAGTCATTTGAATTGTCAGTTTGCAAAACATTAGGCCAAATCACATGAGCAGGAGAGCTGTGGCTCTGAATAATCAGAAATTGAATATATACATCAGTATAACAAACAAGAAGTTAATATTAAGTAAATTACACAACATTGCCTGTTACTTTGTCTGTTTTGCTCTGCCAATGACTGTTCCAAAGGAAGTAAACGTAGAATTAAATGTTGTGCGTCCCAAGCCAAATATAATTCTTGAGTAAATCATTGAGTGAATGATTCAATGACTCACCCATGTCCAAATACGCCTGCTTCCTTACTACTGTATATAGCAGGTGAACAACAGTATGTGAAAAAAGTAGTATGTCCAAATTCATAGTATTCATAAAACAGAAGGTGAAATGTCATTTGGATAACCTATTACTTCCACAGAGATTCTCAAGTGCACATCTAATGGACACTTTATGTTTGCAATTTCAGATGGATCTAGTCACTTGTTTTAATGAATGAATCAGTTGACTAAACTAAACAGAATAAGTTTCTGGGTATCATCCAGATCATTTGAGTAAAAGACTCAAGAATATGGCTATATTGATCCCTATATTGATTTACTGTAATATGCAGAAAGAGGCATTTCATAATTCCACCACCAAACGCCCATTCACACCAAGAACGATAACTAACGATGACTACATTAGCGTCCAGACCAACACACAATAGCGTTCTGTGTATTATGAGCGTGCACTGAAGTTTAAATGCTCGAGCTTTTCAAAGCAGGGTGGATTCTGATTGACTGTCAATGTTTTTATCGTTTATCAGCTGGGAAAAAGTCATTCTAAAAACTAGTCCAATGAAATTGTTCCGCTGTGTTGTGGACTTTCCCATTCATAGAATTAGAATCATTATTAAAACGGTATAGTTACTTTTCTTGGTGCGAACGGGCTTAATGCAAAGACTTGTTTTGAAAATACAAAATGCACATTAATAATGTAAAATATTAGCTTTAGTCAGAATATCTTTTATACTATCAGTAATCTTGCTTAGTAGCAATGTTTTATGTTTTATCCCATACCCGTTCACCCATGTTGAATTTTTGTGCTTTGCATGGTATTAACAGATTCCAAATAATCTCCGTTTCAGGATCACAATTAGCTTTAAATCTGTCATGGCAGTAAATGCAGGCTTTACATAACCTGATGCTCTGAAAAAGGCTATTTCATTTAAAGACAAAAGGCTCTGCAAATGCTATAGGTTCACAATTCAAAGGTGTTTGTAACAGTGATCAATCAGCAAAAAGCAAAAAAGAATGAGCGATGCTTGGAAATCATCCAGCCCCATACTGAGCCAAAAGCAGTTCAGCATGCAATGCTGCAATTTCATCCTACAAATCACAACTCAATATGCCATACTGACCAGACTTGACAGATTGCTCCACTAACATTATGGAGGGAAAAGTCACAGGAGGTACACAAATCACAACTTGTGATGTTTGACTTCCAAGAAAATCTTCATTTGGATTTCATTTAAATAAATTTCAAGTATGATTGCCCTCATCTCATATTTTCTAACACCTGAGACGTAGTTACAATATTAAACTGACTAAAATCGTGATCTTGTTAGGCAAGAGTAACTATCCCTGGTTAATTCACTGGGTACGCATTTTAATTATGTCGCATAGATTACCAATATGTTGAGAAGAGTCTTTGTTTCATTCCAAAGGGCAGTGAAACATTAAAAATCAATCTCTTTCCATTACCCTCAGATACCTGTATTGACTGGCTCACAGCGTCTCAGCGTTCTCACATATGAGAAAAGACAGCAATCTGACAGAGCCCACAAAGACAAAAGAATGACCTTTTGGGTTTAGTGTGAGGAAGGGTAAAGTGTCGCTGTGGGATGGTTCAGGGCCTCTGTGCTCCAAAGGCAATTTTCAAAAGCTCAGGACACGCCTGTACACACTTTCTCCAGTGGACCGTATAGGAGCGCTGCCCTGGTTCAATGAGCCTTCTTGGAAATTTAATTTGATTTTCTTTTTTGCCGTTTTGTGTTATTAAAGACGACGAAAAAACGTTTAACGACCAGGCGACAATTGAACCTCTACATAACCGAATCCGCTCCTGAAATGTCAAGTTTTTTTTACTGAATGGAGAAAGTAGTAAAAAGATGTTTTAAAAGGTTTGAGAGACATACACTACAGTTCATAAGTTGAGGGTCAGTAAGTTTTTACTTTAATTATTTATTCAGCAAGGATGCATCACATTTATCAAAAGTGACGGTAAATAAATAATGTCACAAAGATTTTGGTTTGAATGCTCTTCTGAAATAATAAATCTTTCTTGAGCACTTAATCAGCATAGAATGATTTCTGAAGGATCATGTGACACTGAAGACTGGAGTAATGATGCTGAAAATTCAGCTTTGTCATCAGGAATAAATTACATTTTAATATATATAAAATAAAAAAAGTTTTAAATTGTAATAATTCACAATATTACAGATTTTTACTATATTTTCGATCAAATATAAACAGCCTAGGTGAGCATAAGAGACTCTTTAGTTTAGTTCCAAAATCAATATTTGCTGTTTTTTTAGTACTTATAAAGCACATATGAATGCCTTATTCTGCATGACCATATTCTACATCCGCTAATCCTACCTAATACCTAAACTTAACAACTACCTTACTACTAACTATTAATAAGCAGTAATTAGAGTTTATTGAGGCAAAAGTTGTAGTTAATAGTTAGTAAATAGGGAGAATTGGACTCTTATCTAAAGTGTGACCAAGACTTCTTTCAAAAACATTTGGAAACTCAAGTTTTAATCAGTTGCAAAACAAACTCAAATTGTTGTTTTTTTCTCTTTCTCGCTCTCTTCTTTCACTCTAGGGAACAGAAAGAGTGGTATTAAAATCAGTTCATAATCATAAGTGCTGATGTTACCCCGACTAGACTATTATTGGTCCATTGGGGCCATAATTGCATTTCAAAGATGCACAGTATCAAGTAGCATTCAATCCTTTTACATCAATTTGGATTAAATGAAAGTGATAAGGTGTTCTCAGACTGCAAGCCCACATGAACACGAGCAGTAAAAATGATTCACCGCAGCCCATAATGAAGTGTTTTGTGTCTCCTCGTGTCGTGTGGCGCCTCATTACCGAGCCAAGGTAAGTGTTATGTGAAACACTGGGGTCAAACCCAAGAAGGAATGTGTCATTTCCTTAATCAAACCTTTTCAGCAGATGGTTAGAAGTTATGTTAAATGACAGATGAAAACTTAAGGCCTTTCTGGTCAGGAATAATATGTTCTGATTACGTATAAGATAATAAAAGCAATTATTTGTGCATGTAAGAAAGAGGTTTCCGATGACTGTTTATTGTCACGTACAGTAGCAGGTAGAGGGAGCCGAACTAAATTAGCATGCCAATCTTCAGCTTCCCGTGGGGAATTGGACTCAGGTGCAATGTTTTCTCACAAGGCTTTAATTCAGAGTGTAAACAGGGAATCAAACGTCCCTGCTTAGCACATATGTGCTTATGGAAGTGGCAGTACTGGCTATTTATTCTCAGTGTTGCCGGCTCAATGTGTTCGCTTTTTGCCTCGGGCTTGCACCTGGTTCCTTTGTAAGGAGAAATTATTAACCCTCGTCTCCTGCATTATGAATTGTCATGCCATCTTCGCAATGTATGCATGCCAAGAGGAACGAGAAACCTCACAAGTCCTGTTCCAGTCAAATGGCAGTGGTCTCTTACGTTATACAGACTGCTAAAGGTCTCTCTGCAGTTCTGACCCCTCATCCGTCTTAGTGGAGCTCTGGGCTGGACTCCTCTATGCTATAAAGCTGCCAAACTCTGCATTTGCCAATGTTTGCTAAATGGAATCATTCCAAGTGTTGATCCCAACCAATGATGTCGCTGTTTAACAGACCTCAGTCAACCTCTACTGATCCATCTGCATCAGTGTGTCTACACATTGAGAGAGAGAGAGAGAGAGAAATGCTAAAAAGCCATCAGTTGGAAATAGCTTAGCATTAATGAGGAATGATAATAAAATGGTTACTTCTAACTTGACTTGACTAATTACAATGACAAACATATTCAGGACAACTGTTAAGATGATAATAATAAAAAAGCAAATCAGCATATTAGAATGATTTCTGAAGGATCATGTGACACTGAAGACTGGAGTAGTGATGCTGAAAATTTCAGAAAATTTCATCAGGGGAATAAATGACATTTTAACAGTGTTTTAAATGGTAATAATAGTTCCCAATATTATTGTTTTATGGTATTTTCAATCAAAAACACAGCTTTGATGAGCATAAGAGACTCATTAAAAATCGTATGACCCCAACCAGTGTATATACAGTATGGTAGTGTGTATTAATATCGCCATGCGGTAATATTATCCTGGAAGTCTAATATATAAAGAAATGGCATGCTTGTTTTTAGCAACATTCCCATTGCAAACGTTGCAAAAAAGGGTTATATAGCTACAATCCCAAGAGGTGGACAATTATTTCCGCTGTTATGTAGCTAGCTAGTTTACTGAACGAACTGCCTTATTTAATGTAGTGTGAAAATGGCATATATGCTAATTGTGACATTAAACTGTTTACCATCAGTGTTGCCGTTTACCCTCTTAGTGTTCACTTCCACTTTCTAAATCAGAAATGGGAATGAGATCTGTGATAATCTTTAAGGATCAGTCGAAACAAGAACAACTGATTTGGAGAACGATTGTGACCTGATGTTTTTTTTCTCTCTCTCTCTCTCTTTCTTTCTTTCTTTCTTCCTCTACAATCATGTCCAGTGTTTCAGCTGAAATACCTGACAGTTCTGCCATTGGCAGGAGTGACTCTTAAGTGATCTCCAGACTTTTAAAGGCTGATATTTGTGGAGGCATCGCCACTAAAGCTGGTGTCAGGACCGGGGGAATGTTGGAGGAAGGGGTAATGGTTTCACTAATCTTGTACGTGCTAGACATCCCATTAAAGTTGTAGGGACAAGATGTCAAGGGAACAATCAGTGACCACTTAGAGCCACACAAAGCAGGTGTCAAGGTTCTTTCACATGTAGAAATGAGAATATCTCTTCGGGTTATCCTCTGGTGTCTAAGAAAGAAATAAAAAAAAGCTGTGTGGTCAAATTGGGTGTCAACCACTAGTAAAGGCTTGACATTTAGATGTGTGGCAGATAGGCAATACTCTTCTGTAGGCAGAATTACTTTTGTCATTTGGCGTATGTGAGTGTCCTGCCATGATGCTGATGGGGTGAGTCCTATTAAGAGACTGTTTGGAAAAGGAATTCAAAGCAATTCGATGCATGCTTTGTTCAGAAACTGATCAAACTCAAAAGTCATTTTGATCTGAACTCTGAAACTTTCTGAGAGGCGTTTTAATTGACGCTCTACTCTCCAGTCAATGAGTCTGTCTGAATGTACCCTCAATTATGTGGCCATTGGATTTAAAAATGGTCTGTGTGTTAAACGGCCAATACCTGGGTGTCACCGATAAGCATTCACTGTCATCTGACAGCTGTTCATTAGGGTTTAACAGTGTACCAACCTTTTGGGTTCATTCACACTCAGGCTGTCATTCTGATACGCACCAGGTTTGTGTGTGTGTGTGTGTGTGTGTGTTAAGGGTAGGCTATACCCTCTCCAAATGTCTGCCTGAAACCAATCAAAACCTGACAGTAGATCCCATTCAAAGTGCTCGATTCCATTGTGTGAACACAGTGGCGCTTCACATTAACAAGTAGTAATCAATACACTTTGAGCTTTCAAAAAAATATATAAAAAAAATAAATACATGCTCAGCATATTCACAAGGACTGCTTACATTAAATGAGAAAAGAAAGAAAGAAACGCCCATGTGTTTTGATGTAATCAGATATGCTCTTTTAAGCCGAGCCTGTGGCCTGTTTTAATCCTGCATTTCAAGAGTGTAAGAGATAAAAGCGTTATTTCCAGGGAGGAGGGCTCTCTTTTGTTATTTTTCCTCAAGGGCACTTACTTTCGAAGAATTTGTTTACCATGAATTGAGATGTTGTGTTCAAGGACAATAATTAAACATTTCCCAACTCCCCCAAGACCAGAAGTACATCCCACAGATCATTTCTGCAAAGAAAGAAAGAAAGAAAGAAAGAAAGAAAGAAAGAAAGAAAGAAAGAAAGAAAGAAAGAAAGAAAGAAAGAAAGAAAGAAAGAAAGAAAGAAAGAAAGAAAGAAAGAAAGAAAGAAAGAAAGGAAGGTGGAAATTTGGTGGACACATGGCCTAGTACTTAATATCAAGGGCCAGATTTACTAAATAGTGGCGCAAATAGTAAATTTACGAGCGCAAACCTTAGTAAATCACCTTGCATGATTCATTTAAATACTCTCCTCCTATAAATGTTGTGTCTGGAAAGGAAACTCCTACAAATGCATATGCTATAATGTCATTTAAAACATGTATTTGTCATTGGATCATTCAGGTTGTTAAACAACAAAAAATGAATCATTGAATCATGATTTTCTTATTTATTTTTATAATTCATTCAGATTCATTAAACATTTTAAATACTGCAGCAACTAACATTTTCATTCTCTGAGAATCAAGATTTTTTTTTGGTTGTTTTTTGTTTTTCAAACAATTTATCCAGAATCGTGCAGCTTTACTTCAGATGCAAAAATCCACCAAACTCAGCATGAGAAGTTAAGGGCTTCGCTTTAAGACAAAACCTAACCCTTCAGCTAGAGGCCGCTAGCTTCAGAACAGCTGCAGAAACACAGAGGCTGCTTCAGTGGTGAGGTCAAGCTCCTCTTATCACATTGGACAGGGACTGGTTTAAAGTCATGCTAGTTCAGGTGCTAGAGTGATGCATCTGTCTCTCGGCATTACATTCACTTGGGTTCTTGGGTTTGGATCATGCTGACACACGTTGACAGTGTGAAGGTCAACCACCATCTCCATGCATTCCACTAAATCTCACTGGGTGGAAATCAAAGTTCACACTTAATGTGCACAAACACATACTGTATACATATGCATTGCACACACATACCCAGTTAGTCTACCTAGGATGAGATAATTTTTTCTGTATATTGAAGCACTTAAAACCGCTTTCCACTGTTTTAATTAGTCTATTAACAATGTCCAACATTGAACATATAAATGCCTCCTTTGAACCCCCTGAAATCTCACATAATGGATTGTGTTTAATAGCATTATGTGAGGGAAATGACAGTGGTGGAAATTTTAGATTAAACTTTAAAAGGGTGATTTCATAGCATGCATTTTATAACCTAAAAACAAAATTTTACATTTCAATGCCTGCATTATTTGACAATTACATTGATTATAACTCTATGCACTAGTGATATTTAACCTTGATTTTTCTTTTATCTTAAGCTAACTCACCAGTGACACTTTTGTCTCTTTGGTAACCAAGTACACCTTATTACGGTCAAAATCAAATACTTTTCACATGATAAATATTGAAATGATTATTATTATTTTTTTTACAATATTACGCATAAAAACTGAATATGCCAAAACGGGACATGAAAGAGCATACGGTTGGTCATTCTTTCAAAACAACCAGCAAACCATATGAGAGAAATGTATTTTAAACTGGTCTAGCATTTTCACCCTTGGGAGTAAAAACTGCATCAGTTCCCGTTAAGATCTACACATGAAATACATGTAAGGTCACACCTGTCGTGGCTCTCTCCTCTGCAGAATGAATCAACAGCTCTCAAAGACAGAGGACGCTGAATGACAGGGGTTCAGACCTTATCTTGGCATCAGGACGGTTCTTCATTCAGGTCCCCCACGTCACCGGCCCTGAGCTAAGCTCATTATGTAAAACACAGCGTGGCGTGAGGGCCACATCCTGGGGACTAAACCCACATTGACGATGCACTTCATGTTTTGAAACATCTATTTTAAGCTGACTCTGTCTGCAGCCTTTCAGAGGACACACGTCAGGGACAGAAATCTCCAGTGACATTGAATCACCCCTTCCTGGTGCTTTGTTTGTGTCCCTCCACAAAGACAGCCTACTTTCGCTGGACTATTTCTTTCAGGAGATGAGAAGTATTGCAAAAATTGCTCTTGAAGTCTTGGGGTTTTAATAAATAATACCTTATACAATATTTCTAAGCTAATAATGGACCTTAGATCCTGTGGCACACGTGGTGCATCTATATTTTACCTAAGTTAAGGGAATCACATACAGTACAGTACACACACCTTTAAATTCAGTCCAACATGGCTACATTTTGGTTGTGCAGAGGACTAAAGCATCCTTAAATATATTAATGGAAATTGTGCAATTAATCTAATTAGTTAACTAATGGCCTAAACAATTAAAAGACAGACTAGACAGACTTTTAATTGGCTTCGAGGGAACTTATCATTCCGGCATTGCACGTCTATTTCATTATAATTCAGAAGACTTGCTTGGCGCATTTGAAAGTAATTGAGGCGATATTTTAAAACTGTAGTGTTAGCAGCTTTTCTAAGATGTTTTTAAAATGTGATGATTTGTTCATGCATGAATATGGAGGATTTTCTCGCTTCATGCTCTTGCATCAACAAACTGAGGGAATGTCTATTTAAATTCCTGCCTAAATTTCTCCCATAGACGGTAATGAATTCCAATTAATATTCCTGAGTTCATATTCAGTCAGATATGATTTCTTCTGACCTGTTTTCAGAAGTCTGACACTGTGATTTAATACTGATTAATAATTTGCCCTCTGTGGATGTTTCCATTGACAGAATGACCTGAGATAAATTAGTATGGTGTGTTTAACATACCTCTAAGCGACCTTTTTATACCAATATAAAAAAAGCAGCACTATTAATGAGAGAATCTCATTTAAAAGTAAATTAAAAGCACAATATCTAGGAAATATTGGCCAATACAACCATCAGAGTCAGTCTACTCAAAAGGTTTTGCATGAGAGCCCAGTTGAAGTTCTATCACCCCACTCTTGAGTTGTGTTTGCCCCTATCAGTAATGGATGTCGCCCTCAGTGCTCTTCCATCTCAGATGGCCCATCATCCACCCCACGATCAATTCCTCAAAGTGATTTGCCATTAACCTTGCCGTTGTGATGGACTTCTGTGGCCAGTGGCGGTAGCCCAGCAATTCTTCCGGTTCGGAGTTTGATAGGAAAATAATGAGTGGAATCCCTGTTGTAATCTTTAACAGTTGGGGGAACATTTGCAAGATCCACAGGCTCTAAAAAGCTTGAATTACTTGACAGGGTACACTTCTCTGAAAGACACCGATTAAACCCTGTAGAATAGGAATGTCAATCCCAGTTTCCCCAAGAGGAAGGTAGTCCTCGAAGCACAATTATATCAAGTCAATTACATGAATGCGAGCAAACAGGAAACGATTGAACTGTGTTCTGTTGGTTTTACTCACAGCATCGAAAATGTATTGAAAGACCACAAAAAAAAAAAAAAAAATCTATATGGTTTTGCCTTTCTACTATTAAGAGTTAACCAATCCACACTTTGTAGCCATAAAGCTGTAGTTTATCATTTTTATGAGTTCATTAGGTGATCCAGAGCTTCAAACTAACTGGTGATATAACTGTTAAAAAATCATTTAACCGAAACCATTACAGAAGCCGTCTCGCAGTCCTCCCTACCATCAATAATACATTATGTTCACAAGAAGAATCATGTTTAATGATTATTTTAAAAAATAATAAAAATCAGAGCACTAAAAGTACTGCATATAGTTATTCCTTTGATATATTGAATAATAGCTGAAATAGAAATTACTCCATTTAAAAGTTGATGGTTTCATATCAAACTAAAGCAAAATTTCAGGATAGTTAGGTGGGTGAGTTGGATTATTACTCGGCCGCTTTAATATTACACTCAGTATTTCACTCAACATTCATTTTTGCACGGCAGGACTTTAAAAGAGACATGATGTATATATTATTGTTGACATCTTTTCCCTATATTGTATTACCTTAAATAATCTCATTTATTTAAAAAGTTGCAATATCTTTTTTCCTGCTTTTCATGTGACAGCACACAGACGAAAAAAATTGCAGTTATCAGTTATTTTCACAATTTACTCTTGTTTTTTTTTTTTTGTCCAAAAAATTGCTTTGCAGCAAGTACACAAGTATATGCTGCCTAAACTATAAAATTGTGTGCTAGGAAGACAGATAGAGTCTAGGTTTTCAGCTTTCTCACAAACAACTTGATTACTCTATATAAATCACAGAATTTGTTGAAGGTTTGACTAGATATTTTCTAGGACTTAAATGTGGTAGTTCGGTTGACTGCACTGATGTTTTCGCCAGTGTCCACAACTCGACACGTTATCGTCTAAATTAATTTCCTTTAATTTGCACTCTGCTTTAAAGTTCGGCCTCTGTGGAATATATGGCTGTATGAACCATGTAACTAATGTTCCATGAACCGCATGTCGTTTGAGCTTCCCTCGCAATGCAACCAGCTTTGGATATAAAAATCCATCAGTGAGTCCTTAGCTGTCATGTAGGTCATGAAGGAGCAGAATGTCTCTTCTATCACCTGCCAAGCAAACTAGATAGAGCTAAATGTTTTTGATATAAGCGCAATATTTCGTCTAATAACATTTTAAAAAAATTTGGGTGGTTATCTTTTCAGCTTTACTTTTTACAGGCACGTACCTCTCGCTTTGTTTTCTATCCTTTTAAGTCCAATTAAACTCGTAAAGCCTGTAAATTTGTAAGTAAGGCATTTGGAAAGCTTCAAACCAAATAATTGGATGCTTTTAGAAAGACATCACTAAATATGAACTCACTTTAGCAATAAAGATTCTCCTTTCCTCTTATTTAAAAGTTTATTTAGTCATCTTCGGGTTCATTATGAAATTTCTTACTGTCGCATCAATAATAGGAGCGTTCAGTAATGCACCCGTTGTTTTTGGTTGTATTTTTTGTTCACAGAAGAGCATCAGCCCACCTTGGTCCTCTAGGAGCCAGTCCTGTTTACTGTGTGTCTGATGTAAATGTCAGGCTCTTCGTACGTATGTTGCTCTGTTGTACCGAGCATGAATAGCCTCGGGGGGAGTCATGTCACTATCGATCTGGGGATATTTTCTTCACACTGATGTCCTATTCTTTCTGAATGCAGTTTCAACACAGTTTCAGCTCTCTTGTCGGATGTGCTCATGAGGTGGCCCAAGGAAAAATGGCCCAGAAGCTCGGGCACAGTTAAAGAAAAGTCCACCGTTTAACCAGTGGGAGCCGGGAACCACTCAAGAGGCTCAGAACACTTGAAAGACAGCTTTAAATTATATACGACGAAACCAGGTTTAAAATAAACTAAAACATCTAAAAACTAATACATAACCTGACATATTTCTTATTTGAATTTTTTCCCTCAAGAATTTTCTTTTTCCAATTAAAGACGCAATGTAAGGCAGAACTGAATGCGCGCTCAAAGTAGATTGCAAGAAAGGGGCGGGATTTATGAAAGCAAAATGATTGGAGGTTTCCAGCATGTCACCAGTGAGAAGTCATAAAAAAATTTTTTTAAATAAAACAACACAAAAATATAATTAAGATATATGCTTATAAATATATACAGAAAACATACTCTCTAAAAAGTGATTCAGGGGACCTGTTACCACAAATTAAATGGTTGCAAGTTTCAGGAGAAGTGCTCAGAAATACTCCGTCATAACTAATTTTATGAAACTTTGGCCATTTAACATGAGAATCCAACTTAGAGTAAACAAGTCAGAATGCATGAAATAGCATTAGAAATCCCTTTTAATATTGCCACTCCTATAGTTTCTGTAAATAAAAGTTTCAAAACATCATCAGCAGGGAAAAGTAAACCCATTCCTATAGAGACTTTTCTGGACCTTTCTTTTGATGTTACAGATTGATTTTGTCAGTGAGCAGAAGTTTATCCACCCAAGTGACATGATCCAACTCTTAGTTCCACTAGACACTACAACATCAGGGGGCCTTCAGATATTGTTTTGAAAATATTGGTCCGAGTTTTGGAGTCAAAAAGGTTGGGAACCATTTTAAATCGTATTTTTCCTTATATAAGCTACAACCACTAAGCAAACAGGCCTCGTGTGTATATCCTGAGTGTTCCTAAACTCCAGCAGACACTCGCTGCATACAGAGAGCCCTGGCTCTCTAAAGAGCAACGCACATTAAGCTTCAAATGATCTCATTCCAACTGAGAATTTGGAGCTTGTTTAAATTGGCTCCCATTATCATAGTGACTCATTTCTTGTACGGACTACGCAAAGTCATTACCGGAATTCTCACCATAGTGTCAACCCAAATTGGCTGTCTAAATGTTCCAGGCCCCACTTGAAAGTGGATAACGTAATTTATATTAAAAGTTTTTTTGCATTTTAAAACAGGTTATGTATTTTTATAATAAAGAGAAAAGTTATGTAGTCTACATGTGGAAAAACGATCTGCTATCTATAAGAATTATGCGTGAGATTCCCTTCACAGGTAATGCACCGATGTATTCAAACATTCACATGAGTTGGTCCTTGACAAGTTATTAAAGATAAGGACTATGAGGAGTCCCTCAGGATTCTAGTGTCATCCTTTATATTAATGATTTCCTGGAGAGAGAAACTTGTTCGGCACAGAATTCATCTCGCCAGAGCTATGCTTTGTTTGATCGACATGCTCTTTGTTTCAAAGAGTTTGCATTTGTCATCCTTCAGCAGCACAGGTAATGATCAGACTGCATGATAATCATATCCACTGTCACTCCAAAACATATGACATATTATACATTACTGCATTTTTCTTTCTGCTGAGGCCATTTTTTAAAAATTCACAATAGACTGATTTCATGGCCCCCGAAGGATGGATATTAGCTTGAGCTGTGATTGGTAATTATTAACACCTGTGCTCCATCAAAGTTTTTCTACAGAAATACATCATAAGTCTCTTTGTGCCCAGATTCAACTAATGCTGGGTAGGGTACATAATCGGGCTGATTTTGGGCCGATTTCCCCCCTTCCGACAATCCTAAATGTCCCGATTATCTTGATTATCTTATCAGATTTTTCCTTGGTGTGAGGTGCGTTAAAAGTGTCCGAACCTGCCCGGAAGATCGTCGGAGCCGCCCCGATCGCGATCAGAAATCCTGATGTGTGGACAAACACTCGCACGCTCTGGAGATTATCACGTAAAACGAAACGATAACCAATCAGAAAGCGAGATGAGGGAAGAGACGGAAGCATAACAAACGCAGTCATGGCGCAACACAAAGTGAAACTGATGTGGGCAGCAGAGATGGAGGATCAGCTTGTTGTTGATTTGTGAATGTTTGTACAACGTGTCATGTAAAACCTATCACAATAGACTAGACATGGAGAAGAGTTTCTTTTTTCCAGTGAATTTTCGGTGAAAATCATTCCAAACACTATCATCGCAATTTCTTCCCGCATATCGTCCTCCATGCTTATTCTGAAGTCTCGCGAGATTTTGCGAGATTTCCTGTGTTCACAATCGAGACTCTGCTTGAATATCTGTCCGTGTGTGGTGTGCTGTCACATCATGGCACACCACACACTATAGGAGGAAAACGGTTAAATCTAGGATTTTTTTGTCCTTGTGTTTGTGGTCTATCACATTTTGAAAATCTTATAAGATGTAAAAAAATCTTTTGGTGTGTACCAAGCATAAGCCATGCTGGACAAAACAGTTTACACCAGCCAAGATAGTCTCCAAACCTGATCAGGTTCGCTATTTTTAGAGTCATCTGACCAGCAAAACCATCTGAACACCAGTTTGCCCCGGCTGTTAATGCTCCGTCTTTATGAGCGAGTCAAGGATTCAACAAAGCCATTGACTCATACAGGAATGAAACAAATGGCTGATTATGAAATCATATACTTCCCTATAAAGCAGGCGCTAAGCAGCATCTGAACTGAGTCTGAAGTCAGTATGTCTGAAATCACAAAAGTAACCGGAAAACCTACTGTTTCCGGCAAGATTCTGACATGCGTATCCAATGAATCCTCTTCTATCCCATGAGGCCAGGATTTCTATATGGAAGAGAAGCAACGTAACTGACACATGGTCACATGATCATGACAACATTATGAATGTAGTACATCCAGGTTACATTCATACCAAACATATTTATAAACATGAGGGTCATTGAAAGATAGTCATTGAATCTTTCGTTCATTCGATTGCTGATTCATTTAGAAACAAAACAAATGACTGTCTTTAAGAGTGACTACTGGAATCTTTCATTCTAAGCAGTCACTTTTTAATTGTTAGTTTACTCAACCGGTTCATTTAAAAACATTAATTAGTTCAGTAACAAAACACCACTTGCATTGCTCAAATACACCAGGCACCAGAGAAGTATTCCAGAAAGCAGGTTGTGAGTCATACCCAGATACGTAAACAGATAAAATCAACTTTACGTTCCAAAAGCAGAAGTAACTTTCAGGGTATGTTATAGCAAGACCTATCCCAGGCCAAGATCTATCCCAGGATCTATCCCAGGATCTATCCCAGGATCTATCCCAGGCCAAGATCCATCCCAGGGCAAGATCCATCCCAGGGCAAGATCTATCCAAGGCCAAGATCTATCCCAGGCCAAGATCTATCCCAGGGCAAGATCTATCCCAGGCCAAGATCTATCCCAGGCCAAGATCTATCCCAGGCCAAGATCTATCCCAGGGCAAGATCTATCCCAGGCCAAGATCTATCCCAGGCCAAGATCTATCCCAGGGCAAGATCTATCCCAGGGTTAGGTTACTTCTGAGGCATTCAGCACATATGTTCCCTTCTGATGAGATTCCAGCAGGCATGATAGATTTCACTCAATATTATAGTATATACTTATATACTGTATATATAAATTATAAAGCACTATTATAACAAAGCACACTGAATTTTTTTTTTTGGATTTACTTTTTTCACTCAGAAATTGCTGATACTTTTCACAAATAATTACATTTTTTAATTACACGTGAAATTTTGAAGTAGAAAGAATGAAATAGCAGCTAACTAAATTTTAATTATGACTGCAATATTAAATTAAACTGCAATGTTTATTTTTACATTATTTTGTTCTCATTGTGGATCTGCATTCAACTTTTTCCTAACAGGATGTTTTCTAATGTATTTATATAATAAAAAACACTTATGTGACATCTTACCTTAGAACAAATGTGGAAGCAAAATGTCTAAACAAACAAACTCATACATATTACCTTTGCAGGCACAGACTGTTTTTAATTACATGTTCTTTTCCTTTTTAATTTATATTTATCATTGAACAAACAATAATTATTTCTCACAGTGCTAAAAATATAATTAAAGGTTAAAAGATAAGATTAAAAAAATATTGTCCAACCCCTATTCACTAAGAGTGTAAATCAACATGAACTCTTTCTCTCAAATTTTTTATTATTTTTCCAAGTTGCCAGCCAGCACCAGCATTTTAATCATTTTCATAAAACTTTCATGGCCCCCAGAATATTTTGTTGTTTGAATAACTGACCATACAATATATCAGTGCCTCTGCTTTTAAACAACAACAACAAAAAAAAACATTTTATTCTAGCTTCACACATTCTTTTTTAAGCAACACTTGAATGTGGGTAAGCTTCCTTAAAAAAAAAAAAAATCAACATTTTGAACAAAACCCTGAAAAAAATAAAAAATAAAAAATAAAATTAAAAAAATCACCTTTTTGTCAAGGACTAGCCTACTGTATATCCGGATTGGATTCAGGATGATAATCAAAGCATAGATTGAGTAGGTGGAGTATATCCACACCCCTTAAGTTTCACAGCCCTGTACCTCTTCATGGGTTTGACTTTAGGCCGTTTTGATTTATACGCTGTTTAATGTTTGATGATGTTTCTGCTTCTTCAACTGTTTTGATCTGGAGATTTTATACTCTTTCAGAAGATGTGTAACAATGCCTTCCATATAACAGTGAAAACATGGATTGATGGAAAATTCTTTGCTTCTTTAAGTCTGTTTTGATGGTGATTCTAGGACTTTCACCGTGAACATGCTCTGGCTTGACTGAAGTTACGCCCGTCCTTGTTTTTGGAACCAAAAACTGTGACTGAAAGGTTTAGGTTTATCAACTGAGAGATCAAGGTTATCTGATGCTCAGTTAACCCTGCTTTCTGGAATACCCCCAGTTAAATCTGCTTTAGTGTCATTTGGAAACTATTTTCAAGAAAAACAGGCAAAGTAATTGCCAATATTAAGTCCAGGTTGCTCAGTTTTAACATCTTATTTATTAAACTGTTGTATTAAAGCAATATCACACTCGCAATTGTGCTATTTTTCTAAATGCAATTACAACAGTCTTGCTCTTGCATATTAGCACATTCAGTGAACTGCTAGAATTACAAAGGCTAAAAAACAAAACATCCTAAATTGCCCAAACAAGAATATATCAAAATGAGCACACATTTGCATTGAACTAAAACAGCATGATAACAACATTGCATAGTTCTCCTACAGAACAAAGCATTACTATGTGGCGCTTACATCATAGCTATGACTCATCATCCCCATGCAGACTACAGAGAACTTCAGAGGAGCTCCGCAACACATACACTCAAACCCATCGTGATTACGAGGAGTTTGCTCAACGATTTGGCTCTGAACAAGCACATTTGTTCAGTATTTGGTCATAGTGTGGAAATCAGACACAGAAAGCCTCTGTGGTCGACTCTGTCCCAGTACAGCTGCTGTGAAACTCTGTGCTCTAAATTAACAACTAAAAAGGGCCACCGGTTATACGACTCTCCATAGTTTTATTAGGCTATTTTTATGTCTAAGGTTAAGTGACTCGTAATGTTTACAGTAGCTTAATGTTATAGCATTTCATTTCATTTGATGAAAATGTCTAGCAGTGTTTGTGTTTTTTTTTTTTTTTTTTGGGGGGGGGGGGTAAAAATCTTGTTTTTTATCAATATATTTGATCAAGTTAACATTTTCTTTCAATCTAATGACTGAAGCCACTTAGAAGAAGAGGCATGCATAATTAAATGATAAAATAATCATTAAAAAGATTAAGTTATTGATGCTGCTCTATATATGATCTATAATTGCTTACTTATTTCTTATAAATGGCCTGAGAAGTTAACACCCTTTCTTGATTATCCCCTTTGACGAGTTTTCAAGACTAAGTGCCAGGTGCTGTACCATATCCAGACAAGCTGCAGTTTCCCTGCCAACAGTGGGCAAGAGAATAATTAACTCGGCGTCCCAATTAAACAGACACAATCCTTAGAGAGCATTGAAAGACGTGAACCAAATAAGGTAGAGTATGCTCAACAGGAGCAGCCCGAAAGGCCCAGATAAATACATTAGAATGAGAAAGGAATCAGATAAAAGACACAGTAAAGAATAGAGGGCAAGAGGGACCAAAATCTAAAGCAAATGAAGAGAGGCTGATGGGATAAAAGCTGTACAGTAATGACCATTTCATTTATTTCTGCCCTTGGTTTCGCTTTCAAAGAGCACCGTGGTTACAATACGAGCTTGAACACTTTGTAGTATATACCGTATTACACTCTTAGAAAAAAGGGTTCATTGGGGTTCTATATAGAACCATAGGGTTTTTACTCAACTCCAAAGAACCTTTTATGCTAAAAAGGTTCTATAATGACAAGAAAGAACCCTTTTGGCACAAAGGTTCTTTATAGGCTATTATTCCTTCATATATTACATTATTCTGCAACATTTTTAAGTTGTAATTAAATTATTGTTTATTAAACTGTTGTAGTAACTTAATATCACATTTTAATCATGCTGATTTTTGGAGGGTAAAAACTGAAATGCACTCTTCGTGTGATATTAACTACATAAAATGATATCAATATATACATTTTCTAACCGCCATATTTTGAATTTTGTGATCATTCACATGCATTCTAAATACATTTTAGGGTCTTGATGTTTGTCAATAATATGAAACATTTAATCCGGAAAGGACAAAACAAATGATAATGAATGAACCCCTAAAGGTTCCATATAGAACTTTTTTCCTGATTCTTGGAAATTATTCTTTTTATTGAACCCTTAAAAAGGGTTCTGTATAGAACCTTTTAGAGGTTCCAAATACGTAGTGCCGATAGAACCTTTTCTTCTAAGAGTGTATATACTGCCTATCCTACTAAAAACAATGTAGAAACAGCATTATTACACAGTTAACTGTCACACATGCCCCCGGTCTCACCGACATGGCTTAAGCCTGGTCCTGGATTATAATGCATGTCTGAGATGTTTTAACTTTTGATAACTTTAACGTTTGGCAATTTGACCAAATAATGATCAAAAAACATTTGTCACACTGAAAACTGAAGGTCAAGTCGAGCACACTGCATTGTGGGAAATAGCACTGGGCAAATATGCTTGTATACTGCTAATACTGGCAAATGTTGTAGGTCATCTACGCATTTTGAATACATACTGCAGCAATAGAAAGAGTGGTTTGTTAGTAGTCTCTTCCAAAATACCCAGTAAGTATATTTCCCTCCTGAGCAATTCTATACATTGATCTTTTGGAAACACATCAATTTTATTTTTTTTAAATAAAAAAAAATGCAGCAAGACCAAAACAACAAATAAAAGGAGATTTAGCCTGATTTAGACACCTAATTAATGTCGCTGTGAGAGGGAAGACTAAATCAATTATGCAGTAACTAATCATGAATTCTATTGGCAAAAATTTCTGCTTGTGAGTTATTTATTATGGTAGGCCTCTGGGATGGCCTGTTTTAAGAGGGGGAATTGTCTATCTTGATTTAGTAAGATACTTTCTCTTTTTACTGTATAAAGGTTACTGAAAAAATCCAATTAACACTAAATCTCATCCTTGTGAGATGTTTAATGGGTTAGAAAAACTGCATGGAACAGGATTTAATTTATCATCACATGAGCATAAAGGAAAGATGGTTAATTGTACATTCATTAACGCTTAAATATGCTATACTGTATGTGATTGCAGTGCTTAAATTAATGATTAGTAATAGCTTGCCTATTAGTTAAAAATGCCATTGTTTTTGAAAGAGGGATGAACTCATTTACCAATTTAGTTTGTTTAATTTGTTGTATGTTCCTGCAGCACTGCCCTCAGAAGAAGTACTAAACCAATACTCTCAAAACACAAATAGCATATAAAAGTGACAAGTCTCTTTAAAATGTGAGGAATATGTCTTACCTGACAATGTATTGGTTCAATCTATTAGTCAAGTGCCCTCAAATGCATTTTTATTAAAACTTATTCTTATGAAAATTAGTTTACGAACACGACCACACTGGAATACAATCAAATGATAGAAGGTTACAAAGGAGACAACAAGCACAATATCACTGAGTTTAAATTAACCTGATACTATTTGCAGGATTCAGGCTTGTTTTGACAGCTCTTTACAGGGTTTTGAAGGACTGAGGTGACAGACCTCTTTTTACCTTATATTATCTGGCTCACACCTGCATGCAATTGGAGTTTGGCCCTTAACATCTCTGTTGTCAGCATGTAATGTGATATAAGCTGGGCAGTTCGCAGCAGAACATGAGATTGGTAAGTCCATGGCAGACAGGAAGTCAATATCTAAAAAGCAGTCAAGCTATGACCAGCCGCAAAAGAGCCAACTTGGAATAAGGAAAATATCAGAGGCCAAAATGGAGGGCATAGAAAGGAAAAATAGAAATTCCAGCTAGGTATTTTCCCTCCAATTCAATGTTAATTGCAAATAATGGTATGTTAGGTCCTCAAAAAATCATGCTGTTGTTTTCCGTTCTTATTCTCATCAGCCCATTGTGATTTGGAGGGAGAGCAGCACATGTTCTGATTCATTTAGATCACCTCTCATCAATGTACTGAGGCAGAAGTTCACACAGCCACCATAAGTCATCAGTGAAATCAGTGGAATTTATTCTTTTTTTGGATTGCATCCCTGCTGATTTCCATGAAAGCGCAGCTGTGCTGCTTTTTGTTCTGTGCTGTGTGAAATTGCTGAACTATTGGACAAGTTGTTTCTCTCTAGATAACCCTTGCTGAACAACCTGAATACAATGACAATTGGCCCAGCCAATTAATCCAAATGACCCCAATTCGTTTTAATGTTTTGTGTGTTCAAGGTAGACTGTAATTGTATAGTGGTAGGTTTTTTTTCAGTGATTATTTCTGCAAGTTACATCATTACGCCAGTAGGTGGTTACAAGTTCTTTATTAGTGAGTTATTGAGTCATTAATTCAACCATGTTTCACTGAGTCATAATTAACAAAACTAGTAACTGTTTATGAATGAGTCACTGAATTATTCACTAAACCAATTCATTCCGAAACACTGATTCACACCTACTGTGTGTTACTTTTACTCCGTTTGGAACATGGCGATTTCATTGGCTGAGGAAAAATATAGTAGTATTGTAACTGGTAGTTGTTAAATGTTAAGTTAAATTGTAAGATTCTCATATTATTTAATATTAACTTCTTGTTAACTGTTGTATAAAATACATTTCACTTGCAATAATAAAATAGGATTTGAAATATGTTGGATTTACAAGTTTCAACATGTATCATTTGTTTTAAATTGGAAGTATGGAAGCCCATTTTGACTTTTTACATCATAATTCTGACTTTTTATATCATACAGTATGTCATAATTATGACAAATTTGACTTCTCATAGTGAAATACATAACTGATACTAACTGAACTCATAACTGATATGAGTTAGTATCTCATCATTTTGACTTAATTACTAAATTATGATATAATTATGACTTACCAAAGCATTTTTTGTTAAATTTTTTAAAAATATTTGGCAGAAATTGGCATCCAAAGTGACGTTTCTTTAGTAACAGTAAATTCTTTATTTGTATAGAGTTAAGCATGTCCATTAAGTGTTTCCTTTATGGTTCGCTTTGAGACTAAAACAAAATTTCCAAAACAATACAGGTTTCACAGCCCTAATAGGACCACAAGAAAAACAATGAATTAAACATACACCACCCAGAGTGCTGTAGAGACTAATGCATTTGAGAAAACATCCTCTCCACCATCGACCCAGCTTGTCTCAAATTCACCTGCAGTGCATCCTCATCCTCTTCATTTAGTCAAGCCTTTGTCTATTGATATCATCATTTCTCGCACTTCACCAGAGCCTCTCCAGAATCATAATTATGGCAGCTCTCAGGCTCGGCCTCGGATCGGGTCTCTGAACGCTGTCAGTAATAGGTCATTTACGGGCCTCGCTCGCTGTGCTCCGCCGCAGCCAATCAGACGGCAGAACTGCATCAGTCCCTGCCTCCAGGCTCACACGCACCTCTTCAGACTGACATTTATGGGTTTGAGATGGAGCCTCGAGGACCATCACGACTAAGACGAGTCTTAAAGATGGACTCTGTGCGAGTGGGTTTTATTTAGTTCTGTCGAAGGAACCTGAAGGCTCCAAGGCAACAGCTGTTCCTGCAGCTAACTGTGACTAATGTTGCAAAGCTGTGGATGTGGAAGCGAGAAATGCAAAGATCCATACCTTCTGTTCTGATAATCCTACAGCAATGCTACAGTACAGTCAGTGGTGATTTGTGTGGCATTGCTTGTTGTACAGAAGCCAGTACGTAATGCATATTGACATTGATGAGCTCAAAAGTAAATCCACCACAAGAATGACTAAAATATTCCTAAACATTTACATATTTTTGCATTTTTATAGATCACGTCATGCTGCTGCCTAGGTCCGTGGGTTCGTTTTTGACCACATACGCCTATCTAGGTCAGTGAAAGAGCGAATGAGTTCCCATGGCAATGGGGCCGTGTAAATTTAGTCATCGACCTACGTAAACCTTTCTCTCCGCCACTAGCGTTGAACTGGCTCTCAACCGTCGATCTTGAGGACAAAGTGTGTGTCACTGATGAGGTGCTGGATGCTATCAACACAGACCTGTAGGTGATCAAATTATTCTAAGTTCAAAGGTCGTATCTGTGGACGCTACAACGACTGGAATAATTGTCATCGCATTGGACCTGTGGCCCTCAGAGATTGTGACACACAGCTGCAGTTGTGTTTGTGACCTGCACGTTTCTGGGTCAGTTTGCAGTTATCAGTGCTGTAGTTCTGCCATAGCAAGACGAGAAAAGCATTCCGCAGTGCCTTGGATAGTGTAGGCGGGTCTTTTCTTACTCTGGCTAAATATCCAAGTTGAATCATGACCTCCAAGTCTGACCCAAATGAAACAACCAACACATTAGTTAGATCTGAACCGTACGGTCTTACGCAACCCCATCATTAGAAAGAGAGACTAAATTCAATGCGGTACAACTGTGAAAGATATTACTGAGGGAAAGTGGCTGAAATTAAATCTGATACCTGTAAGGCAAAGAATCCTTTTAGCCATTTGATTCGGCTCTCTTACTTAAACTCAAAGAATATCATGGCTTCTGCAAGTATAATGTCTTTTAAAATCACATTAGAGTGGAAACAGCAGGGAATCATTCATTTAGTTCGAGACAACTTAGGGTTTGTAGCACCTGTATGGTTTTTCGTAATGCAACAAAAGTCTGATAATGTTTGGAACGGGGCAGCCAAGATTGGTTTTCTTATAAGGAGATAACACCAAGACCTTGCTGAAGGCTATGGCATGTTAAATCCAATTTTCAATCTGGGGGATGCTAATGGATTGTACAAAAAACAAAGACAATCATTTTGGGATTAGAGAGCCTCCTGACAGATGCACAAATACATCTATATAAATCATCTCATTCCACACCCATAAAGCCAAATCACAAACAGACAAAAAAGCTCACAAACCATCAGAAGAGACACAGTATGCCAAGTTTCCATTGGCAGGTTGACAGCAACCAGTGAGGTAACAAAGATCAGCAGGTTTTAGGAAGCATGCATAACACTAGATCTGAGCAGGTGCCGTTGCAGGTTAAGCTGATTAAGACAGTCCTGAGATGCTGGTTTTGTCATGGTTCCAGCATAGGTACTGAAACAACACATAATCAGATTTTAACAACCCGATCTTAGGAGAAAAAGTAACTTAAGTTTGGGCGAATTGGAGGTAAATTTGTATGGATTCGTATGAAATTGTTGTATGAAAATGTAAGATTTTAAAAAAGAGAAAAAAAGCAAGCATGAAGGTCCACCCGTAAACCTAATCCTCAAATGGGCTTAAGCAGATTGTGCAAATGAAAACGTACAAATGTATATGAATTCTGCACCAATAAAGTCAAACTGTTAAGAATTGCCATGAAAGTGTGTTGGACCTTTAGTTCATAATGTAGGTAGAAAATGTGTGTAGTTTTGAAAACTGAAATTGCATACATTTATACATTGTAATATATACAAATGCATGAATTATAACTATTCAATGTTGTGAGAACATGAACAAACGTAAAAAAGACGCTCGGGACAGTTGACGGCCCAGTGCTGTATAGTCACTAATGTTTAAGCCATGCAAAATTAAATATTAAAGCGCAAGAAGATAGGGAACTCAATTAGTTACTCACAGCCTGTGTGGAAAGTTTTGTGCGCGCACACATCTAACGAGCACACAGAAAGCGCACAAAAAATTTATTGAGCTCTCTTTCACCTCTTATTGCAGACAAATTCATACAAAATTGTCAAAAATGTCCGTCTTGGCCAGTATCCTGGTAAACGTAGTCAGTTATGGCTTTAGTGAACGTAAACAATTGAGAAAGACAAGCATGTGTATCAGTATAGTACATCTTTATTAGGCTGCTGTCACATTGGTGTTAAAGTGACAGCAGCCTAATAAACCTGCTACTCTGTTTTTAATGTTAATCAAACAAAAGACAAAGAATCATACTGCTCTTGACTAAATAACTTTTGTACCTTCAATAAGTATTAAACAATGTTTGTTTATACAGTGAAGACGATCCAGTGCCATTTTATTACTTCATTCAATGTCTCTACCTGAAAAAAAATAAATTAGTTAGGCAAGTAGTTTTATGTGTGGTCTCCAAATTGAAAGAGTGAATTGTGATTTTTCACTGGTATCTAAAGAAAAAGATGAGATATGACTGTCAAATGATCACCCCAAAGGAATGGGCTTCTGCATCTGCCAGTCTTTCTTGACAAAATTCATGGAGACAGCAGCTCCCTGAAATATAAATATGTACTCAGAGTACCTTAAGGGTCGATCTAATCAATAAGCCTGTGGGAGCTCACTGTCACATTAAATTTGAGGCCAGAATGCTCACGCAAAATGGGTGGCTCAGATTTGCTCAGCAGGAGTTCAGACTTCCCAGAAGGGGAGGGCATTGACAGGCAGTTACACACTAATACAGAGATCCTTGTCAATCACCGTGGGACAACAAATACATCGGTCTCATTAGAACAGCACCAAGAGAGTTTTTTTTATTTTTTTTATTAGTAAAATGGAAAAGGTCTTGACCGGTAGAGAAATAGGTCACCTCAATAAAGAAATAAATATGTTATTCTCATTGTCGTTTAGTTTCATGGCCATTAGTCCTAAACCCATATGCTGTTATATTTTCAACAAACATGAAAGGAAAGTTTTCTAAAGTATATTTTCAAAAAGCACCATAAGAGAGTCCATTTGACTTGTGCACTATATTCAAGGTCTTCTGAAGCCGGGTGGGTTTGCTTCCCGGCAAATGCACAACTTTGGGGCATTTGTGGCCTAATGGTTAGAGAGTCAGACTTGTAACCCAAAGGTCACGAGTTCAGGTCCCAGTGCCGGCAGTAAATGTAGATGGGGGGAGTAAATAGTGCTCTCTTCCACTCTTTTAAAACTTGAGCAAGGCACCTAACCCCCAATCGCTCCCCAGGCTCCACAGCAAAAATGGCTGCGCATTCAGTGTGTCATCACAGTGTGTGTTTAATCCTCACTGCTGTGTGTGTGTGTGTGTGTGTGTGTGTGTGTGTGTGTGTGTGTGTGTGTGTGTGTGTGTGTGTGTGTGTGTGTGTGTGTGTGTGTGTGTGTGCGGACTTGGATGGGTGAAAAGCAGAGCACAAATTCCGAGTATGGAACACCGTCCTTGGCTACACATCATTTTCACTTTAATGATGTCCAACCTGGTGAAGATTTTTAGTATATCAAAAATAAAGATTCTTTATTGGCATCGATAGTTCCATGAAGATCCTTTAACATCCATGAAACCTTTTCATTGCATTAAAGGTTCTTTATAGTGGAAAAAAGTTCTTTACATTATTAAAATGTACTTCACACTAAAACAAAAAAAGAAGAAGAAAAAAAAAAAGGTACTTTTAACAACCTGAAAGGTTTTTTTGGGAACTAAAACTTTTTTCATGGCATCGCTGCAAAAAACACCTTTTGGAGCGTTTATTTTGAAGAGTGATGGATAAATTTCAGCATCTTCAGAAGAATTGGAATATGCAGCCAAAGTAGTCATTTTTTTTAGCTTGACAGACACTATAAACTGCTGTTGTATGGAAGAAAAATATGCTTTCTCCTTTCAAAAGACGGCAAATGGGTTTGGAATGACATTAGGGCAAGTAATGACATTTATAATGTACACTACAGATTCAAAAGTTCGGGGTCTGTTTTTTATCGTTTTTTGAAGACGTCTATGTGCAAGCATATGTGAAAGCTGCAAGGGGCAGGGAAAGCAGGCACTCCTGTGGAAACTCACACACATCAGTGCTGATTGCAGCTCACAGAACTTCCTGATTACCCTCCCATAGGCTGACAGTGGCATGACTCCTCCTGTAGTGTCCTTCTTTCTGTAGGGAACACCTGAGTAGAGTCCCCTACTGGAGCGGAAACCAGCGTGTGCCAACCTTTCCGAACCCCTGCCAAGGAACACATATGTCTGCCGGTTTGCTCACTAGCCAGACCTTGAGGCTAAGGGATAGATATCAACATGGAGTTTTAGTTGTATCTCTTTCTCTCTTTTTTTGCAGCCCACAGAAAGAAAAGAAATGATTCACAGACAGAAGCAAACATTCGGTCATACAGATACTGCAGAGTCTGGACAAGAATGAAAGGTCATGGTTGAATGAAGCTGGACATATTGTTATACTGTCCTCAAGATATATCTGCACAGTTATATTGAACTGTGTTCTTATAACTGAATCAAAGGAACTTCCCTGGAACTGGACAATCTGAAATTCTAATATGGCATACATATGCAATTTAGCCCTTTAGGGACTGACAGCAAATAAACCCAGTATTCAGTGCTGTTGTAAGATTAAACCATACCTAGAAACACAATAATGTCTTTAATTCAGCTTTCACAACCAGTTGGCACGTCCCATAAATATTTTTGTGTGTTGATTTATACTCAAGATCAACCATTAAAGATTTATTAAAGTTGTTTGTTTGTATAATTATACATTTAGCTAGTTTGTAAATAAAGCAAAAACAAAACACCCATAGTTCATAAGTTCATTTCTATTCATTGGCTCATATACGATTTAATTCGACTTCAGTTTGGCAAGCAGCCTCTTTCTATCTTTCTATCTTTTTTTTTTTTTTTTTTTTTACTTTTTAAAGAGTTCTTAAGAGTTTTAGGCCACTTTACTCTACAGTACTTGTGGAAAGTGCCAGTTGCTAAACTGAGATAAACAGACATTACAATAGACCCAGTTTCATCACATAAAACTTTTTATTCTGTTTCTTTATAAAATAAATTCAGTGCAGTAGTGACAACACGGGTTCAATCACATAAGCAAGTGTTAGCTCAGTGTACTAAGAGCATCTGGGGAATGTAGATAGATGGCTAAGCAGGACTGGATGCTTGGCATTTTAGCGACTCCAGGGACCGTAGCTTGCGGCACTTCCGTTTTTTTTAGTCTGTAGCTCAGGATTATTCTCTTGATGTATTGATGCGGCAGGGTCATTGCTTTCTTTGTGTTCTTACATTAACATTATAAGTTATAGACCAATTAGAACACAGAATCCACAGTGCAGCAATAAAGACACACATAGTTCTCCATAAATCTACTCTGGACCCAGAAAGACCCTTTGTTTTGATCATGGTCCGTGTCCTGCAGGGTTGCGATGCAACTGTAAATTGCTACTTAGAAGCACATAATTTCCATTCACCTTTAAAGCTCCCGCAATGCTAAACTACACGATTCTGGGCTGAAAATAAAGAAGCTTATAGGCTTTACCTAACAGGGGCCAACCATAGACAGCCAGTTTGGCAAATCCCTGCAAATACAACATCTGTGCTAATCAGGTTGCATTGGAGGTTATGCTGCATTATTGGTCCTATCCATTAGGTTAATAGGATTTACACTGTTACGTTAGCAGACTCTGCTCTGTCTGCTTTAAACGGTGGCCTATAAGGAACATTGTGGATCGGAGTACTCGTGAAATCAAAGCCTCTCAATACAAACACCTTCTGCAAATCTCAGAAACTTTATTACTTTCATTAAACCTAATGAAAACATATAGATTACTTCATTTAAAACCCCCAGGTTTGAAACCTTATCAGGATTGAATAAATTAAGAGCATTAAACATTGAGATTGGGTTCATTTTCCACAACTTATTAGTTCTAGCTAAAGATTCGTACAGTGTTACACAGTTTATCAGCAGAAGGTCTCTTCGGTGATCAAATTACAATAAATGTCCAAATGTAATTGTGTTATATTTTGTTTGACAGAAGTCTCTTTCAATTTTAATCAGGAAAATCTCATTCAACAGAAACTCATTTTATGGGGTCAGTGAGTAGAAACTGACACTCATTCTCTTTTTATCAATACTGGAGAAAGTATCAGGATAACGCTGGCTGTAGAATAGTTATTCGTTGCATATCATTTATTTTTTTTTTAAATTATTTCCAAGAGCCTCATTTCATTTTCAAAGCACCAATTTTCTCTACTTTGCCCTTATTTTAATTGCCGTTTTTCGCCATCCCTTGTTTCCACAAAAGTGCAATAATGAGATATTAAAATGATGGCATGAAACCAAACTTTTTGCCAGAAGCCAAAAACAAAAATAGACCTTTTAAAATGACATTCACTTGTTAAAAACAATATTTGCAAAGCAGAAACCGTGAGACCTTCCTGTGACACAGCTGATTATTCATGCCCGTCTGACCTTCCCGGTGAGGAAATTTAATAAAGCCAATCCAAGAAGAAGCACTTCACGGAAATGCTGTTAAACGTCAACACGAGTGCAGTCGAAGTGGAGAAGTAAAAGTTTTAGTTCAGACTGAGGGAGACAACTTTCTCTACAAACATTAAAATATTCCCTTCCTGTTGACTCTCAGTCTTAAATGTTGATCTTCTGAGCTTCTTCATCACTTGTCATTCAAATGTTCAAGAGGATGCGGTTGGTAACGTGGGTGGTTTTTGTCATCTACACATACAGAGAGAAAAGCCATACACGAGGGGCTGAGCTGGTGGATTGACAGGCGGCTCTTAAGCATCCGTGCTGAGCCCGTTTCATGTGCTTTATTCCTACACGTTGAATATTAATAGAAATTTTTTAACTACAACTCAACTCCCACAAACTTTCTCTTTCCTTCTCTTTATCTTCAGTTGCCAACACCCTCTACAGTACACGAGTAAGTTCAAGGCGTTGTTGAAGAACTGAACTTATGAAATGCCAGTATTTGCATTGGATATGAGATCACAGGATTCTTATTCCAAGGCACAAGACTGTCTTTTACCCTATTTATATGCAAGACCTCTTTTGTCCAAACCCCACAAGGCCTGCGAGTTGTTGAATCTAGATTCTACACAGCCCCCTGTGACAATGTCCTTGTTTTCAATGACAGTTTAAATGGTGGAGCGCTTGTCTGATTGTCCAAGGTTAAGATAAGATTGCCAAGGCCAAAGCATCCAGGGCTCCTTTGGATCAACCACTAATCACTCGCCTGCAACTAAGACTTGGACTAATCAGTCTGAATTACTTAACTAAGCTAGGTTAATCAAACCATTTAATTTCTCAGCACAGTCTAATATCAGTGGCATTTTCATGTTTAATAGGTGCACTCCCTGTTCACACCTGGTTTTAAGAGGCGTTTTGGTCGATCGGATCACAAGAAGACGAGGGAGACACATTCCCATTTATCTTATGTTTTAATCCGTCTCTTTTGTCCACTTTCAACCACTTCTGTCCTGATTTCTTTGAGGGTAGGGTCTATGGGCGGGTACATGTATGGACTTTTTCAGATCTTTCGATCTAATGGCCGAAAAAAGCTCGCATAATTTACATATGAATGCGACCAGAGATGACGGAAAAACACAGAGCATCAGCTTTAGTTTCTGCTCTGATAGCCACGAGACCAGCCGAACGCTGTGAGTGTGTGTTAGAATGTAGGAATGTTGAGAGAACATTGTGATTGGTATGTTTTTCATCTTGGGTCTCCAGACAAAGTTTAAATCCCATCTGGCTAGAGCTCTTCCCATAATGTTTACGAGTTTTATGGCTGTTCGAACAAATTCGACATGAGTGTTTAATCAACGAAAGTAATTCAGTCGGATGCGTTTGCAACCACCTCTAGAAGTGGACAGGCTCAAAACGTTTTAGACCCATATTTAGCGTCATCCACTTGTGATCCGATCAACCAAAACGCATCTTAATACCAGGGAAAAACAGAGGGAAAAAAAGCTTCAGTGGGTTTCAAAATCTGCAAAGGGGTAATTAACAAATCATGTAAAAATGTATCATCATTTATTGGAAAATTAAACATTTAATCAAACTTTGAAAATTGCATTAATATTTTAAACAACATGAGAATACAGTGATAAAGCTACATTTTATTAAAAAAAAAAATCACCTGTCAAGTATATTATGTATATTACATTAGCATGCGAGTTTTCAAATTAGACGACTACTGGGACTCCTCTCAAGATCACTCATTTAACAGTTCATCTTTTCTGTCACCGGATGGAGGTTTGGTTCCTTGCCACTGTCGCCTTTGGCATTTGGCTTGCTTAGTTGGAGACACTTAATATTCATAATATTATTGATCTGCCTGCATTGACACCATTTTATTAGAGCTGAACTGAGCTGGACGATGACATCACTGTTTTCTCCAGAGCGGCTGTATAGATAAATGAACTAAATTAATAAAAGAAATTAACCATCACTGAACTTACTTCAGCTGGACTATGACACTATTTTCTTCTAGATCTGCTGTACAGCCGAAACTAACTTTGTTGCATTATTTTCCTGTATATTACTGTAAAGCTGGTTTGAAACTATTTATAGAGCGCTTTTTACCATATAGATTAAGGTGACTTGACTTGTCAAAATTCAGATCAGTTGAGAACAGACAATTACTGAAAATATTCAAATCAGGAACGTCAGATTCAGAATGTGTAGCTCGTGCATAAAAATGTCCGCCAAAATATAACGTACAACTCCCTGTTTCCGTCAGGAGCCAACACGTTGAACGATGTTCACTAACCCAACGAAGTTTTTCAATTGGATTGGCATTTATTCCCTTTAGCATTCAGGGTGAAGTATTTCACTCACTTTCCTGATCATTCAATTTCAGCGGGTCAAGAACAAATGAATACTCTCATCATGCGTTATGTATCATCAGGTATTATCATCTCTGACAGACAGCATGTTGAAGCGATGACGTATAGTCAAAACATCCGGTAGTGTGTGTTTTCCAGGAAATGCATACTCCCTGTACTGTGTGTTGTGCACATTATTTTATGACAGACATCGATGTTGTGATATTAAAATGATGTGGATCTGAAAACAGATGGGTCGTAAGGTATTCATTATTTATTTCTTAGTTTGCAACTATTCAGTGAAGCAAAAATATTCTTAGTTCATATATTATAACCGGCAGCCGGCATTTTTTGACGGACGTGATATCGTGCGTGAGGGGAGAACTATGTTTTGGTTTTCATTATTATACTGAATTGTTTTTATTCCTCAAGTTTTTATTCCCCACATGGATATGGAGCATTGCTTGTTTATCCAGTTTTGCAGGTTTCAAGTTTTAATTAGAATTTAACAAAGCCCATAGAGAGTAATGTGTTCTGTTATAACATAGTAGACGGGCTGGTATTAGTCCTCAAAAGAAGAGGGTTAATTATAAGGCTATTATTAGAACATCCCAATTAAATGTTTAAACATTGTGAAATGCTGTTAAACATCCTTTTTAGAGTCATATAATATTAGGAGTTCATTTTATGATGGTGAAAATGCAAATTTTTACGATTAATGTGAATGAATACTGAAAACAGATGGATCGTGAGGTAATAATTATTTATTTCTTAGATGGCAAGTATTCTGTAAAGTGACAATGTGTTTTTAGTTCTAATATTCCAACCAACAGCCATACGTTTTTGATAGTATGTTCATATGCTGTTTAATTTATAACATTTAATCAGAATAAAAATGAATTAATACAATGAATTAAGTTCCTGACAGAAGTTTCTATATAGAACATGTTCTTCTAAGAGTGTGGGTTGCATATGTTTTATAAAATATATTGTGTATTTAAAACTACTTTATGGTTATTTTATTTTACTTGGAATTGGAGTAATGAAAGTGTTTTCCAGTTCATTCAGTTCTCCCTTTATATATTTCAATTAAAAAAGTCTAACAATTATTCTTTTTTTTGTTTTGTCATTTGAACAAATTAAGGGGATAGCAGTTTCAGTGAAAATTTTGTTAATATTTGTTTGTCATGTCTCCTTTTTTGCCTTAATCACAGCATGCATTAACATTCAGTTTTGACATGGATTACTGAACTCAAATACATGAACAGGTGTTGGCCTGCCATTATCTGTTAACAGGCGTGACAAGGTTATTCATTCCAGCATATAATAATGAAATCATTTTGTAATAAGTGTTATAAAACCTTACAGCGAGTGAGAGATTGAGAGATCTCTTATGCAAGTCAGGGAACGTGACGGAAAGGTAAGAACAAATCATTTGTTCACAGTACTTCTTCCTCACCACAGCTGAATAGAGAAGAATAACACAACCTACTAGAGAAAGACAGCAAAAAAGGCACTAGCTACAGTGTGCATCACTGATGTGCATTTTTATATCCATGGTTTACGAGAGGGAATGTCTCATGAATGTCTCAATGCTTCACGGTCAAATGTACAAGTAAAGCCAACCAAGGATTTGCTTTTGGTTTTCCTAGCCTATTGCATTTTTATGAGTGTTCAAATGAAAGTTTAGTCAGGCTCCATGCGGATGATATCCTGAAATTTCCCACACACGCGCAAGACAAACACAATCACAATTGAAGTGGGTATTGAAGGATTTCAGATATTTCAAGGACAAATATGGAATAAATATTGATTAGGTGCACATACTCTGTCCAGAAGAGATATTCTCATCAGATTTTGGAGCATTGCTTCTTGTTTATCCAGTTTTACAGGTTTTAATTAAAATGTAACAAAGCCCATAGAGAGTAATGTGTTCTGTTATAACATACGAGCTGGTATTAGTTCTCAAAAGAGGAGGGTTAATTGTAAGGCTATTATTAGAACATCCCAATTAAATGTTTGAACATTGTGAAATGTTGTTAAACATCCTTTCGAGAGCCATATAATATTAGGAGAGTTATTTTATGACGGTGAAAATGCTAATTTTAATTAATATGAATGAATACTACTGAAAAACAAAGAATGATTAACCCTCTATGGTACTGGTATATACACATACATACACACACACAGGTGAAACTCGACAAATTAGAATATCGTTCAAAAGTTATAACTTTGATGATTATGTCTTACAGCTTATGAAAACCCCAAATTCAAAATGTCATGTAATATTCTAATTTTCTGAGATCAATAAAAAAACAGAAATGTCTGCCCTCTGAAAAGTATAATCATGCATATGTATATAGTTATATATACTAAATATATTAGTTTCACCTTTTAATTTGAATTACTAAAATACAAACTTTTTCACAATATTCACATTTTTCAAGTTTCACCTGTATGTTTATTTATTATATTATACATTAATCGGTCACGGTTGAGGCTGTAATGAGCGCATGGAGACGAATGCGTACAAAATAAATAAATAGTCTTTTGATAAATCCAACAGGATAGGGAAAACTCAGAAGCTAGAATCAAGAACCAAGTAGGCCTACAACACTACCAGACAAATGAACTATAGGGAAAATCAGGGTTTAAATACAGACAGGGATATTTAAAGTAACCAGGAACACACGCAAACTCAATCAAAAACCATAGAGACTTTAGAATTAGCAAAGGGAACAGGCAAACAGGAACGCAACACTGAGGAAAAAAACCCAATCATCATCGGTTTTCCTTTAATACTGCTCTTAAAGTCTGTGGAAAATTGACTTTATAAATTATAATTGTGTTTCTATGCATAAATACAATTATGTATGGTGAATTCAGGTTGATTTGGACACTTTTCCCCCAGTCATTTTAATGGGAAGTGTGTCTCAATCGACCTGAATTCACCCCCATCTATAAATAAATAGTAAGAGCAATTGATGCCACTAGCTGAACAAATTCCCACTGCAGTTCCATTGTGGTGCAGAACAGGATATTTTTAATGTTTTGAAGAGAAAAATTAAATGTCATTTGGCGTACAAAAAGCATATTGGTTTTCTTTCATTGGGAACCAATAACCAATGCCAGACTGCACGGTTACATATTTCATATAGAGTTTTCAAGCCACAAACAAAAATAAGCCATATGACCTTGTATTATCACATTCAAATTCAAAGAGCTTTTCCCAGATCTCAGGACTGTTCGGAATCTCAAGACAGGCACAAGAACAGCTGGCCTTCTTCTGTTGTGCATGTAAATTGCATTTCCATTATGGTTAATCAAGATGTTAACACTCTACTCCCAGCATCCAACAAGATCTTATGGAGAAGAAAAGCGCAGTATTCATTCCGCTCACATTACTGTGATTTATTGAGCGACCGTATAGAGTCAAATTTCAGAAGGTCTGCTTTTTAGGATGAGCCAGACCACAACAAATCATGAGCCAAGATGCAAAGCCAGATTATGCACGTTCACGTTGTCGTATTAGTATGCAGAATGTTGCGATGGCAGTTTTTAAATGTCTAACTCAGCATCTAAATGGGTAAATGAGGGCTAAAATGGATTTAAATGCATTCAGCTTTCTTTCTTTTTTTAGCTGAATGCATCTACTTAATTATTTAAACGTTTTTACTTAACATGAAGTGGCCATGACTTAACATGAGCCATTCTTGTAATAATCGCCTATTTAGATCATCTCTTGAGAGAGTGCATGGCACTAAACTGCTCAATATTACATTTCATGTTTTATAAAAAATAAATAAAATAAAAAAAGAAGAAGAAGAAAAAAAAGAGATTGTAGTCTTAAAAAAAAAAAAAAAAAAATCACACTCACAGTACAAATAAGCACTTGAGGTAGTGTTCCTCGTTACACACAGAGCTCAAGACTTGGCACATGAGGCATGACAAGGGTAACAACGAGCGTTACTAGAGAAACAAACACATCCTGACTTCACAAGACAGCAAGTTATGAAACGTGACAACAAATTCAACACCAGTGGTGTAAATAAAACTGGCAAACAGTCAAACAGTGCAATCATATTAATAATTCATGCCCCAGTGCATGCTTGGAAGCCCGGCTTCAGAAAAACCAGTATGCGAGCAGCTACAGTAGTAGGATAAACATTTGCACTACAGACACGACAGCTATAGACTTTGAGCCAGTGGATCTCTACTTCAGAAAAACAGATTTTAACTGACACAAAACCCTTTGATTATAGTAGAGTAAATAAAAATGTCCTTAAAATCAAACACTGAAATGTATTTATATTACGGACAGGCTAACAACATGCAAAGTTCAGTACCCAACAGATCTCTGACAAGCATACACAATTTAATGGCAATAATAGCTAAATCAGTAATAAATTAAAAAAATATATTGAAATTAATATATTGAAATTAAAATATATATTTTGAATTTATTTATGATTATTTAAATAATAAGCATGACAATCATGAGACAACCTGATTAGGACTGAACTAAAAAAAAAAATCTGTATAGGCAAGATACAACAAAAAAAAATCTATTAATCCTGTTCTTGGTAAAAAATAAAAATAAAAAAAAATATTGTAAAAGAAGAGCTGCATTAAGATATTTCATACTTTAAACTAGGAATATTAAGTAAACACACACACACAGTATTTGCATTACTTACTAGATCTAAGAATCATTTTTACCGTGTAGAAGGGGGGAAACTGTGATGCCCTGCATCATGACTGGCACAAATGATAACGCGATGTGAACATAAACGTCAAGGAAAGTGTGATTATGGGCATGTGTTTAGCCTGCAGGTCTCTGTCTGTGTGTGTGTGTGTGTGTGTGTGTGTGTGTGTGTGTGTGTGTGTGTGTGTGTGTGTGTGTGTGTGTGTGTGTGTGTGTGTGTGTGTGTGTGTGTGTGTGTGTGTGTGTGTGTGTGTCACATCAGTTCACCCCTGTGGCAACAGACGACATGTACTGTAAGTTAAAGAGAGAAGGTGTTGTAAATGAGAGAAAAAAAGATGGAAGGAAAGTACAGTGTGTGTGTGTGTGTGTGTGTGTGTGTGTGTGTGTGCTCACTGATGCGTACAGATAAGCAGTATGCGCTCTGGGACTGTGTCCGAAACCTTCAAAATACTGCCTTATCAAACCGTCTATGGAGGCAAGGCGGCATCTAGATAAGTTTGAATCTAATGTTCGCATTACATCCTGTCAGCTGAGATGCCTCCATCTGGTCGACTTCTTTGATCCTTCACTGTCTATGATATCCCACGGTCCTGTGCACAAGGGCGGAAAATTTAGTAAGGACGCTAGGGACGCGTACTACTCCCTACCAATATCCATCAACTACTGAATTGCATCTGAAATGGGTCATTCCATTAACACTACCTGTGAAGTAAAAGTAAATGCAATAGAAATCTGCACATTTTCAAGGTAAGAACTTAAGAGTATAAAACAAACCGTTTGCTGAAATATCCACACAATTAAAAACAGTACTAAAATAAGAGCGTGTGGTTTATCCAATGCATTTGTATGTGCATGTGTTCGTTACTATAGTTAACGTCCCGTTAGTTACTAACAGTTGGGTCCTGGGTGTGTTTTCTTTCAGATTCATTCCTTCATATTTCATATTAGAATAAAGTGATGTACAGTGTTATGAGTTTTGTTTTTTAGCTATGAATGTCTATCATGATTCTATTATGATTTTATTGCAGAATGCTAAATTGTAGACCTAATATTGTTGGTTTACATAATCAAAATTGTATAATTATTGTCTACTGAATATACTGACATAACTCTCTATTAAAAAAAAATAGCTTTACAGCACTAAACAAAACAAAAAAACAGTGACAGTCTCTTTGAATTAGAATTACAACTATTCAAATTCTACGATAAACCAGTGTGTTCATATTTCAAATTACGTCTGACCTCGACGGACTGAACAGAAGAAATGAACCGGAGAAGAATTTCACGTCAAAGGAGGCGGAGCTTCAGAGCCACACCCACGTAATGGCAACCGACCAATAGTAGTTTGAAGGTGTTTACTAACTGGAAAAGTTCGCTTTTGCAAGCAGTTTCAAACTCCAGAAAATCCAAACAAATGTTCAAATTTGATCTACACACCAGTTTGTTCTTCGAATTCGCTTGAACCATATCTGGGCCTTGACTGAACGAATAAAAAAGTCAGTGTCATCAATGATTCTATCTCTACCAAGAAATAAAAACTGGAGTCATTAAATATTCACTTCCTGATCTCAAAATCTCATTTGAATTTGTACTAGATCTTTAGATGTGATGTTTTTTTGTCCTGGAAGCCAGTCTGAAATCAGTCATCATACAGAGCACCTGTCTGACTGGGCAGCTGCCGTCTGTTTCCAGCACACCCTGGATGTGTGCCTTGGGCCCAGTCTGAAGCGCACACCTGATTCATGGCATCTCTCCTCATATCTACAGGCAATCTTTTGACAGCCTAACTAGGCCACAGCAACAGATTGAGCCGTACCCCACAACCTCTTGTCATTTCATAATAATAAGTGCCGCTCGGCTTGGCAGAGCTCAAAACAAATCTTCACACATTACTGTATCATATGAGCCCTTGCTGACATTGTTTTCAGGTTACGTATTCACGCATTTGTATGCAAGTCATTGACACGCATTGCATCCACGAGGCAACTTCCAACGCATGCACTGCTGTAGCTTACAAAAACTGTATTTTATTGAAACAGCAATAGTTCAAACTGAAAAGTGTGGTGCTTGCAACACCAAGGTCATGGGTTCAACTCCCAAGAAAATGTACTTTTATGTCTGGAAACCTCTATATATATTCATTTGAATAAAAGCATGCAGGTTTCAGATACATGACCAAGCAAACAGACAAAATGTACAAGACTGTGTCCTTGACGCTTTAATAGGGAAATAACTATCAAATGAAGCATTCCAAATGACAACTGAAATAAAACGATGGATAAATATAAAACTATTGATTTTATATATAAACAATACACTGATGAGTCAAAAACATCATGACCAGTCATAGGTGAAGTGAATATTGTTGATCATCTCCTAAGGCCACATATTAAGGTCTGGGTAGATTAGATAAGTTCTCATAATCAGTGTTGGATGCAGGAATAAAGATCTGAGCGACTTTGACTAGGGACAAATTCGTATGGCAAGGCGAATGAATCAGAGTATCTCTGAAGCCGCAAGGCTTGTGTGTTGCTTTCAGTCAGCGGTCTTGGGAAATTACCAACAGTGTCCGAGAAGGGACAAACTACAAACCACCATCAGGGTTTTGGGCGGCCAAGGCTCATCGATGTACGAGGGCAAGAAAGGCTGGTCAGGTCCGAGCCAACAGAAGGTCTGTGGCACAAGTCACACACAATTTGTACTCTTTCCCCACCAGGTTTTTTTTTTTTTTAGTTGCCAGACAGGCCAGCATTTTTGATAATTTTCACAATTTTCATGGCCCCCAGAATTTTTTGTTGTAGGAATATCTGATCATCCAATCTCAAAAGACAGAACAGAGCCTCTGAAAAAGCTGTTTTATTCTAGCTCGATGCATTCTTTATCAACACTTGTGGGTAAGCTTTATTAAAAAAAGCAATATTTTTTTGATGGTGGCCTCTCTCTACCAAATTTCAAAGTTTACTATTGGGCTACGTACGAATATAACTAAAACTATATTTTGGCTAAAATTGGTCAACATACCTTGGTGTCAGTTAGAAATACAGTCATGTCCCTCATCCTCGTTACTGGCGATACTGGCTGGCGTGGCTTCAGTCAACCCCTCTGGCTTTACTTGCAACCCAGTGGTCATTTCCACATTAAAGATATGGTTTCAATTTAGGAAGCATTTTAAATTTCTTAATCCTACTATATCAAGTCCACTGTTGAAGAACTATGCATTCAAACCTGCACTTACTGATTCTACTTTCACTGTATGGCATGATAAGGGTCTGAAATGTTTTCAGGATTTTTATAAAGACGGGGTTTTTTGTTCTTTTAAAGATCTAATTAGCGAGTTTGGCCTCCCGTCTTCACATCTTTTTAGGTATTTTCAAATTAGGAACTGTGTAAAACTTTTATTTCCCAGTTTTCCACAACTTCCTCCTGAGCAGACATGGGACAATCTTTTACGATTGAATTTTTCACAAAGATCTTTAATTTCAAAAGTCTATGGTACTATCCAGTCCTATGATGACCATTTAACCACTAGGACGAAGGAGGCATGGGAGAAAGAGTTGGGTCTGGCCTTTGAGGTTGACTGGTGGGACTCTGTTTTAAATGGTATTCACAAAGCCTCAGTCTGTGCCCGCTTGACTTTAATACAATTTAAGGTAGTGTTCAGGTGTCACTATTCTAAAACCCGACTATCACAAATTTTCCCTAATACAATTGATGTCTGTGCCAGATGCTTTGGTTCGCCCTGTAATCTTGCACATATGTTTTTCTTCTGCCCAACTCTAGGAAATATTTGGCAAACTTATTTTAACACCATGTCTAAAGTGCTCCTCAAGACCATTGATACTTCTCCGCATATAGCCATCTTTGGTACTCCTCAAGAATACCACCGTTTCTCATCAGTACAGTTAGAGGTCCTGGCTTTCACTTCCTTGATAGTGAGACGCCATCTCCTCCTTAATTGGAAAGCAACAAATGCACCGTCCAATACACTTTGGACTACTGATGTCATGTCCTTTCTAAAATTGGAAAAAATAAGATACTCTAAACAAGGTAATCTCGCAAAATTTTACAATAAATGGCAACCATTTATACTATTTTTCCAGGCTAACTAGGCCTAACTCCAACTCCAACCCCCCTTTCTTTTCTTTTTTTTTTTTTTTCTTTTTTTTTTATTCTATTTTTTTGTGTGTTTTCTTCCTGGTTTGTTCTTTTTTCTTTTGTTTTATAAAAGGTTGTACACAAATATGTTTGTTATTGTCATCCAATTGCCTTCATTGTTTTTTGTGTGCATACCAATAAAAACATATGAAACAGAAAAAAAGCAATATTTTGAGCAAAAAGCTGAGAAAAAAAAATCGCTGACTACACCCGGATCGGATTCAGAACGACGATGAAAACAAAGACAGGGTAGATCGAGTCCATCAACGCCCCCAAAGCTTCACAGTCCTGTAGCTCATCCTGGGTCAACATTTCCTTCAGTAACATTAGGAAGTTTTGAATTGTGATTTATATGCTGTTTAATGTTGATGAGCGCAATATTTTAACATATGCATCTGATTACATATGCTATCGTTAGTTTCTGCTTGTTTTTCACCTGTGTTTTAATCCAGAGATTCTGTACTCTTTCCACCTTCCACATAACAGTGAAAACAGGGAAAGCCGGAAAATGTCATCCATGGCGGGGAAAGAGTTAATGATGGTTACGTGAGGAATGCATCACGTGGATGGCTGTTTTAATAAAAGCTGAAGATTTTACAGCTGTGTTTAGGATTTATTCTTGCGTCTTTGTAATATTGCGTCCAACGTATACCTGCCTGCAGCCATTCAGGCGTATAAAGGTCGTTTATATTTTGCTATGCATTGTGTTTCTAGATCTATTAAAATGCTGGATATATTAGTCTCAAACTCTAACAACTCAATACTACATAATATCTTATTGACTTGCTAGAAGGCCTTATGAATTCTCATTAAAAATTCCCAATTGAATTCTCTGCTAAAATGCAAACTTCTAACTCTGTATCACCAGATGCTGCCGCACTCCTTTGAGAAACCTGAATATGCGCGTGTGTGTGCGTGTATGTGTGTGTGTGTTTGTATGTGCGTTTGTATGTGCAGCAGATCATGCAGAAACGGGTCTCGCCCACATTGACATTCACCCCTGTGCTCCCCTGCTGTCATCCTGTCAGCATCGTCACCGGCGCGAGCACAGCCAGGAGAGATCCCAGACAGACAAACCGGGCAAAATGGAAGCTGTGGACTTCATCAACATAACAGCCTTTCACCAAAAGCCCTGCTGACCAGCATCCAGCACTATGTCAACCCTCACCACAGAAACCAACAGTTCCCACCGACCCTGGGGCTCACACTGTCAAACAATGGCACAAAAGCCCATACAAACAGCCAAAACGCGCACATAAATGTGGCCCCAGAAAGCGTTTGGACACTTCAGTCACACTTAATGAATGTCTTTGCTTTATTTAATAAAATAAAACCAAAAGGCATTTATTAAAAACATATTTTATATATATAAAATAAATCATGAACACATTTTTGTGTCAAAGATATAACTTTCCAACTTGACCAAGCTATCTATTTATCTTTTAATTTATTCACAAAATACATGCAATTTACACATAGAAAGGCATGAATAATTAAAATTAATTCAGAAATTTTTTGGGGGAGCATAAAGTCAAGAATGTCAGGGTGAGAACTGATATCAATAAAATAAACCTTCCTTAAAAGATCAAAACTATTGAAAAGAAAAGCTTATTTTAAGCAGTTTGGCATAATGTTTTTTTTTTAATTAGTTCTTAGGATTATATATACACAATATATATATAATATATAATATTATATTATAGATATGAGATATGAGATCTGTTGAACAATAGTCGAAGTGTCCAAATACTTTTTTGGCACAACTGTAAATACCACTGTGGAAAACATGTGGCACAAACAATGCTAGACAAATGCAAATACACAAACTGTGGTATTGCCAAATCCAATGATAAAAACATTGCTGAAGCCAGACACACCTGAGAGCTTTTCCGTTACCAAGCCCTGTTATAATTCACAGTTAAATTTCAACACACAATACAGAAATTAGTTGGTGGCACATCAGGGCACTGCCAATAACACGCCTTCAAAGAGCCACTCTTCACAGCAAAACTCCTGTTGAGCAGAACCGCAAAAACATCATTTCTCAGAAAAGTTTGGAACCAAATGAGGCATTTGATTTAACATTCCAGCTCATATCTCAACACTTAACACCAGCCGAGCGCAGCTCTCACGCTGAGCGTGTGCTTACAATCCCATAAACAACTGCTTAGATTTGCTGCTCTGCTCAGTGTCATTTTGTCGCTCGATCCAGCATTTTATTTGCAGAGAATAAACAAAGGAATTCGCTCTGCAGCACAGAGCCTGGTGTGGCGGAAATAGACCTTGCGAGTCCATCGTAAAAAAGGAAAAACAAACCCAGAGAAATGAAATATCGGCCCAACAGATAATGTTCCCCTGCAGCATTATTGGCCGGGTATTTTATCAGTTTTTGCTTGAGAGACATCGGTGGCAAAATACTCGCTCTTCACTGACGCACACGCGGGGGGTTGGGGAGGAGGGTGCTTATCAGAGAGAGGTGTCAGGGCAAAACATTGCACCGCACTGGAAAGATACAGCACTAATGCAAGCAGCTTTCCTGTCAGAGGAGATGGAGGCAGACACAGAATATGCTTGGTGAGGAAGATTAGATAAAAATAACGGGATCCATCCCCGTGTCGTCCGGGGTGTAGCGGGTATCCTGATAAGGGATTCAGATTTATGTAGGGAGCGAGCCAAAGGAGCAAATATGACATTTTGGAAATGAAATAAGGCGGAGAAAAGAGACAGATTTAAAGGTTGAAGCAGTGGGGGTTAACGTAAGACTGAGAACAAAAGATAGCCACATAAGGGTGCTACACTGGCTGTTATACAATGTATGACATCAAAATCAATTTTCTGTCGCATTTCTTTCCAGCCATCATGAAAAGGGAAAGGCCTCTGTGCCAGATTCGACTCAACAGCTTCATGGATCTATGATCTAAACACCTGCACTGTCACTTAGGCTGTCAAAAGTTGGATTTATTTGCACGACTAATCAAATAAACTGCATATATCAATATTCGCTGGGGATAATTCAAATTGATTGCATTATTGTGGGAGAATAGATAGAAAGTGGATTTTGAAGTCAACATACAGTTTTATCTTCTTCCGATGTGGACGGAACGCTGTACAAAAATACACTGACAGAGTTTCCTGCAATACTTATTGGCACCGCAACACCGCTAAATTTACAGCGCAGACAGTGTAGTGCAATTCCAGAATGATTGGACTTCTTGTTTCACAGTGTTTTTCAAGAAACTGAAACAAGAAGTCCTGAATCATACAGCAAAATGAGTGAAACCTCATTCCTGAATGAATTGCATCAATGAGCCGGGTCCTTTTCACTGAATCACCAACACTGTAAAGTGTCCAATTCCTGAAGACATTACACTAATGAGCTGGTTCTCGTTAGGGGGTCAAGCATATACAGCAAAACACGTGAAGTCCAATACCTGAAGGAATGATTCTAATGAGTCTTAAGTGAATCCAAAAAAATACTGCAAACATGTGAAGTCCGATTGCCTAGTGAGCTGGTTCTTTTGAGTGAATCAAACAAATTAACTCTGATTCCTGACAGAATTACTCTAATGAGCAGGTTATTTTAAGTGAATCAAAAACATACCGCAAAAACCAAAGCAGTCCAGTTCCCTAACAAGTGAATATGAGCAAGTAATTTTTATTTTTAGTGAATCAAAGCAAGTCCGACACCTGAACGACTGCGTCTACTGAGCCGGATCTTTTTCGTGAATCAAACACGTTCAGTTTACAACTATGAAGAATTTTAGTTTGCTGTAAGTTTACTATGGTTTAAGCCAAAGTCAAAGCCAAATTTGAATTGCATTTACCGGTATGTAAAATATTTATTTCTTACAAGTACTAAAGTTTAGACCTGGTACCATTCTGTATGGTGCTCTGTAAATTCGTTTGAATTGCTCAACAAAAAATATATATATACAGGCCAGGGGTCACTATTAATTGAATTCAATTTATTTTTTTATTAAATTAACTCTTAAAATAACAGCCATAACCGCTACACTTTGAAGTTTCTTACCAAAACCCTCGATCATTCAACACAAATGCAGGCTCCCTCCGGCCCTGGGCCATCCTCCTTTCATGATCAGAGCCATAGATTTGTAGCATGTATTATTCATGAAGTTATCTTTTGTACATGCCTGACCAAGTCTTTCCTTGCACACTTTAATCTGAGTAATCACTAGTGAGTTACGCATCTCTGCTCTTTCTTTTCAGTTCCATGGGGGACCAATTACAGGCTATTAAGGGAGAGAGACAAGACAAAGCCACGAGGAGGCGGGGACAGAGATACAATCGTGATTTATAAGAAGCTTTCATGGTGCGATGGCTCCTTGACAAACACCCGGATATAGTTTGTTGTTGCTTCTACCATCTTTTCCCTCTTAAATTATTCATGCTGCTCCACTAAAAATTGGTAACATAAATAGAGGCATCAGAGCCAAGCCATGACACCACACCCAACGAGACCGATCCTGAGAGAGGACGAGAGAGCCGGAAAACACATTTCTGCTGTCTTCTTAGAAAAACAGCTTAGGGTGTGAAGATTCGGAAAGCTCTTATTATTATTATTATTATTTCACTCTTCGTTTGATCACCCTAATGCTGGAACTAATGCAAGCTGAGAATTAACGTGCGTTAGTTCTACTGAAAGATGGATTCAAAACCACAATTTTTTTATTTATTTTACAGACATCATTTGTTTCAGAGTAATTTACCCCAAGAGCCTGTGGAAAACATTGGAAACATCAAATAAATGTAAGTCCATATATCTTTGACTTCAGTTTGTCTTCTCAATCAGCTAATGCTTTCAAACATCTTGGCTTAATGTGCTACAAATAAATGCACACAACTTTGCAGATGCTAGAGGACGTCATTTGAAAGGGGGCTAAAGAGTTTCCGGCTTAAATAATTCAGAGGGTTCTTTCAGCGTCAGTTAGTCGATCATTCTGAATGTCCCCTTTGTCCTTTTCAAGTAAAACCGTGTGGCATCCTTGCAAACCGCTCATGTCATTGCATTGCAGTGTTGTTACCCTCGATACTGTGGAGAGAAAAAAAGCCTCATCCGCTCCCTGGACTCTGATCAACCTTGGTGACAAGATTGATGGCTGAATAAAACTCACAAACGACCGGACATTTTTGGACTCTCATCCGCCCTAGATCCCCAAATGACAATACATGCACATACATAAACACACACACACACACACACACACACACACACTTTCCCCCTCCGGCCTTGTCCTGACACACCTCAGGTCGCAAAGCTGCTGGGAGATTCAAGTTTGACTGACAGGCAGACATTTTTCTCTCGAGGGGGTGTCAAGGTTACTTTCTTTTTCCTCTACAGCATGCACAAAGTTTTTTAAAAAAAGACAGAAAAAAAAAGACAGACAGATCCGCAGGGTCCTGCCGAGAGATATGACTTTACAATCAGGCCTTCATAATCAAAGATCAGGATCAGACAGAACAAGGCAGGGAATACTACATGCTAAACAGCTTTATCAGGAAAGTTTTATTTTCTAACAAATGTCACTTTAGATTCACAGCACTGATTCTCGAGTTCTGGGACAAAACGGCAACTATACACTGGGAAGAAAAAGGTTTGTGTGAAAATGATTTTTTTCTTCTGTCCAGAATGCTCTGAGGCGTTCACCTGTGTTTAGGTGCAATCTCTCGCCGTTTCTCTTGTCTCACAAAACGAGTTTTCCCCCTGCCTATCACTCTTTATGGATCAACACTGCTAGATACATCAATAAATATTGACCAATTCCCTTCAAAGATGGGTTTAATTTAGACCACAGGATGGTTTCAAACAGATCTATTGAATTGTCACCATAGAAAATGCCCATATTTTGCACACCACATGTCTATTAAATTCAATAGGACATTTTTGTTGTTGCCAAATATAGAAGCTACTTTAAATGCAAAATCATTTCTTGATAATCTGTGTGACAGAATTGGCATATGGTTTTTATAAAACTTTTTTTACAAATTTAGCATCTCTACAGAGCCTGAATAATGTTATTCAATTATTATTCCTGATATATATAGTAAATATCTGATGTTTTTACAAGTAGGAAAATATCTGTGAATATTATAGTTAAGTTTTCTACATACTTTTAAAACTTAAGAAAAACAAATGCAAACATCCATTTATCTACCCTACACACACAATTATGTGTCCATTTGTCTCAAATACAGTCTATCATAACCCTTATTGATCCTTACAATCATGATAATTCATGTTATAGAGAGAATTTAAAACAAGAGGACTGTTCTTGTTGCATGTGTTTAAGCATAATGTGACGTGTACAAGATTCTATTTAAGATTTTTGAGATAATGATGAAATATTTAGCAATTGGAAATGGATTTTAGAACATATATATAATGTTTAAATGGTCTATTGTTTACATTATTGTAAAATAATGTTCTTCTGGAATCATTAGCAATGAAGTCAATTATTTAAGGACCTTAAATATTCAGTATAGCATTTTATAGGGGAAAAAACTTGAGTTTAAAGCTTTAAAGGCAGACTGATTCATTCATATATTGTTGTCTCTGGCAATGCCTTTCCCTCAAATCCTTTAAAAAAGACACTTCTGAGAAACGGGTATAAATGTAGCACACAAGTGAAGCACACCTAGTCCAGGGGAAACAGGACAAACAAAGTGCATTCTGTCCCAGGGTTAGCAGCTGTCTCTCTGCCTCTGTCTGTCCATGAACTTTTGAGTTCATCTAAAATGTAAATCCTCTCAGTACCCAGAAAATACTGAACAGAAAAAAATAAAGAGAGAACAAAAAACGACAAGGATAGGCTTGAGAGGTTGACCCTGAGAGGATGAGAAAAGAAGACAGGAAGAATGAATTGCCTCACCAATGATCACCATCTCTAAGAACTAGGCCTATCTTATACATTTTTAAAAAAAGCAGCAGCCTGAACCAAGGCCAAGCTTTGCTGTGTGGCTTTTATGAGATCAGATGAATGTTCGGTTTATGGAAATTGACAATCATGCTGCTCACCAAAACATCTGGCTTGCAAAATCTCTTCCTTAACTTCCCTGTAACCATCAATTCCTTGGTGCTTTCATTTTTATTTCAATTAGAAATGTCAGCAGGGAAACAATTTTGGTGGGGAATCTATAGTCATTTAACCAAGTGAAAAGGCTTCCCGTTTACAAATAAACTTCCTTCCACTCTGCTGTGATTAAAAAAAGGACGTGTTTGGTTCTAGAAAATGTTTCTCACCAGGGATGGCAATCAAAGTATAGAACAGTTCCGGTTCTGAATTCAGTTCGTTTTAATGAAATGCAATTTCATTTCCAAATTATGGAAAATATCAGCAATAAATATATTTAAACCATTTTGGTGTGCTTACATAGATTTTTTAGTAACTTCTCAGTCATTTTAGAAGCTACAAAATGCTATCCAACAACTGGCTTCAAATATTAAACGACAATACTAGATATACAACATACTGACATATTTCACTTATTTACTATTAAAAACACGAGAACATTAGTTCTGCATGTTGACTCAAATGAAACAAACTAAAACAAGCCAACTCGTTCGTGATTTAAGTCACGCTGTATGTTTTTGATTCACTCCAAAATATTTGTTTTGACTCCCATTTGTTTGGGAGTCACTGCTTCAGGCTGCATCCGAAATCAATACTTCCCTACTACACAGTAGGCGAAAAACAGTGTGTGACAAAATAAGTATGTCTGAATTCACAGCGCACACACAGTCCTGGCAAAAAGTCCCCGGATGACCTATACCACTTCCGGTGAGATTCTGAAGTCTGCATGCGATGGACACTTCACTATCCCACGAGGACACGGGAGAGGATTTGTGAATGACAGTTAAGTGACGAAACTGATGCTGGTAGGTCACATGATAATGACAACATGGCGAACGTATGTCCGGATTACATTCATAAACACATTAATACTATAGCTATAGAACATACTTTCTAGCGGTCACAAAGTAATAACTTATTCAAAATAAGCACCTACTCAAGAGTTTCCCATTTTGAACACAGCAACACTGTTTTTGATTCACTAAAAAGCTGCCCATAATTTGTGCAACTAAATTGGTTTCATAAGAGTTATTCATTCTGTGATTGGACTACACTGGTCTTATTCGCGCTGTAGATTCAGTTGTGATTGATTGAGTATTCCATCCACATCGGCAGAAGCCTGCAAGTGTGTGGTTCAAAAGAATGGTTTTCGGTGCTGGTGTTTTTTTACAAAATGGACCCGCTTCTGAATAACAGGTTCTGGGTTCTTTTCAGGACAAGTTAGAGGGTTCATGAGGTTTGTGAGCTGTCTTAAACTGTATGTTTTTGACAGTTCAATTTACTCCTAAGGCGACAAGAACCAGACATGCTCGAATGTCTGCGTAACAAACGCAGAACACCCAAATGCAATACTTCACACCACTCACTTCCTGTGGGCATTAATTTGAAGCAAAAGCACAGTGTGGTGCTTCCTGTCCCTCTATTTAAACAGCTCAACCGTAAGCCTCTCACCCACTCTATCATATGAAGCCCAGCTGATGTAAGGTTTCAAACTTCTACCACTGGGAAAGGCATATTCATCCAATCTCTTTGTTTGACAAATCTCCTGTGGCCATGCTCTCCCTCCTCCTCGGAAACAGTTCCCGCTGCTTACTTATTTTTATGTCCCTTACAATCCTATTAGAGTGTTTATAAGACATGGCTTTATGATTTCTGCTATAATTCCACTAAGAGGTTTTGCATATTCATTCATGTCCTTTCATAGTGGCACACAAAGAATTATCATATTCTGAAGTTGACCAAGAAATACAAAAGGTTATGATGCACACCCTCCTCTATACATTAAACGGCTAGTTCAGCCCAAAATGAAAATTCTGTCATTAAAAAGAAGAAGATATTTTTGATTAAATCTGAGAGCTTTCTGTACCTCCATTGACAGCTACGCAACTATGACTTCAAAAAGTTCATAAAAAGATCGTAAAAGTAATCTATATGTATTGGTTTAGTCCAAATCAGAGATGATGAATGTGTATGTGGATAAAACCCTAAATTCAATCTGTTCAAGTCACACATCAGTTGTGCTAAACGGAAACTCAAGCATTTTCACTTATCGTGCGAGATCTAGGGATGCAATAGCGAGGAAATTTTCCCATTGTTTAATCGACCAGTTTCCCTGTTTTCCACCTCGCTTTTAAATCAAACTAGCAGCAATTCGGAGGCGGCAATTGCTTGAATGCTGGGTTCATTATTATCCTAAAGGTGAACTATGCAGGTTTTTTACCTTAACTGAACAGAGTCATTGGAATGGTTATGTTACTTTTTTCGGGTTGAATTTTGGTCGTCTTTTATCCGTTTCTGTGTGTTCGCTGAGGTTGCTATATGTTCTCTCAGACCAGCATCGCTCCCTGTGTGGATACACATCTACCGACATACAGTACTGTACCGGTACTGATAAAAATGTGTTATATATCACACAAAATTTGAACCCAGGAACCTTTGCACTCACAACAAAATCTTACTTACTTCAAATCCAACAAACCTTTAAACTGCAAGATATAAAGCTGATGTTATCAACTAAAAAAAATGTCACTAGCTCACTGGAGCATTTGAGGTCATCAGAAAGAAACGATGTAAACCACAACTCAATTAAATATGCTATTAAAGATATTGTAAATTCTTTGCATTTAGTTTCTAATCATAATATTAAATAATAAACTGTTGACATTACGATTTGACTTGGAAATTAGCAAATGCCATAATAAAACCCCATCTCGAGATCACAAACATTCTCTTTTAACACATAAATAGTTTAAACAAACATACTGTCTGTCTGGTATTTTTTCCTCGATGGCAAGTTGGCACAAATGCTATAAAACAGAAACCAGTTAGAACAGAACATGAATTTAGCATCCTACAATTACATTATGTGTGACTGTCCCAAACACTGTATAAAACAAATGTTTATATGTCTTTTTTGTCTTTGTTCCAATGTAAATGTGTTCCACCGTAGCGATGTTTACATGGTTTCTGGGTTAAATGCACATGGAACACGTTCACATTATGCTTTGGACAATCAACATTTCAACCAATACTAGAATATGTTTGGATGTTTTACATAGCCTAATTATTTTAATGAAATACAGGAGCTTTAATTAGTTTTTTAGCTTAATTTGTCGTGGCAGAACAAGGTTCTGTTTATTGCTAATTTACTTTGTGACTGTTTGACAGCCTGCTTGGTTGCCATGGCATTCTGATTACGGTATGCCTCTCGAATTTCAATTTTCACTCTCTGTCAAGACGAGAGCTCAGGACAACACCTCTCTCCACTAACCTCCAATCTACCCCCATCTGCATGCATATCCTCACACTTATGACATTGTCTGTGCATTCAGAACATCTCAGGAGAATCTCTCTCTCTCTGATTGGCTTATCTCAAAGCCACCGTCAGATTCAAGTCAAGCTCCATCCACAGGATTTGGCATAATGGTTAAAAACAAGGTTAGGGTCATTTTAGAAGGATTTTAAAGCATAAATGTGAAGCTTATTATTTTATAAAAGCACTAACGTCGAAGGGATAATTCAACCAAAATTGAAAATTTGCTGTTAACTTATTCACCCATCCAAGATGTAGGTGACTTTCTTCAGAAGAACAGTAAAGATTTTTAGCTGGTCCTTGGTGATTCGTATAATGCAAGTCAATGTTTACAGTCACTTTGGGAATAAAAATAAAAATAAAAAAAACATTCCTGTCATGACAACTTGAATGTTTGGCATGGTAATATATATATATATGTACACTATATATGGAGCTGGGGAAGGTGAGGGGTTTCTGAAAGCGTGCTGCACTGCTAAGGCAAATGCTAACCAAGTATTTGTAGGTTGAGCAGCAAGCTCATTGGCTACTGATACAGCAGGAAGCAATCAGTTGTGCCCTATAGATAACGATGTGATTGCCTGCACCATTGAGTTTCATTACAGAACTTTGTATATACAGTCAAAACAAAATGAATATCCGTGGCTCCTGACGAAGCGATTGCGGAGCACATTCAGTCAAGCCAGTTGTATAAAATAAATACAAGATTTGAGGTGTTTTTCACTCGGTGAGTCTTCAGCAATACCCGCCTTTCAATTAAATAACACCACAACCTATTAAAGAAAATATGGACTTAAGATTTTTTTCCAAATTGCACTTAGGAACATTCTTACAAACTTCTTAGAATTTATCTTAAGAATTTTCTTAACTTCTTTCGTAAGATAGTCATGAATCTGGCCCCAGTTTCTTGAACAGGCTGATCATTTTGCTTCATAAGACCTCAACGAGTCGTCAGAAGCCACGGATATTAATTTTGTTTTGCCTGTATATGTTTTTTGACTCCAAAAGTGATGACAAACATTGACTTTTACCGTACAGCTGAAGAAAAAAAGCCACCTACATCTTGGATGGCCTGAGTGTGAATAAATTAACAGCTAATTTAAATGTTTGGGTGAACGATTCCTTTAATTCTTCTATTCGCTTTAGCGCTTAAAGCATTACGCTGTCATGATGACAAAGTTTGAAATGGGATATAACTTTAAACAGAAGGTTATTTAGCAAGCATATTTCACAATAAAATTAAGTTAACACAAATAGGCCCGGTTTCACAGACAAGGCTTAGATTAAGACAGGATTAGGCTTTAGTTCAATTAGGGCATTTAAGGAACTTTTATAAATGTGCCTTAGGAAAAAACTAATACTGACATATTTTAAGTTATGTTAGTGCAAGTTGCTATCAGTTAGAACTCCTCAAATATGTATTTTGGTCTAGACTGGTTTAAGCCTCGTCTGTGAATATGGACAATACTGTGTAAGTCTTGCGGTTATACAATTAAAACAGTGAACATTTGAATGTTTACAAATTGGCCCCATTCACTTCCATTGTAAGTGTCTCACTGTAACCAAGATTTTTAAATAAGTAAATAAATAATGAAGGGACATTTTTTTTATGGTAATTAAAATGATTGCAAAATTGTTGACTGAGCTTAAAGGTGCCCTATAATGTGAAATTGAATTTATGTTGGCATAGTTAAATAACAAGAGTTCAGTACATGGACATGACATACAGTGAGTTTCAAACACCATTGTTTTCTCCTTCTTATTTAAATCTCGTTTTTAAAAAACACCCCTGAAAAACAGGCGAATCTCCACATAATACCGACTGTGACGCAACAGTCGGGGATCACGCCTCCAAAGATTTGCATATCCCAGCCCTCAATGACAAGCACTGCACAGCCGAGTCATCATCGGAACAAGCGAGGATCAGAGAGAAAATGGCAGATCATGGAATAAATGCTATGTTCCAGGCTGTGCAGGGGATGTGAGGTATTTTCATACCCTTCCCACAGAAAAGAAATGTCAACAGGCGTGGACGCGTGGTTGATGTTTATATTAATCGGATACCGCAACAGTTTAATTCGAAGTTGTTAGTTTGCTCTGCCCATTTCACCACGGACTTATTTTCGAACCTGGGACAATATCAAGCTTCTCTCAGCGTCTCAAACTGAAGAAGGGGGTAATTCCAACTATATTCCCGCAACCGGTAAGTAGTGATTTTATTAAAGATAATTTACACTGTGTTAGATCCAGCGCAAGATCCTAGTACAGTAATAGCAAACTCCAAGTAACGAGCATACATAACTAACGTTAAATAGGCTAATTCTCAGTGAAAAAAGTATACAGAAAGCGGTCAAAGAACAATCCACACAGCGCGAGTTTATCTCTCTTGCCAAACTCGTTATGAAATCAATGACGCTGTTACACTGCACAACGAAGCTCTCATAGAAGTAGGCTATGTCATCGTTTGCATTGGTGAAAGCATTAGAGAGAGAAACTGCGTTGTCTCGCGATCAACAGACTGTCATCTGCTTGCTCAATGCTCATCACAGCAACATTTTATGTGATGGAAATAGATTTAAATACTTTAAAAACATCTCACGATTCGTTAATCTCGATAGCTGTAATAGTTAAAACGTATATAACAGCTGTAATAAAAGTATTCGAGAGAGTTTCACATGTCATATTTCATATGCAAGCATGTCAGCCAATCACAGCAGTGGCCGGTTCTCACAGCAGACACGCCCCTTCAAACAGAGTGTTCAAATCAGAGACTAAAATCAGGCTAGGAAAAATGCCTTTTATTTCTAAATTATGACTATTTTTTATCTAAAAAACATACTAACATTATAAGGGCAACCCAGGAAACATTATAAAATAATAAAAAAAAACATTCTAGGGCACCTTTAACTTGCACTGAACCCAGAATATTCCTTTACTATACATAAATCATGCTCCTTCAGCTGGGTAAAACATGAATGAAAAATCTCAAATCATAATGCTAAAATATAAAATCACAATTTCTAATAGAAATCTCCCAGTGCACATAACAGATGTGACCTGAGGAGAGAAAGAGGTCTGTGAGGTGGCTGCCATGCATCACGCAGGTGAGCACAGAATAATGTTGGACCTCTTCCATTTACTACTCACGATGCCAAGCACTCTGGGCGCGGTCACGCATGGGCACCTCTGGATCTGCCAACAAATCTGTTCTATTCTCCAGCCTGGCACATGCTCTTCTGCACTCTGAACGCAAGATATAGCCACGGCAGTCTCTTATTCTTTAGAATCTATCAGTGACATACAGGGAGAGGCTGTCAGATTAAAGCGATTGCGTCAGGATGGATATTTTGAGAACATTTTCAGATTTAACCCTGATGTTGCTGCAGAGGAAGACAAGAAAAAAAAATAAGGGGAGCAAAAGAAACATTTCTTCTCAAACCACTCAAAAAGTTTCAATCGCATGCAACTGGGTTAACCTGAATTAGAAACTACATTGTCTTAGTTTACCAAAAGAATGATGCACAAAGCGACATGTCATTCTCACTACTAAACAAAGCGCACAAAAATGACCGTCACTCATCAGCGTGTTGACTGCAAATCCTGCTAGTACACTCGCAGACTGCGACTCCTATCAAGGGAACAATCACGGTTGCCATGGCAACCATAAAGCATCATTCAAGGTCATTATTCACACTAAGCAAGAATGGAATATTTGATCGCATCCCAGTAGCCAGAGCGCACGGATATAAGCGGGAATCTTCAAGCCATTAAAACAGGAGATTTATGGGTAATGATCGAGCACGGCTACGAGACATACGACCCCCTCCCACCAGCCACCGTGACATCGATCCACACCGCAATGAGTTTGTCTTCCCAGTCATTTTCCGACATGACACCGCTGCCTCTGAGGCTTTGCCTGATAAAAACAAAAGATGCAGGCTTCTGCAGGGGAGGAAAAAAGAGCGCATGACCAATTACATGACATATCCGCCAAACTTGATCTAGGTTTAAAATGGGAGTTCCCAACCTTTCGTCTTACATTTATACCTTGGCAAATGCTCTTTTTGACATTTCATTCACTTCACTGGAGGCAAAGTTTTGGCAGAAGAGGCTGCCACGGTTCCCTACATCAAAGTTGGAGTCATCAGAGAGAGAGACTGCGATCCTGAGGGAGACGCTGCAGGCATGCGAGCGGAACTGAAAAGCACTGACAGTTGTAACAGTGAACTAAGCCACTTGAGCTGGCAAACCAAAACCCAGAGCCACAATATAGAGGATGTGATAAAGAGACGTTTAACAACTTTTTACGGTCATATTCTGGAATTGATCATTCAAACAAAGGCATAAAAGAAAGTGTTAAAAGGGGTAGGTCATTTAAAAAAAATTTAAATTATGTCATCCCTTAGGCTATTTACCCTCATTCCTTTCATTTTGTGTAAGACAAAAGAAGACATTTTAAAATGTCTCAATGATTTGTAGGTTTCATATATAAAGTCATTGAGGTCCAGTGCTGTTTTGAACACCACTGATTTTCATTATAAGTACAAAAACATTCTTCAAAATATATTGTGTCTTCTATACAACACAGGCATACATGATTGAAACTGGATGAATAAGATGACAATTGAATTTTCAAGGTTTTTTTAGGTGAACAAATCCGTACAAAAGTTTAAGGTCTGATACACTAAAAGCAGTAATATTGTGAAATATTATTACAATATAAAAAAAGGTAACACTGTATTTTAAGGTGACGTTACTGCATACTTACTATGTTATTAATGGTAAATTAAGCATAATGACAAGTAACTAACCCTAAACCAAACCCTAACCCACATAATTATTACTACTTAGTACTTACTTGAGCAAGTACAATGTAACAACGTCACATAAAAAAAAAAGCATTACACTTTATTTTAAGGTGTCCTTGTTACAGTGTAATTATATATTTAAGTACAGAGTAATATTAAGGAACTACATGTACTTACTATAGGGATAGGGTAGGATTAGGATTAGGTTGAGGGTTAGTTGCATGTAATTATGCATAATTTACTGTTATTACTACGGTAAGTACATGTAACATATGTAACAAGGACACCTTAAAATAAAGTGTTACCAAACAAAGTGTAATCAAAATATATTAGATTTTGATTTATTTCTTGTGATGCAAAGTTGACCTTTTTATCATCATAACTCCAGTCTTCAGTGTCACATAATCCTTCAGAAATTATTCTAATATGATGATTCGCTGCTCAGGAAACATTTCTTACTATTACCAGTGTTGAAAACAGCTGTGCTGCTTAATATTTTTGTGGAAATCACAAATCACAAAAACTGTACTGAATATAAGTTGAATGGTAGTGTGTGTGTGTGTGTGTGTGTGTGTGTGTGTGTGTGTGTGTGTGTATAAACTGTACTTTTAAATATAAAGAAATGAATCTAGCTATTTGTGTTAGTAGCTATGTAAAACCATTTTTTAAAAATAAAATAAATGACTATGTATGTTTCACAAGGTACAAGAATTCTGTGAGAAGTGTGTGGCCTTGTATGAATGCATAAACAATTCTGAAACATACAGTGATGTATTACCAAAGCAATGATGTATGGAGCGTAACACGCACACACAGCAATGCTTATGCAAACCTACAGGGGGGAAAATTTATACATGCAGTAATAGTCATTTTCTTTTACTGTCCGAGATTTACTATGTTTTATGAGTGTGTGGCAAGGTCATGGTTACCCTTTCAAATGAAGTTCCCAATTCATTCATCAGCCATAGCCTGACCTATTCATCATCCAAGTGCACAGGCATGCCATGCACATGTAGCGGTGGAAGAATTCAATTACTTCAAATAAGCAACACTGTTCACATTTCATCTATAGCCATTTTTGCGCTACTTAAGAGGCTCTGATGAAATCGCTCAGTACAGTTCTGTTTGGAGAAGGTTTCCCCAACATCAAATGCTTATGCAGCATAATGTAATCATCTCTCTGTATAAAACGCTGAATAGTACAGCTTTGCTGATTTATACATGTGTAGTAGTTCAATACACTTGTCTGTTGAGCTTTGCAGACCAGTAAGCAGAATTGATGAAATGTTGGTGTAAATTGTGAGAAAGCGTTTTTGCTGTTGGCTTGAGAGCGGTTTACTGCTGAGCAGGGATTCTGGATATCTAAATGAGAGCCACGCAAACATATTTTATGACCATGTTTTTCACCAAAGTATCTGAAGGAAGACATTTAAAAATTTAAGGAAACATCAAAAAAATTTTGCTCTACGCTCTTAAAATTTAAAAACTAGAGGTGGGAATTAATGATTTTAGATATAATGAGTTCAATGCGACTCTCTCTTCTACATGTTTTATGCACTACAAAACTCTTTAATTCTTGATATGCGATTTTATGGGTCATTTCTCTCAAGAGTCCATGATTTTTGAAAAGGTAAAACTGGCCCATCTTCATCTACCCACAAACTCTAAATAGTGTGCTAGATTAGCTTCAAACCTGAATATGATGTTACATAAACACAAAAATCCCCAAAAGAATAGCAGTCAAGTATCACCAAAGACAACTGATGACTGAAACACACAGGAGTCTTAATGATGCTCAGTCTGAGGGAAATCACGGGAAATTATGGCAAGTGTTATTTTTTACACCACTTGAGTCATTAGGTTGCTGTTTTTCTGCTCCACTGCACCGGATCTCAATGGTTGAGAGTGTGACCTTGTGCCAAATGTCTGCAAGTAAGAGAGTCTGGAAATGTAAAAGGAATATGTATTAAAAACGTTTTGGTACAAAAAGATTTCTCTGTACAGTAAACATCATAGACATCATCATCCAGTATGACTTTCAATGCAGACGCATCTGGGTTTGTATAGAAAGATTCATCTCTGGGTTTGAAAAGGTGTGTCAGATGTGTGTTTGACATTGTCCTAATGAGAATCTGGAGATGTGACTCAGACACTTGCCTTGATAAATGTCTTGCATTAAGAAAAAGCAAGTGAGATTAATTTCTCTTCACGTTATAAAACGACCACATTAACATACTTTATTCAGGCTATGCCTTTGATTTAAGTGTATAATGTTTAAATCTGAATAATACACTTTGATCAGAAGAGTATATGCTATGGATTGCATTTAAAACAACCCCCAAAAAAATGCCACTAATTTTAACGGGGGGAAAACAATGTAAAAAATTTACAATAAAAACATGGTAAATGTAAGTTGGCTTACAACATGACAAATTATATTATAATATTAAAATCAGAAAATATGACAATGCAAAACATTAAAATGAAGAACATTTTGTCTATCTATCTATCTATCTATCTATCTATCTCTCTAGCACAAAGCAGATGTTAGTTGTTCAAGTAGCTTGGTATATTAAAATTATATCAGTTATCAAAATATATGATTATGAACTGGAAAATATCCAGGCACCAAAAGGCCATACCATTCCAACCGAATGCTGGATATCTGGCAAGCACATCTGCCAGTTTTTGTTTAATTAAATGATTTTTGTACAATGATGATTTTGAAATAACTGTTACATACTAGTGGTAAAGTGTGTGTGTGTACAAAAATAATAACTATATCAATGTGTGTATTGCAAGCATGTGTACTCGAGGGCCACTCCCTGGACAAGTCTAAAGGGCAGAAGTATTTGCCGAACAAATGAGCTATTAATACACGGTTTAATTCACCCAAAAAGAGCATAAAGAACACCCCACAGATGACAAAGTCAATGTTCAAATCTTGGCTGAATGCTCACTGACCTTTCCCGAGCTCTGGGTTCAGAGAGGAAGAGGCACAGCTTTATCAGTAGTTAAATTAATGATCAATCCTTGAAAACTCCCTGACTCTGCAAGACTCCTCCTGGCTTTGCCATTCTTCTCTCTTTATTCCTCATCTCAGATTCTTCCCCTCACTGCATAATACACTCCCTCACACACACACACACACACACACACAGACACACATGTTCTGCAATTGCACAGGCATCCCAAAGCTCTGACTGCCACAAAACTTGCCCCTTCCCATTAGCCACAAGCCCCTGCCACATTTCCCTCAGTCCGTGTGCCAGAAAGCCAACGTCTCTGTTTTGTCTGCAGCACAAGCCAAGCCCAGAGCAGAGGCAAGAAAAAGTTGAGCTGTTAAGCATCTTTCCCCTCGCTCTCTGTGCCGTCTCAATCACTGTGCTTCTCTCTTCGCAGGTTTTTAAGCACAGACAGAGGCTTTACCAGTAGCACACATCACTGTGGTTGTCAAAGATGAACATAATCAGCTATTGTGTCCGCGACAGACAGAGCGATGTGTGTGAAGGAGAACGCCGGAGATGTAAATCTGCTCTTACCTGCTGTTGAAGCTTAAAGCAGGAAGGAGGAACAGGAGGTAAACGGCTCCGATGAATTTCATTGCTTTGTCTTGCTCTCATGCACTCGGTGTCTCTTTGCCCCTTTTTCTCTCGATCGCTCGCTTTTCCCTTTCTCTCTCCCTCTCCTCGCTGGCTCGCTCACGTGTTCTCTCTCTCTCTCTCTCTCTCTCTTTCTTTCTGTGGTGCACACACGCGTTAACGAAGGCACACGCGGCACGGCAGACAGATGCAACGCTGCAAGCGGTCTGTGTATGTGAAAGTGTGGGGCTCTTCGGCTTCAAATAGAAGGGACAGGGAGACGGACGGATTTATTAATGGACAGAAACTAGGGTGTCGGGGCGGGGGGGATCCGGAGAGGAAGACTGGAGAATGATTTGAGGTGGTGAGGTGATGTCAGCATCGATACAGCCAGTGGCTCCCCGTCTTTCTCTTCTGCATTCCAGTGCGAGATGAATACCTGCTGGTTTGTCCCACATGATATCCATCGGTCTTGGGACGGGGCAGGGCGATTATCTGGGCTAGAGGAGAGCAGGGTTGCTCCGCAAAGACCAAATTAATCAATTTCGTGGAGATTACACTTTGATGGCAGGGTTCATTAGTTTGACATTTTGTTCTCTGTTGTCCGTCAAAGTAATTGATGAGACATTTCCCTGCTCACCGCCTCATATTGTGAGATTAAGAGGGTAAACCGATGATGATAAATTTAATAGTCACACAAGTCACTTCGCTTTACCTTTCTGCCGTGCTACCGTCTCCATTCGCCGTCTCAAAACGGGTGTTTAAATTCTGGACAGAAGGAAACAAAAGAAAGGTATATGAAAATTTCAACATCAAACTAAATTATGAAATTATCAATCTGAGCCATGAGATGAAAATTCCCTCGATCTATTTTCTAAATGCATGTTATCTTATTGTGAACGATTCATCCATGGATTTTTCATTTTTTTACTTTTTTAAATTGAGGTAGGCCTAAAGCAGACTCCTCCAATCATTTTATCTGCTTAAACCCCCACCCGTTTTAATTTGTCTTACAATTGACTGCAAGCTTGCATTCAGCTCGCATCCAATCAACAACCAATGGATAGAACCAATTCCCGACCTACATTTTTTTTTTTACTGTAATCCATTTCACTTGGATGTACATCACAATTCGTAAAAAAAAGATCTGTCACCATTACATCACAACTTTAAAATACTTTCTTTAAAAATGATTAAATTACAGTTGATTTTACCATAAAAACACTGTGGTTTGTTTGAGCACCCTGACCAGCCTGACGATAACAACATCCAAAGGCATGTTTTGGGTGGGACAATCTGTTCAAAACCAACCAATTCATCGTTTGCACGTGACGTCACACACTTATACACGCCCTTCTGGAGGACAAACCAAGGGCTGAATTCTGAACTGCATAATACCATACAATTTCTGCCATAGAAAGATGTGGTAAAAGTAGTACGCGGTACGATAGTGTGCGGTTCCGAATTCAGGAAAGACAGTGATATTAAAAGACCAAATTCAATACACAACCTTATTGATGATGCATACTATGTACAGGCAAGCAGATGAATCCAGAATATAAATGCAACAGTTTCTCAAGCATTTTTCTATTGAAAATTATTATAAAGAAAAAGCTTTACCATTTTAATGTGTTGCATTCATATTCTGCACGACGGTATAGTATGCATCAGCAATAATGTGTATACTGAATTTGATCTTTTAATATCACTTTTAGTGCATTTAATTTTATTAAGGAACTATAACTCTTTCCTCACCGTTGGCAGAATTTTCCAGCAATCCAATGTTTTTACTGTTATACGGTAGGGGGCGCTATTACACATCTTCTGAAAGAGTACAGAATCTCCTGATCAAAACACAGGAGAAGCAGCAGAAACAAGTGATAGAAGTATTGCTTACGCACATGTAAGCTAACACAATCATCAAACATTCAACAGCAATCAAAACTGCCTGACGTTACAGAATGAAATGTCGAAACCATGAAGAGGTACAGGACTGTGCAAGCTTTGGGCTACGCTATATTTTGCTCATCGTTCTGAATCCATTCTACACAATCTTTGACAAATTAGATTTTCTCTGCTTTTTGTTGCTTTTTTTTAATGAAACGTACCCACATGAAAAGTGTTGATGAAAAAAAGAACGCATGAAGATAGAATAAAAAGCAGAGGCTCTTTTCTTTCTTTTAATTTATTAAATGTTCAAATATTCATACAACAAACTCTGGGGGGCCATGAAAGTTTTGTAAAGAATTAAAAAAATGCTGCCGCTGACGCTGGCTGGCAGGTGCTGTATATGGAACAAGTTCCAAAAACGTGCATTTTATTCACAAATTTTTGTTTTTCTTCTTCAGAGTTAGAAAACTGACAGACGTGCTGCAATTCTATGGATGTTTTGGCCTCCAGTTATTTGTGAAAACTATGAATTGCAGATGGAGTATTGTTCAGAAAACCTCTTTGAAAACAATTATTTGTGTAATTGCATTTGGTAACTACACTGCAGGACCGGGAAAAAAAAAGAGAAAATTTGGATTTAAATAGGCAAATGCTTGATTGGATCATTATTGCAGTGATTATTATGTTTCTAGCATGTTATATGTTTGGCAGCAGTTCTTCTAACCCTAACTGATGGAGTGTGTAGATTTTCATTTCTTAAACAACCATGTAAAACACATCATGGCCATATTCCAGGATGACAATCTCAAGATTCTTGTCAAGAATCATTTTCACACATGAATCGGCTCCCATTGAAAGTGTTTGGGATGTGCTGGAGGACACTTTACAGAGTGCTGGACTCTTGCATTGTCAATACAACATCTTGAGCAAAAATGTATGTGCCTGATGGAAATAAATGTTGTGATGTTATTCATATCAAATGTCAATATTTTTTGTGAATGCAGTTTGGTTCATTTAATACACAAAGCATATAGCACACACACAATTTTTTTGTTGCCTTTGCATAATTTGCATCAGCACTCGTTTATTGTAATTTCATGAAAAAAGAAAAGGAATACTTCAAAACGTATTTTGTTTTCTGCAGACATTTTTTTTTTAGGTGAACTGTCCCTTTAATACGAATAATTTGTAAATTCTGAAATGTTGTGAAACACAAAAAAGGGTACTTCTAAACCAAACTGCTTTAATATGAGGGCTAGAGAATCAAAACAACCAGAATCATTAGGACACTGAAAAGATGGAGGTGTTCCCATCCCTCTTTTTACCTGTCTCTCTCACACTATTTTTGTCTTCAAAGGGAATAAAAGATTTAGGGATAGCCATTGCTTTTAGCCATGGAAGGCTGACTGATTCAAGTTCTATGATCAGAACAGTGGAAATGGAAGAAAGATGCGTCTGTGGTAGAGGTCGTGTTATAAAAGAATGATGAATGGTTTCCATTAGACCACTAATGGAGTTTGGAGTCTATTGTCCCCTAGTTCTACTCCCTGCTCCTAATTCCGCACCTATTTGATTTGCGTCTAATTAGAGCGTCATGGGTTGCATAGGCACTCGGGGAGTAGTCACAGATGAGTGGGGCCCTGGCCCTCGGGACTGCAATACAGATCCTTAGTAATCTGCTCTTATTTGTCTTAGTCACACCTCCAGCAGTCTGTGTCACTGACAAGGTGAAGGAAAACATGTCTCCTGTCAGATTTAAGACAAATGAAGAGTGCTTTTAGATGAACAATGAGAAGGCAAAAGAAGGATGGTGTGGTCTTCTAATCCACCTTATAATAATAAGATAACTTGACTGGATGTCAAATAAATATTGCATTAGGTCTATTTGTCTCTTGTTTTAAGCATAAATATTATACCCTTCCACGTCCATTATGCTTAAATCAAGGGAAAAACTGACAATGTGGTTAACTTAATTCAAGATTTAACTTGACTCCTCTTAAAAGGTGAATGGTTGGTTTTTATTTTGTTTTCTGGGTTGCCCTTATAATGTCAGTATGTTTTTTAGATAAAAAATAGTCATAATTTAGAAATAAAAAGCATTTTTCCTAGCCTGATTTTAGCCTGTGATGTGAACGCTCTGTTTGAAGGGGCGTGTCTGCTGTGTGTAACCGGCCTCTGCTGTGATTGGCTGACATGCTTGCATATGAAATAGCTACGTATTACATGTGAAACTCTCTCGAATACTTTTACTACAGATATTATACGTTTTTACTATTACAGCTATCGAGATTAACGAATCCTGAGATGTTTTTAAAGTATTTAGATCTATTCCAATCACAAAAAATCGTCAAGGCACCCTTTAGCGTCAGTTGGATGACGCTTCTGTTATGGGTAGGTTTAGGTATGGGTAGGTAGGCACGTCTCATATTGACGCTAAAGGGTTCCGTGTGCGTCTAATTTAGACGCATGGTCAAAAGCGTCACTTAGATGACGCTCGAGGATGAGCGTCATCTAAATGACGCTAAAGGCACCCTTTAGCGTCAGTTATTGAAGCATGGTCAAAAAATGACGCCTTGGGGTGAGAATGGGCTGGCATTGAGCAAACAGATGACAGTGTGTTGATCGCGAGAATAAAGATCTTATCATTGCAACGCAGTTTCTACACTCTCTCTAATGCTTTCACCAATGCAAACACAATGATGTAAATACAGTATTGAACGATTTTGAGAGAAAGATTACCTGTCTGAACTTGAACAGTTACACATCAGAAAGTGTTGCTCGGTAGCTCGATCGATCGAGGCCAGCTCTGTATTGGCCCAAGTTGAGGAAACAGTCTCGTCGGTGAAATGTTTGGAAATTTCCAGAGAAAATAAAATTAACCCATTGTTTCTTCAGAGGCTCGGATGAAGGAACTAAATACCTTTGTGTTCATTTGTACATCCAAACACTGAGCCACTGCCATGCTTCGGTTGCGCAGTTCCGCCTGTCTTTGAACATGGGCTGGCATATGCTAATTTTTGGAGTCAATAGTAAATATTAATGTTCCCGACTGTTGCGTCACAGTCGGTGTTATGTTGAGATTCGCCTGTTTTTCAGGGGTGTTTTTCAAAAACGAGATTTTAAGTAAGAAGGAGAAAACAATGGTGTTTGAGACTCACTGTATGTCATGTCCAGCTGAACTCTTGTTATTTAACTATGCCAAAATAAATTCAATTTCACATTCTAGGGCACCTTTAATATCTTGGATGTTGTATATTTTGAATAAAAACCAGATAAAAATACTCATTAAGAAAACGATTTTAGCATAATGTTTTAGTGCATATTATTAGGGCATTGAAAGTGAATATGTTAAATATGATTACAAGAAAATGAAAGAAAGCAACTGTACAAAGAAGTAAAGCACAAAGTATTGTGTATATGGGTCAAATCAAAGGGGACCGTGATTCACACAATCTCATGCTGTTCGACAACAGAAGTTGTTCTCTGGAGCTGCCTGCTGTGGTAGTGTTGAAAAATGGAGGAAAACAAATAGACTAATGACTAAATCCATTTTATACACTATACTGAGTTTTCTCTCAGTGTCTTCTGTAGCAATTCATAAATATTTGGTCTGTTTTATCATTAGACATTTTGGATAAACTGTGTGGAAGAGTTGTAATTAATTGTTTTCTTATTGACATGCGCTTTATCTTTGTGTGGTCTTGTAGCCAAAATATGCGAAGATGACGTGAATATGTCAGTGAATCTATAAAAGGAAATGTGGAATAAGTGATTAATCCATCTACATTTCCTTAAGCCTTATGAAGCAAATGACTATTTAGAAATAAGAGTTTCTGTGATTGAGGGATTTGCTGCTCTTCCAAACGAACAAATCCTGAATATAAAAATATTTCACAAAGACACACGAAGCTGTACATGTACCTTTTTGACTCCAAGGCTCTCCACTGGTCCCATGACTTTAGTCGTTCATGATATACTGGATAAGGACAAAGACTTTTCAAAGACAAAGAATTTATACCTGATTAAATATTTAAAGCTTGACATAACTAGATTTTTTTTTTTTTTTTTATGTATATAAAGGTCCAATGGAGTTATAAGATTTTATTCATTTACATGACTTTTCCAGGTCTAGAAGGTTTAGACTTAAGATCCGATCACACCAAGAACGATAACTATAAAGTTAACTATAACAATACCTATAGTGTCCACACCAGCGGACGATATTGTTCTGTTTATTATATGCACACGCAGCAGTTTTGTCATCAGCCTCTTTAAAAGCTTGAGCTTTTAATACAGAATGGATTCTGATTGGCTGTCAGTGTTGTTGTTCATTAGCTGGGAAAAATTGTTGTGAATGTAGTTAGAAAGATATTGTTTCTCTGTGCCGTTAACGCGTCAATTTTGATATACAGTCAAACCCAAATTTATTCAGACACCTTCAACACTTCTCACATTATCAGAGTTTATTCGCTATAGTTTAGAAAATGGTAATAAAACATGACAAGAACTCAGAGTTATCATATCAGTTGATATTTCACTGGTTTTGGCCATCCCTCTGTTAGACTGTCTCACAAATTAATTATGTTGAATATCTGTCAGCTGTTAAATTTAAGTACACAATTACATAATACCAATTTAGGTCAACCAATAAAGTGACTTGGTTTAGTCTGTGGTGTAAAAAGGTCACGTTAGCAATTAAATAAAAAGCACTTCAGTAAACCATGGTCAGGTCAAAGTGTATGAATATTTTTGGTCCAATATTTGTATATATTTTACTGGTAGTCCACTGTATGAAGAATTTTGGGTATAATGTCAGTTTACTTTATTTTGCGATCCTCACTTACAAAAGAATAAATCAAAAACGATATCTGGTGTTTGAATAATGTTTGGTTTGACTGTGTATATATATGTATGTGTGTATATATATATATACATACACACACACACACACACACACATATATTTATATATAACATTTGTTGAGGAGTTTGAGAAATATTTAGCATATTTGAATCCTTGTTTTGTCTTATTTGTGTAAATCATCTTAAGGACCCTTTGAAAGCTTGCTTAGGGCCCCTAGTGGGCCCCGGCCCCCTGGCTGAGAACCACTGGTCTAAAAAAAGAATTGCACAAATGTAACACAAATATGTTGGAATTCAAAATCTATTCCCACGAAGAGGTGTCCTCCATAGTCAGCGCTGAAAGATCAAATCATCTACACGTCTCTGCTTATTCTCTTCTCGTCTGGTTTCCTCTCCACGTGTCAGCAACTATAAACTCTGAAGGTGTCTAAAGTGGCTCCTTCACTGCACTTTCTGCAGGCACCAAAAAGTGACTTCACACTGTTTCAGGCCCATCTTCAGACCTGCAAGTGTCACAGATCATTAGACATGGGTCACCTCATCAGATCTCCCCAAAAAACCGGCACATGGCACATCCAAAAAGAAAAAACCTGGACATGCCCAGAGGGAGAGGAAAGCAGCATGACTGAGACACGAGTAAGAGGACAGCTGAAAGCTGCTCGGCCACAAAAGCTTGTAACAGAGGAACTGTGAAGGCTGTCAAAACAAATCCAAGAAGGGAAAAATGCCAATATGTAGAAACAATCCAAAAAAGATAAGCAGGAAATAAATAAACATATGTTGTTTAACTGTTCCAGATCCCCTTCATATTAATTACCAAGAACAAGTGCCAATCACAGGCCAATTACTCCTATGGCTGCTCAATTCCAAATTATATTTTTATTGCTTGCTATTAGGCAGAACAATTACATCCATCCTTGTCCACCGGAGAATTAATAATTCATTGGAAAGAGAGAGTCAATGATCCTTGCAGAGGGAATTCAAATGACCATTAAAGAATATGACTACCACCACAGCTGCGGCAATAGTGTTACTGCAACCTTTGTTGAGTTATACTGCCTGAACACTTCCCACAAATCCCTTCCACAATAAAGATGATCACTTAAGTGCGAGTATTGAAAACAGGCATAATATTGGGTCAATGACAAGTAATCGGGTCAACGATAAAGAAAAGAAGGGGAAAAAAAAGTACTTACAAGGACTTTTCATATACATGTTGGTTTCATGGTTTTGAAAAACGTTTATACCGTTTTCAAGAAAAGCTTCCTTTTCCTTTCACCTTGAGCACATGTGAAAGTACCTGTCAATCATTACTTAAATGAAATATATTTTTCAAGGCAAAAATCACTGATCTATAGATCAGTGGCAATTTTTTTTTTTTTTTTTTTTTTTTTTACATGTATAACAAGTTAATCATCAAATTATTATGTTTTGGGTCAAATTATTAGATATTTCAAAAAAATAAAAAATTTGACCTTGGATCCTGATCATATCCGGTTGAAAAATATCTATTAGAATGTCAGCAATGGTTGCAGGAATGAAGAGTTGAGACAGGATTTAAGCACAGTAGAAACTTTTAATAACAATAAACCAAAATACAAACACACAGTAGAATCAGGCCAAATCAAAACCAAATCACTAAACAACTAACGAGAACAAAAAAAAAAGAAAGAACTGAAACTTGTTTCCTCGCTTACCTATCAGGCAATGACTTTGCAATCTTAAAGGAACACTTCACTTTTTTTGGAAATAGACTGATTTTTTACCGTTTTTGAATCCATTCAACTGATCTCCGGGTCTGGCGGTAGCACTTTTAGCATAGATCATTGAATCTGATTAGACCGTTAGCATCTCTCTCAAAAAAAATTACCAAAGAGTTTAGATATTTTTCCCCATTTAAAATTTGACTCTTCTGTAGTTACATCGTGTACTAAGACCAACGGAAAATGAAAAGTGGCGATTTTCTAGGACAATATGGCTGTTTAACTGTAAGTTGGAAAATGAGCCCATTTCCAAAAAAAAGTGCAGTGTTCCTTTAACAATCAATGAGTAACTATGACAACAAATGTAATACTTAGAAACCATGACAACCAAGGGAACAAAGGAAAAACAAACAAAAAAAACAAAAAAATCCCCTTTTTGTGAGCAAAAAGTACCTGGATGACCTACTTCTACCAGCGAGATTCTGAAGTGTGCAAACGATAGGCACTACTATCCCATAAGGCCACGGGAGATATACATACACACACACAGGCTACATTTACAAACACACACACACACATTTTTTACTCTGTGCCCGAAAAATATCAAAATTCAATTGTTTTTAATGCACTTTAATATATACACTATATATTAAAATATAGCTAATGAATAAAATAGATGAAAAATGACTCATCACGCCAATGACCCTAATATCAATGGCAAGTGCAGCCGTTTGCGGTCTAACTATCTATAGATTGCAAGAATCTGCATAAGCCGCAGGGTTGCAAGCAAAGCCAATAGCATCTCATTCTTTCGGGAAGTGTGCCTAAAACGAGCTGGCCTCTCCTACCACAATTACTCATATTTCCCTTACAACCCTCAGAGACGGTGGAAGACAGCAGTCATCCATTCTACCTGCAGAAAACAAGTGCCGCACATCTCCGCCATGCTCACCCACTCCTCTGGGGTGTAAGAGGTTTAAGATGGGCATGAAATGCAGTGATTATGCCAGCAATAGAAGATGATGGGTTGATTGTGTTAAATCTGGCATTATCAGACACAGCCCAATCAAAGAGGTTATCTGGCATTTAGGGAGATCCGTGCAACAAAATGACATCAGATGAAAAGAACTCTAATCCTTGCGAGAGAATTAAACCGCTCTGAAAAGGGTAACGTGTCATCACGTCGCTGACGAATTGAAGAATGTTCTCAAAATAAAACAAAACTTCTGAAGAAGATGTCAGGTTAGCTGGGTATCTCAGGATCTCAGTCAAATCTAAGTGGCTCTGTCGCTCAGTAGGGGTTCTAGAAAAAAGGAATAGGCCTCTTTCTAAAAAGTCTTGCTTGTAGTTTATTCCTTTGCTCTTTTCACTTGACTGCAACTTTCTGCAACTACATGACAAAAAAGTGCAAATGTTCCTTGTGAGATGGAGTCTCTGGACTCCTGTGCAATTAAAACTGAGATATTAGGGTGCACAATGAACAGCATGTTAAAAAAAAAAAAATCATGCAAATTCATTATGGATTTAATGTCAGTGAAAAGAGCATCTTGGGATGCAGCAAGCAAAACAGCTCAATAATCCCCTTTTCACACTAAAACCTTTCGACCTTCCAGTTCTCCTTTCCAAACTCTCAACGGTGAAAGCCCCACAGAGCGATACATTAACCTGTTTATTTGCCCCTGAGATATGTGACCTTGACTCACGAGGCAAAGGCTTGTGGCATAAACTCCGTCCCTGACTGCCACAGCCATCTGTGCCCTGAGGAGGGGGTTAGTTCATTCTCACTTCATACAAAATGCGGGCCGGAGCAGTTTCGATCCATCTCACGTTCCCCAAGACAATTCATTTTTTTACGACCAAAAGGCTCTGATTATTTTTGAGGTATGTAAACATCTTGTGAAAAAGAACAATTTAAGAGTGAACCGAATGCACTGTTATGGGTTCAGACACTAAATGCATGATACAATTGAATGAAAATGTTTGTTAATGGTTTAATTTTTATTAAATGCAGTTATGTCAGGATTGTGTTTTGTTTAGATGTCCTTTCGTTCCTATGCGTTTTGTTTCTTGTGCTTTAGTTCAGTTTAGTCTTGATGTTAGACAGCTGACTAATCAGTAACCAAGGAGACTATCATCTGTTCTGTATTTCATTGTCAGTACTCGTCTTTGGTTTGTGTGGTTAGTGATTTTATTCTCTGTTTATTCTCCTTGTGTGCATTCTCCTAGTTGATTAAAGAAGTTATTATTAGATATTCTGCGTCATGCGTTTACTTAACTTTTAGAGTGTTTTTTTTTTTTTACCCACTTCAGTAGGACTTAAGTACATATTTATATGTAAATTCATAATTACTTCCATTGTCTTTAAAATATTGTTAAAGGGGTTATGACATGATAATTTTTTTCTTGGTCTTAGACTTTTAAGAGGTCTTTTTTTTACCATAAAAACTTGACACTGCAAGCTTTACAGCAAGTTGTATAGTTCTCTTCAATACAAAAAGAGTGTGCAACTTTGATTACACTTTATTCTAAGGTGTCATTGTTACAGTGTAATTATATATTTAAGTACTGAGTTATATTAAATCAACTATGTACTTTCTATAGGGTTAGGGAAGGATTAGTTGCATGTAATTATACATAATTTACTGTTATTACTATGGTAAGTGCATGTAACAAATGTAACAAGGACACCGTAAAATAAAGTGTTACCAAAACTTTAACATTATAAGTGAACCTTAAGGACCATTCAAATATTTTTTGTAAAAAAATCCATGTCATGATCCATTTACACTGTACTGCTGCTGAATGTACTGTAGCATTTATGTTCAAATAAAATGTAAAGGCCAGCTGAAGTGCCTTGAAATGCGCAGCATTATTCAATGTGTTGACGTAATTTCAGACAGGGCGGGACATATCGAACAGCTCCTCCCCTTTTTTAAAATAGCCAATAGCATCTAGTTTATATCACAGCTCGACCAGAGCCGTTGAGCTAAAGCCGCGGTTTCCTCTTAATCTCAAACCGTTTCTCCTCCTAACCTCCTCCATATTGTTTTAAAATACAGCATTCGGTGTAGAATTCAGGTCCGATATGTTTTCTGCTCTGCGCCGACTCGCGCATATGATCCGCTCTGTGCTATCGTGTCTCTGCAAGTGCAGTTTGTTAATGTACTTTTAAGATTTGAAGTACACTACAAGTGAACATGGGGAGATTCCGGTCAAGACCATTTATTGAGACAAAGGAGGATTATTTTCAGTTCTGCACCATCTGAGAACGATGAACACTACTATTTGTGTTACTACTATACAGTGCAGCCTTGTTGTACGCTTTCTATTTCTGAAGCCATCTGCCGCAGCCTGATACTGAAGTACGCGACAGATTCCCCTCTAACAGAAACATCAACACAACCAGGCAGCCGTACAAATGAAAATAATCCATTCCATCAAAATGTATCGCAGCAGACAAAGGAGATGTCATCCGTGTCGGAACAAAGTGTGAAATGTTTGTTTCATCATGCTGGAGGCCTTTCACGCAAGACAATAGACAAACATCAGAATGTAGCCGTTAGTCAGCCATGATACAGCCGCAGGGAAAAAGAAGGGACAAATTACAGCTAATTGCAAGTTGAAGGGGGGGGGGTTGTGATTTCTGCAATTTTGTGTTCTGAACCCAGTGCATAAAAGCCTTTGAGAGGGCTGGCGGATGATCGTGAAGAGCCCGCGTGCACCGCTTACCGTATCGCCAACACCTTTTATGGAGAGAGGAAGGCTGTATCACTCTATTAACACAAGAGAACTGAATATTTATGACTGGAAATGTAGAGTCCTAGAATATAGAGCTGAAAAGACAATGAGAAGAGTAAAAATGGTGCTTTAAAAACCAGTCCAATTTACCAGAGATATGTTTTCCCTTTGAAAACCGAATTGTCATTAAATGTCCAGTGACAGCGGAATGAGAAATGTATAGGAATATAAATAAAGCGAACTGCTGAGGACTATAATCAGCCATGACAGGCATGCAGGCAGATGTCTCCATAAACAAATTAAACTGTATGCAAGCAAAAATATCCTGATTTAAGCATTAAGACCCTTTTACATCCAATGCAAAATGAAAAAAGTGAAACTAAAATCGCTGACGATTGGTCTATTCACACCAAAAGAGAAACAAATATCTGTCGGGTTAAACGGAAAAGCAAATGCATGATGGTACAACAACACCTTTCAGCTGGTCGATGAAGATGATGATTACAGCCCGCCTCCTTGATGACGGTTAAACAGTTTTAAAGAACTATATTTTTTTTATTTGAGTTCTCATGTCCGTTTTCGCTAGAAATATAAGTATATATATATAGTAAAAAGAAGACCCGGCTACTATTTGGCGTGTGCCGAGGATGCAGTTGCTTAGAATTAAACTTGTCATGTTAATGGCTGCTTTTAATCTAGAAAGGTCTAAACGGTCTAATCGTTGGCATCTGGAGAATCACTTGAAACCTCAGAGAGGCTGCAGTCAAAAAGGAAAAGAGACAGAGTCCGTGGTAAAACAAAGGTAAATATCGACATGGAGACAACTCAACAGGGATTGAAGACTGACACAGATGTTTTTTTTTCCCTGCTGTCATGTCGATGTACAATGACAGATCCACTCTGATGTGTTGATCACAGATTCATCCGCTCACTGCAGAGTCAATGGGTGGAGCTTGACGTCCAGCTCCCCCTCGCTGGATGCAATTTGGGTGGAGCTAGATGTCTAACCACACCCTAAAGCTAAACATAACGCCACCCATTACATCCACAGAGGTGAAAGCTGGATGGAGCTGGATGTCACTTGGTTCTGCAGTGAGAGCCGAAGCACAACCCACGTAAAAAAAAAACTCAGCGAGTAACTTGCGATCTTATGTTTCAAACAGAGTTTGCTATAGAGAGGCAAAATTTGTTTAAAAATTTGTAAAAAAAAAAAATTAAAAAAAAATTCTATAAGATAAGAGACGTGTGACGTGTAGCCAAGTATTGGTGTCCCATACTCGGAATTTGTGCTCTGCATTTCATCCATCCAAGTGCACACACACAACAGTGAGTATTGAACACACACACACACACACACACACCGTGAACACACACCTGGAGCAGTCGATTGGTGGCAGCAATTCGAGTTACAAATCCAACTCTCTAACCATTAGGTCACACCTGCCCCCCTGAACAAATCCAATACCTAAATCTATTCAAAATCCTGTTTGAAATGAATATTTGTGCTTGGTGTGAATAAACCATAAAGGACTCTGAGCTCCACAAAACTGTGAGTCCTAAATTTTCTGAAACACAATAGTTTGCACTTGCAGTCAGGTTTCCAACCTTTGAGCGCAACTAACTGAGAGGCATTTTTCATACAAATACCATTTTTCAACATGGCAGCCTTTTGATCGGTGGGTAAAGACCAGTTCTAGCGGAGCAGTAGAGGTTGTGTTTAGCAGAAAGGTCCATAAAGAAAGCAAGCAAGTAGTGAGACTGAAGTAAAGAGCACTATAGACCTTATTCAGCAGCGCCATCTTTGATTTTTAACAGGAATGAAAGCGAGGATGAGAGGGATAGACCTCCATCTCTTCAATGGGCTGTACTGCTATTAAACGTGTTTGTGGATTGTCTGCTGACGAAACCATGCAAAAATATGTTTCTGAGAAATTCCAGTTGACCAAATAATTCAGACAATATGATCTGTTTAAAATTATAAGTGATCTAGGAGCTTTATACAGCTTTTTACAGCGGATCCCATTGAAAACACAGTAAGTCTATCCCTCACAGCCTCGCTTTCACACCTGTCATGGCGCTGGTCTGAATAAGGTCTATTCCAGTGTCTTTATCAGCAAGCAACTGATGTTCCAAATACTGTAATGACTGCAATGATGACTAATGAGTAGTTAGGCAAATTTATAACCTTGCAGAAATCTTTCTTCTGAACCGCAGGAGTGTGTCAGTGATGCAGGGACAGCAGAATGTAACGGGTTTCATGAGGGCATGCAGAAGAACGTCCCTGAGAGAGACCAAACAGCTGGTGTTGCAAAATGAAGAGTGGAGCATTGCAAGGTTTTGTTATGAAGGCACAGTAAAATGCAGTTGTGGTGCTGCATGAATTATGTAATATCAAAGAAGGAAACTTCTCTATTCAATTTCGGATAAACATCTCCGAGGCAAAAATACTAAACAATTGCACAATATGTAATGTCTTATTCTCTAACCACCTGCAATCCAGTTTAACCAAATTCTAAATGGAATGAGATCGTGTGGAAATGTGAACATTGAAATTCCATTTAATTCTATTTTATACTACAAGGCTGTTTAATGCCTAAAGGTGTGCAAATATTTTTGCAGGAAACACAGGTAAGTTCCAGGCAGGTTTTAAAACAATGTTAAATTGTAATAATGTTTAGGGTTAGTTAAATTGTAATAACGTTTAGGGTTAGTAAGATTATTTAATTTTTTTTAAATACCATGGTATAAGCTTCTGATACAGTTCTATATCAATGGTTCAACCACAATTACTGGGTTTCTATTAATTTGTGCAGAACAACAGCTAAAGATGATCTACAGTAAGTTTGTGAAAATGGTCAAATCTCTCAATGCACCTTACAGTTATAGTTCAACAATAACAAGCGCCAATAATCATAAAGAAACAAGCAAACAATGCATAAGTATAAAAAATAAGCCTACACATCCTAGTTACTGTAATACTTAAAAAGATAACTTAAAATGTTAAGTGAGCAACAAGAAAACATTGTGTATAATATAAATATAGTATATTCAGAACGTGCACAAGATAACAAAAAACACTTCACTTTGAAATAATTATATCACAATTACAACTGCAGAGATGAGTCACATTAATTACTTTAGGTTCATTAGCATGTGTCAGCTATTTAAAAAGTGTGACAATTAACACTTTGATATGCAAGTTTTCAAAGCCTCATGAGGCAACCATCAAACAACTTAAGAGGGCAAACAATCTGTGCCCGAAATGCGGTTATGTCTGTTTCATAAATAATGACCAGCCAAATCCATTTTATTTGTATAGAGCCTTTCGTAATGCATATTGTTTCAAAGCAGCTTTACAGAAAATCATCCCTTAATGCCTCCAGTGAGAGGGCCAAACATGGAGGAACAGCAGCGGTGAAAGGCAGTAGTGGTGGCCATCCAAAGCTCATCAATACAGACAGACAGGCGCTTCACACACTGGTTGCTTAGTGCCACAAAAGAACAGCCTCAAAAATGACCACAGGAATAAATAAGCTCCTCTGTGACCCAATCACCACAAAAACTGTACACTGAGCTTCACAAAACTGACATTTATGGCAGGGCTGCCATTCAGAAATCACTTGTATCCATGACAACGAACAAAGACCCATAACTTGCAGTAAGAAGCTCACAACATGAACCCTCATGAGCAAAGTAAGGATGTCATGGGTAACCCTATTTACTACATCTATGCTCAGGATAAAAGGTTCATTGGGGTTCAATATAGAACACTAGGGTTCTCGACACAATTTTAAAGGTTCTATATAAGGAGAAATATCTGAAATGATTGCAAACGACTTTCATGTTTAACAAGTCATTTACATTTTTTCCTCTGATAAATTGTGTGTGAATTGTTTAATTGATAAAATTGTATTACAACTAAATCCCAAAAAGTATCCCATGATGGGATCCCCTAACATTGTACCCATATATATAGGGTAGTGAAATATATACACACACACACACACACACACAGTACATATGAAGTGCCTGCGAGAACCCTTTGGCCACGTTTACATTATGGTTCAAGAGACCCAATTCCGATTTTTCCTTCCATGTGACCCAGGCAGATCGGATGTGACCCATAAACGTATAAGCAGGAAAAAAGCACATGGATTCCGATATTCTCAGATCAGTTTTAGGCCTCATTCATAATGGAAATAAATTCGGATATGTGCATTTGCGTCTGCCATGTTATCATTTCATCGGCGTCCTTTTCAGCCTGAGCTTTTCCGGGTCAGTGCGTCTTCCTTGGGTTGTTTTGCCAAGTGTACAGTGTAAATGTAGATACCAGATACGAGTCACTTTTAAAAGAGGAGCGGATATAGTCAATTGTTTCTTCTAAAAGTGTAAAAGGGTTTTTCGTTTTGAAGAAAACCAAAGGATGCCCTCAACCTCCAACCAATGTCCATTGTTCTAGATCAGGGATTTCCAAACTTAGGTAAACCAAGCCTCTTTGACCTAACACATTTACAAAAGCCGTTTAAAATCGCTGGTTTCTGACGTCACAAACTAGCTTGTAACCAATCAGATCAACGCGTGTTCCTCAACCAGTGGCTCTGAGTGGAGGCGGGGCTCATTTGCATATTCATGGATCCCTGTATACTAAATGAGGCAAGGGTGTAAAGTTACATTCAAGCTATTTTAATTAAGTTTTTTTTTTTTTCAAGGGAAAACATTTTTAAATATTTAATTTTGGTGATCAAAGATGAGTTTTAAGGGATAATGGGGGACTCTAAGTTAATATTTCAATAAGTTGCATGTTTACAGTTCTCCAAAGTTTGTTAATGGTCAAATGATGGTAAACTAATTATTATTTTAGTAGGCGTTTTATTTTTAATGATTTCATTTTAGAATTATTGTTTTAAATTTTTAATTTTTCGTGATTAAATAGTTGTTTTTTTTATTAAAAGTGGGTGTGGTTATAGCAAATGGAATCTGACAGTGTCAAAGTGAAAATAAATAATACATGAAAAAGTAAATGTCACAAAATCACTTTTTTTCCACGGAATTACAACAGAACAGTGCACTTAAGCCACTTTAAGCATTATGCGTGTTATCCTCTTGTTTTGGAGTCAACATGATATATTTTTATAATCATATACTGACAGTAATATCATCTGCAGTATTTCCTACTGTTGCTATTTAACTAAACATGCAAAACTAGATCTGAAGCGGACACATTTAGATGAGTGATTCTGCAGGTGTCCCTATCACCTTGTCGCTGAATGGCTTGTTCACAGCTGTCTTCTTTAAGCTTATTTTATTCATTTGGTTGGCAGTAAAATGCTTTGGGATTCTTGGCTTTTTTTAAGGTGCAAAAAAAATCTTGCACAACATTTATGCATTTTATGCATTCTAAAAAAATACCCCCAACAATCCCAACTTGAAATGATAAAGAAATGTACAAATTTAATTAAAAATTCTTTCCTGAATCATTAAATAGATTCCACGTCATAATTTACCCGCCTTTATGTCATTCTAAACTAGTTTTATTTTCTCTTCTGATTAACACAAAAGATATATTTTTTATAAAATGTCTCCACACAATGAAAGTCCAATGTGGTCCATTGAAAACACTTCTCTTTTGTTCTGCAGAGGAATGAGCTTTTTCTTTTTTGTGATATTGTGATAGTGTAGAATCTCAAAAAGCAAGCTTTTCGGACTCCTCAGCTGGTTGACTTCAACATATTATTAGGTATACACTTTGTTTTCCTGTGTACATTGTTACTTCCAGCTCCATTATTGATTTTAAACACTTGGTATGTATGAGTAATTTAAAAACACTAAAGTATTTTTCGTTCAGGGGCTCATGACAGCTTGGGGGTCTAAGTTATGCCTTGTTAAGTTGAGGGTAATCACATATTGATCACTGGCTATGTAGCATTTCATTAAAATTACACTTGACACTGCCATTAACCCTGGATCCCTCAGCAATCTGTGTAAATAGGATGGTGTAGTGCTGTACTTCTGTTGAGTGGCATTGTGCCCTGGTACGTTGTCGTTTGTTTGTTTATTTAGGTGAATTGTAGGCCTGCTGCACTGGTAATTGGATAAGTGTACTTCACTCTTAAAGGGACAGTACACCGAGAAAAAAAAAATAGTCATCATTTACTCGCCCTCATGTCATTACAAACCAGTATGACTTTACTTTAAGATATTTTGATAATTGTATTTGATTTTATGTCCATACAATAAAAGTCAATGGGCTCCAGAAAGTCAATTTGTCTCATTCAATAATAACTATGTGGATTATTCAACCAACTTCTAAAGTTACAACGCTCAAAGTTCAAAGCAAAGGGAGATATTTTATTTTAAAGAAATTGCTTTTTAAGGACTACAACAAACGGCTGGAAGGGACTACACGACATTGACATCACAAACCCAAAAATTTACATAAACCCTGCACCCCCGTTCATTCAGAAATGTGTTCTACATGTTTTCTTGAGTCTCTCCATCTTTGTCTGACTAGGATGTAAGTCTGAACATAAAAGGCTAAAAGGTTTAGAAATTTCAGTGCATGTCTGTGTGAGGTAAAATGATACTTAAAGGAGAACTCCGGTCAATTTTAACATTGAGCTTATTTTTTTGTACATTTGGAGTGCTGTCAGTACAGAGAACAACGACAAAAATCGGCGTTGCCTACACCGTGTTATCGTCTTTTTAAAATGTTCACCCTGTTGACTTCAATGGGGCAAGATTTAAACCTGCTTTTAGCCTCTTAACATCCTTGATATGTCATTACAAGAGCACAGCCATGTGAGTGGTGTTATTAAGAGTGAACACGGTCAATCTGACTGCAGTAGATGTGAAAGATATTAATAAAAATGATGTTAATTCAGCCAGCGCACATACCTGTATTTTCTTCCTGTTTTCGGTCGAAGTCCACAGTAGTCGATTGTGGAGTTCGCGTGCGCGATCATTGGTAACTAAGCAACAGTGGAGACTCAGACTGTCAGCTGTCAGCCGATGACGGTGTGTGTGTGTTCGAGAATATCAGCTCAAATGGGTAATTCATCCGAATCAGATGTTGAACACACGGAGGAGGTTTTTGAGTTTGATGATCGCGCGTGCGAACTCGACAATCGACTACTGTGGACTTCGACCGAAAACAGGAAGAAAATTCAGGTATGTGAGCTGGCTGAATTAACATAATTTTTATTCATATCTTTCACATCTTCTGCAGTCAGATTGACCGTGTTCACTCTTAATAACACCACTCACATGGCTGTGCACTTGTAATGACAAATCAAGGATGTTAAGAGGCTAAAAGCAGGCTTAAAACTTGCCCCATTGAAGTCAACAGGGAGCAAATTTTAAAAAGACGATAACACGGTGTAGGCAACGCCGATTTTTGTCGTTGTTCTCTGTACTGACAGCACTCCAAATGTACAAAAAAAGGAGCTCAATGTTAAAATTGACCGGAGTTCTCCTTTAAAGGGACAGACACAAAACGGTGCGTTTTTGCTCACCTTCAAAAAGTGACTATTTTAACATGCTATATAAAAAAACTTCACACAAGACTTATTTTACATCTTGTGAAAAAGGCCTTATACCACCCCTTTAATGGAAAATTGCCTCATTAAAACCCCTTGTAATCTTTAAATCAAAATAACTTCCCCTCCCTCTTGCAGCGACATCGCTTCTCTTCTCTGATGGTGTGTTTTTCGGCTGGACAATCTGTCACTCATGAGATCAATCAATAGCAAACCACAACCATCTAACAACCCAATCATGTCCAGTAATGCATTTTTTCTTGTTCAAGAATCCATTTCACTTGGATACACATAACAATAGTGAAGAAAAGACTAAATCACAACTTCCGTCTCATGCCAACTTCAAGAAATCATTGAGCAATACCTCCCAATTCTAAAACCAAGTTTAAAAAAAATTCCTAGCAGGGCAAGACATGGCCAACTTTGTCCTCAGTGTATTTTCTGACAATGAAACATGACCGATTTACAATTATATCATGTTTCATCTTGTAACTAATTACCCTAACTTGACCAGATTGGGTTATAAATACGCAGCCGTTTATGTAGGAGGGAGATAAAGTTCTAATGGTGGCAGTAAAAAAGGCAGGCAGAGTGGGCAGAAGAAACAGATGGTTAGTGCTTTGGAGAGTTGGAGAGGAAGGTTGGCATGTCTGAATCTAATGCCATGCAGTGGAGAGAGGAGACGCGTCAATGATTTAATGAAGTCCTCTTCTCAGCTCCTCTAGAGAGCCGCTTTAATCTAAAGCCATCGCTGCACAGCTCTTCTCTGACAGGTGCAGGGAATGCAATCAGCATTACATGAGAGTCCTCCACTACAGTAAAGCCAGGAATTAAATGCCTTTTCGGTCAGAGGCCTTCCCCCGTCTCTCAAACTCAACATACACGGCTGATTGTAGTAAAAGTACATGACACCCTGAATAATTAATTTTTGTGAAAACAACAATTATTTTGAGTGGCTTTCAAAGACACGACTGCTAGAAACGGAAGGGTAGAGTAATGATCTAGACTATCCCAGCTGTGAGCGCTAGTCATTTGGCAGTGTTGATTTTTTTTGGCATTTTGAATAAATATTAATACTTTTGCATGACTGCATGAATTGACTGAAACAAAGAAGAATGTGCCATTATGTTTAATGGATTGATTTCAATAATGGGTGCGGATTTTAATAGAATAAATGACTAATACTCACTCATTTGATGCAAAACAGTTTGTGAGGAGGAAGTCAGAAGCATTCTTCCCTCTAGCGTTCAGTATACATTTACGGATCACAGCTATAAATAAAATCTTTTCGGCTGTTATTAGCTAAAGGGCAAGATTTGTGTCCGAAATCAACGGATGGCGTTATCTGTGCTGATATATCTAGGACATCTAGGGTGAGTTGGCCAAGTAAGGGTATGTCCCCCAAAATAATGAGCCATTTTTCAATTAAAGTTGTAAAAAAAATCAAATAAAAACATTAATGCTTTCTGTCCTCCTCAGTTGAATTATTGATGTTTCCTTTTCAGCTCCGTAATATTTCGAATGAAGTGTTATTTAATATGACCTGTTATTATAAAAAATGTATGCATAAAATGTTATTTATGTCTGTTCATGGGCTGGTGATCCTCTTCTGATGTAACATCTTGTCTTCTCAAAGTGAAACACATTTTCTTAAAGTAAAAAAAGGTTCTGATAGTGTAACCATTTGTGGAATTTAAAAGCTACCTTCACCCATGTAGGGAATGATCATCCTTCACACTAAACATGTTGAAGTACCTAAGGGAGCATGCAAATCACCAAACATCTGGGGATTCGGTGGCCCAATGTAAACCTCGGTTAATCTATCTTTTATTGCTTTAAAGGCTCTGAAATGCATGAAATATAAATTGTATTGGAGTCAGAGATACATACGATGGAAGGCCATAACAGTCAGGGCTATCCAACTGAAAACCCAGAGGAAGATAGAGACAGGGATAAAGCAGATCACAGGAAGAGCTCTCCAAACAAGTGCACTGAAATCCCATTATCCAGTGTAGATTGGTAACCAGTAGCAACACATTTACTTGGTTGTAAAACAGTATTTGCATAGGATACAGAGAGCACATTCTAAGAAAGAGTACAAAGTAGGGCCTGAAACTCAAAAACCGTGCTTTTCAAAAATACCAACTTCAATAGGCCAAATATATATAACTAAATATTCATTTTATTTTCTATTTTAATTTTGTCTACGGCAAGATAAAGGATCAAATATTACATTTTGTAATAAAATAAAAGATTTTTCTATCAAAAAATAATGATAGTACTTTCAATTAGAGATTATGCCTAAATTATAGCATTAATTGTTTTATTTGTAATCAAATATATAGAATATATGCATCTCTAATACTATATCTAACTGTCTCTCAAATGTTTAAAAATAATGAGTAACTAATAAGTGCTGTTAAAATACTACACTGTAAAAAAAAGTTGGATTAACTTAAAAAAGTTAGTTACTTGGTTGCCTTAAAATTTTTAGTTCATTGAAATTAAAAATTTGAGTTAATACAACAAAGGAGATTGGTTTAATAAATAGAAACTCAAAATATTATGTTATCTGAACTACATTAATTATCTAAGTTGATTTGACAAAATATAAAAAGTTGTGATAACAAATCATCAAAATTCATTTTACAGTGTAGGACCTCTGACCTCTTGTGCAGTGACCAGACCTTGGCCCAAACTGGCCTTTAACACAATTATTGGTCACTGTGATTCAGGAAAATCCTTCTTTATACCAGGCTGAGCACTGAGACCTTGAAAGTTCCCCATTTTGTTTGAGTCCATCAGATTCAGTCAATAAATCAATGTCAGATTGAGATTTGTTTGCCCCAGGAGAAAGGGACACTACTGACTTCCCGTGAATAGAATGAAAACAAATTCATAGCATGTCAGAACTTTCCAGAAAAACTGCACAAAAATTGCACGCCAGCAGAACGCCATATTTTTCAAACACATTTGCGAGCACGCTGACTGAGCATCATACAAAGATCATTTAAAATGATTGCTTTATGAATCATCAAGTTTGATCAATTATTCAACTAGATTTCACATTTCCCACTTCATTCATAAAATATGTGACCCTTATTAGTCGCAATGATGCATTGCATGAAATTGTCTGCCAGTTTACTTGAATAATATTGACTAATAATTGTTTTTGGGTCGAGATCCGGTCACTGTACTGGAGGTCAAGAAGGTGCTTAAATCTGACTGGCCAGTCAAATAACAGAGCACGCTATAGGGTTGATTAGAAGCATAAGCTCGATGCAGGATTGTTTGTGCCATGTCAGCTTTGAAGAGCAAGTTTAATTATATCCCAGAGGAACACTCGCAGTATCTCCAATACAGTGAGGGTCCTGCGGTCCACTCTTCCTGTTATACTTGAGGTAAAAGATCATTAGAACTCAACTCAGCAAAAGCACAGGCTTATTTGGCCAATCTGTCATATACTTTTGAGCAAGAGTCAAGATAGTAAGATAGATTCATTGCCAATTTTTATTCTGAGAAAACAATTTCACGAGAGCTCCGAGGATGACTAACATCCTGGACTATAGAACAGGAAGGTTTTGTTCAAATCACAGCGGGATACAAACATTAGATTTGCTATTTTCTCCCAAATATTTTTTGCCATCAAAATTCTCAAGCAAGAGCTGACATGCTGCAATCAACCGTCTCAGAGAAGCTGATGTCACAGAGCATCAGTTATGACTGCTAAATCGAGACATATTTCAAAGACATCTGACTCACTTCTGTAGCGCTGCATTTGCAGCATTCATTCGGCTTGGGTCAATTGAATAATCGTGTTAGGTTTACATCTAGATTTGAATGGCCCTGCTTACCATGTCTTTGCAGCACCCTCGCTTTATTCATCTGTAGTATAAGGTCCTCCTCCCCCACGGTAGTTAAAAACGTTTGTTTTTGTGAAGTCAGAGAATCTAAAAGAAGTGCTAATTAAACAGTCTGAGAGGAAGAGAGGGTTTGATACCTACATATGAAACGGTATCAAAGCGCAAGTCTGTGTCTCTGTTCTTTAAAAAGATCACTAGCTTTCAACAACACCTCATCAGCCAATATTTAGCGGCAATCCTTGGCTGGAGTTGTACACTTCAGTTCACATTATGGTATTTTAATTAACAGCATTGTTGTCAATTAATTTTTCATTCTCCAATTACCACAAAGGAACTGATTCATCACATTTGACAAATTTGTCAAAGAGCCTGAAGTGACATAGGGTGATGCCTTGTATGAAGGAGTGGGGGGGGTTCTTTTTTTAACATGAAACAGAAAAAGTGGTGCAAAATGTAGACTTTTTTTAGTGTTTTAATGAGAGCCTGTTGGAGATGATGAAAAATGATCTGATTAGGCCCACACTGAGACTGTGAAATCCGAGCATTCCAAAGAAATGTACACATCCTCGGCATACACATCCACTCCTTGAATGTTGATGAATATGTCATGACATTTTTTTATTATGCTGTCAACAATCAATATGAGTGGAGTACTCCCTAGGGATGCACAATATCAGCGCCATATCAGTTATAAGCCAGTATTAGCTCTTTTTTAAATTTGATGATATTTAATATATAATTATATATAATATATAGTTGGCTTTTTTCATTAGCACTAAATTAAAAGCATCATGATAGAACAAAGATTTAAACCATTAAGGCAGTGGTTCTCAATCTTTTTGACTCCTAGGCTCATTGTTCACAAGAATATTCAAAGGTCCTCATGTCTTTTCCAGTGTTGTTTATGATTCTCTGTAAGGGATTGAAAAAAGGACGTTTTGCGAAAGTAAAATGATGAAATGGGGAATCAGATGTTAAGAATTATTTATAATGCCGTTCCTGAGCACAGCCCAAAAGTAATCTTGTGCACAGCGCATTTTACGGAGGACAGGATTAAAACGTTCGTGCAATAAATCCCACGTCTTGTTTTCATGCATGTTCGCGAATCGCTCTGAATGAACAAAATGATACCACTAATGGGAAGACTAATTAAAAAAATAAGTATACAACTCACCCACTTAGATGTCACCACTTTGTCGCATACAAATCAAACTTGAACTGGCTGTGAACTTGACTGTGGGGGGTTTTAGTGAGCAATCAGCTTGGTCAAATTAAAGGTACATCTTCATGTCTGTGACCAGTGTTTACAGAGGTTGATGATCTGAAAATATGTTGACTGTTAGAAAGAACAGCTGAACATCAGTTCACAAAAAAAATATATTGTTTAAATTGTTACAGCATTTATTTATAATTTTTGAACAAATCCCAAAAAAAAAACAAAAAAAAAAAAAAAGATTTAGGGCCAGATTTACTAACAGCGTGCACCAGCGCAAACACTCTTTTGGCGAGAAAAAAAAAAAAACACTAAAGGATTTACTAAATATACGTAGTGAAAAATTAGCGCTGAAAAGGCGTGGACAGTTATTTTTGCAGTTGACCTTATTGCATATGCATTTGTAGGAGTTTCCCCTTTCAGGAGCAAAATTTATGGGTGGAGAGTATTATATTATTATAATGTACTGGTGTTAACGCCATTATTTATCACCCCCCCAAAAAAGCACGTCTTAAACCAGAGGCTACCTGGTAGATTGCGTTTGTCATTTTGGAAATGAACTGACTGAAGTTGATGTCACAAGTGTCCTAAATCAAACTTGCGACTCATCTGCACCCTGACTATGATAGACTACATCCCTTGAGTGTTTCACAAAGACACAATATCATTTTTACACATCATTAGGCTACCCAAGCAAACCTCCTCAACAATAAACTGTTGCTCCACTGTCATTGCAATCTTCCATTCAGAGCAATATTGCACACCCATCCAGAGCGCACCCATTCCCCGTGCATTTCAAAACAGATGGTGAGAGAAAGATATTGATACAGTCATGTGAACTGACTCATCACGGATGTAATTTATCTTAATTGAGAACGGAACCTACCCAGGGTGAAAAATGACATTAATTTACTATAAGATTAAGTGAATAACCGACTAAGGTGGAATGAAGATCAAGAGCCGCGAATGAGCTGTGAATATCATTTTGTAAAAACTTACTATGTAATGAAGGCCACAGGGCCCATTACAAATTCCTTTCTACACTCACTCTTTTATACACTCCTCTAAAGTTCTGCCAACCCGTTTTTTTCAGCAAAGATCTCTGATAGAGTATCATAAAACTACACGGATTAAAAAGGAAACTTAATTCAGTACAGTGCCTGCCAAGCTACATTCCCCTTATGCTAGAATCACTCTGGTGTTTTATAGATGTTGCAACTCAAAGCCTGTGTAAACGGTCAGTTGGACAGCCAAAAGAAGTGCACAGGCAAATTGCACTGGGCAATACTGGCAGTGCAGGAGAGACTAGAACATGGCCTCCCATTTACAAAGCCTGACCCTATTTTGTAAGCTGACTGGCTGTGTATGAAGGGAACGATGTGAGGTCGGTGTTGTTTTTGTATGGAATAATAATGAGAGGAGCTGTGACCGCTACTGCTGATCCTGCATGTGTTCCCAGCATTTGGGAGGAACAATAATGAATAGAACACAGGTGTGTGTTCGTGTGTGTACGTGTGTGTACGTGGCCATGCCCGCTGCCCTTTACCTTGGCAAATGGTTTGCAATTGTTTTATTGCCCAGAATAATCAGGATTCACGCCGTGATGCGCTGCAGGTCTGAAATCTATTTCTAGAGGCTAACAAATAACTAACACGGAATAAAAGCACAGCTAGACTGTTTAAGAGGCCTGACCCATTTCCAGAGGACTTAACAATGCACATGCTTCCACCGCCTCGCTCTTCCTCCAACCACTGCTAACACTGCAGGTCTAATGTACCATGAGTCAAACGTTACAGTCAGTGCTCAGGGTAGGAGAGCTCCAGCCCATTAAGTTGACACAGAGCCACACCTCAAGATGAGGGGTGATAGAAAGCAGAAAATGTTTGTCGAAAGGACCAGACAACGTATACACCACGACAATGATATTATAGACATTTCTCATCAGAAACACAAGCGACTGCTTTTTTGGTGTTAAATGGTGCTGAAATTCATATTTGTGTACATTTTGATGCACTACTTAAACAACAGACCATTGACCAAAGTGCTGTACATTTTAAAAACCACAAGGAAAGTCAACCATAAAAACAATCATTTTTTTTTATTTTGCATAAAATAAGTTTTGATTACCCTGCCACATCAAATGATCAGATATTCTTTTACCTTAGTGTGGGTGCCAATCTGAGGTAAAGAAGTAAATCATTTCACAGTTTAGGAGCCGCCACTGCAAATGCACGACCTCCACTCATTTTCCATCTGGTCCCAGGAATCGTAAAGGTCCGCTGACCTTAAAGACCGTTTCGGCTCATATTTCTTAATTCCAACAAATACAGGGAAGCTAAGTTATGTAGTGATTTATAGACAAACTAAAGTTTAAAGGCCCACTGAAGTGCCTTGAAAGACGCAGCATTATTCAATGAGTTGACGTAATTTTCACTGAATCAGGAAGACAGCACAGGACATATCGAACCTTTTTTTTTTAAATAACCAATAGCATTTGGTTTATATCACAGCTCGGCCAGAGCCGTTGAGCTCGCTAAAGCTGCAGTTTCCTCCTAATCTCGAACCGTTTCTCCTCAATACCGCTTTAAAATATAGCATTCTGTGCAGAATTCAAATGGGTCAGACAAGTTTTGCCTCGACTCGATCATATGATCCGCTGCTATCGTGTCTGTGGACCAGAGCAGACTGTGTGGCGCTGCATTGGTTCGTATCACACTAATGTGAAGCCAGACTTCATTCGCCTCAATGGAACGTCCTCCATCCCCAATTCACCATGTAGAAAATAGTAATCGTGTGAACAAATGACTGATTTCAGCTGCAGCTTCAGCATTTATTAATAATGTATAGGGGGCGGGACGCTTTATAGAGCATTTGATTGGACAGAAAATCTAACGAGAAGCTGAAGTGGAGGGTGATGTCATTAAAAGCATTGATTCATAACAGAAGTGAGAGACTAAGTTAGAATGCCTGTATCATCTATAAATGCAAATTTTGTCATTGTTTTGGAGCACACTATAGCTTATAGATAGCCTGGTTAAAACCAGACCACTCTCAGTTATAACTGAGTTAGGGTCTGGCAAAGCTCCATAGACAAATCATTTCCAAAGGGGCGTCACCGACGGACGTCCCTCAAATGCCTCTTGGCGCAATTGGATACACCTAAAATCAATCAGAGCGATGAAGTAGATGACGTATGCAGAGGCTATGGCTAAGACCCACCCATTCGTTTAGTATTGACCAACAGGGCTCGTTGTTATGGGAAGGAGGAGGCGGAAACCGGCGAACATTCACACATTTTAATGACAAAATAAAACAAATACAAAGTCCCTCACGGTCGACTGCCGCCACACATAATAAAACAAAACATCAAATAAAATTCAGGCCTGTCCTCTCTCGATCTTCACCGTCGTCGCTCCTCCTTTTATGCTTCCGCTCCTCCGTGAGAGATTGAGACCGGCCTCACTCACGCCTCGATCGTCCTGCTCGCCACACTGGTATATCAGACTTTTGCCGAATCCAGTCGGTAAGACAGCGATAACATCTTTTTTCGACATGAAGGCTTTGAGTGTTGTTCTTTGCTCGGGTTTTAACGAAAAGGAAAATTTTAAATCGCTTAAAACAGACGCGATAGCTGATTCGAACGAGTGATGTTCGACGGCGGCATCCATCTTTGTAATGTGTCCGCTTCAAAATCCCAGCGCTGTCGTCATCATGTAAAGCCCGCCCCAACGTTTCTGATTGGTGCCTCGATTTCTGCAGACTGGAAATGGGCTTGAATGAGCTCTTTGCCAGACTAACTTTCAGAGCAAATCTAAATTTGCCGGAAGTTGTATGTTGAAGTGTGCTAGCTTATAGATAACTGTAAGGCTAACATATTCATTCAAAAAGCCAAAAAAATAAAATTAAATGTTGATTTCATGGGGACTTTAAAATCGATTCTATAACAAATCAGCAGCCAATGTAAGGAAGCCAAGACTAAAGTAATATGGTCTCTCTTTGAGTACCTGTTAAGAACCTCACTGGAGCATTTTGTTCCAATTGTAAGCAGTTTAGTAATGATTTGTTAATACCCAAGTATAGTGAGTTGCAGTAGTCTAACCTTGCAAACAAAAGCATGAATGACTTTTTCTAAATCACGAGTGGACAAAAGTGGTTTAAAGAAACATTATTTAATCACGGAATAAATCTGCTTCTCAAATTTAAGACAGCTGTCAAAGAACACCCCCAGATTCCACACTACTGGCTTGCAAAAGGGGGATAAGCTGCCCGGATCAGAAAAAAAAATTGCTTTCTCCTCCAAACCAGACCTTAGTTTTATATCTTCATTTAACTATTTTTATTTATTTATTTTTTTACACACAAACACAATCGTACATTGGCAGGAAGCAAAATTACACTCCTCTCTTGTCTGACAAAATCGAACTGTTATTTGGCAAAAGGGTCAGACTATTTCCCTATACCAATTTCCAAGTGAAATCACTCTTCAGCAGTGTCAAGGCGTGCGTTTGAAACGTACAGCGGCCCTTTCCTGGAGAGCAGCATTCCAAGTCACTTGAATATTATTTGAAAGCCAAGTGCCATATTTGAACAGTGACACTTCAAAAGCTTCTCCGTTTTATTGTAAGACACCAGATCTTTTGGGAGAGCCTTTGATATTCTCATTGAAGCAGCGAAGACACCTCTCTCGGCTCCAGATGACGAATTCTAAGGTAACTTGGAGACACCGATATCATGGGAGTTTGTTCCTTTCATCCAATCATCTCAATTCGTGAAGGGTAAAGGTTAATTTTAAGGGTTTCATAAAGAAATCAAGAACATGTTAATGTACTTTTGTAGGTTTATAATTTTTTATACAACATAATAAAAACCTCTTATAGGAATCAAAAGTAAAAATCATGGGTTCAGTTCGCAGGGAATGCACAAACACCTTAATGCAATGATGTTTTAGTGTGTTGTTACGCAAGAAACACAATCGTGAAGTGACTTGCACATTTACCCGTGTCTTTTTGCACAGATGCTAGTTGTAATATTACGTTTATGTCGTGTATGGTAGCCTGCTAGCAAAGCATTTCAGGTTACTGGTTTTCATGGTGTTTACTGTTTATTTCCAGATTATTTTAACTGCATGCATGCTGATTAAGCAGTCCAGATAGGACACACAGTAGCCTAAAATCAATTACCTTAAATAGTCAATCATGGGTTGGCACAAATTGAAGCAGCAGCATCCACTGAGGCTCTTTGTATATCGAGTTTGAGTTGTTTGAGGTATTGCTTGGGAAAGCAGAAGCGGTGTACTTTAAAGTAACACCAAACAGAACAGCAAAGGCATGATGGGAAAACAGACCTGTTCGCACACAAAAGAAGTCTATTAAAGACAGATACCATTTCACAAGAAGAGATCTGCAGTGCTGGAAAATCTTGATGCTGAAAATGAACAACCTTCACTTTGTGAACACACAATCAAACATTAATACACCACCTGATTTCTGTACGAATATAACAAAAATAACACTATACACACCAGCATTCACAAATCAAACAATATTGGAAATATAGAAAAAGAAAGTATTTTGAAGCTGCACCTTTAATTTGACACTTTCATCTTAACCACATCTGCACACAATTTTAATTAAACATTTGATATTTTAACGTTTTTTTGTGTGTTATTTTTCTGTACAAATGTATTTTTTTTTTTTACTGGAAAATACTAAAAAGGTACACCAACTACAAAAACTGCATGCATTTTGCGTTAGAATATTGTTTTGGTTGTGCTTCGGCTCTGCGTGACAGTACGGATGAATATGGTTATCCTTAAAGATAGAACTGCAGCTGAAGATGTATAGCTTTACCCACTAATAGACACGGTACATCCTACAATAAATTCTAACACATCTTTACAACCATAATGAAATGACCCTTCACAATAGACCATGCTTTACAATGAACTGTTAGAGAGCTACATATGGCAATTTATCTGTTCAATAAAATACCTGGCTGACCTACTAATATAACGCCATCTCAGTGTCACTTAAACAACATTTCAAATCCCTCAGTTCTCACCATCTCTGAAAAGCCAAGCCAATGTTGATTCTTGTTTTATTACGAGCTCTGTCGTTCTCTTTTTGCCAGTAGACTCTCCTCTGTTCAGCGTTTGTTTAAAACTGGTGATTCCCCGGAGGCTGGAGATTTAGATGCTCCATGTCAACCTTTCTCACTCACTGTGACAACTAACCACACACACACTCCAACCTCTGACCTCCCACACCAGACACGTGTCCAAGGAGCCGAAGCAACTTACGGATAATTTACAGATATGACAAAACACACACACTGTCAAGTGAAGCATGTACACAATTTCCCTTGAAAACCATTCCCGATATGACTAAAATACTTATAACTATAAACGCTTATAATAGGCTTACCTTAGGGAATCCGGGTAATTAATTTAGTTGTGCGTGTCCTAATGGGGATATTAGATGCACATTTTAAAAGCGCACAGAAGACTGAAATTCTGAAGCAGTCAGACAATTGAGGATCACGTGTGACCTGATTTTTTACAGAAATGTTTCTATATTATTTTTAAAAACTTAAGTGTATTTTTAGTCTTATATTTTGTCTTAATTTCCAGAGAGTTCATTATTTATTTTATATATATATATATATATATATATATATAAATAAAGAGAAGCTGGAGGGAAAAACCATGTTTGTCACATCAACCATGGAAATCAAATCAGAATCCATAAATCTCACTCATAACAACACAGGACACACACAAGTGCACACACAGGGACAAAGATGCACAGTCTCCTCTCAGGACCTATAAATCAAAGCCGAGCTGAAGCCGTACTCCTCCTCCATCTATCTGCATTGTGAAGTTCTTGCCGGCCGTTTGGCCCCACAGCCTTGTCAGCACTTCACTGCGATTCCTCAGACCCACATGTATATATTCATTCCGATCACAAAGGCTTATGCCTTATTTATACGCCTGCACAGACGGCACCTTTAGCATCCGAGTGTGGGGTTTAGTTGTAAATTGCTACAGCCATGCAACATCACAGAAGCCACCTTATGGAAAGTTGCACCTAAAAGCACTGAGTGTTATACCACTCTTTTTGATCTTCGGTGTATTAGTAAAATATGTCAGTACAGAGACTTAGACCTCCCACTAGACTCCCAGCATTTTTGCTCTTTGGTTCAAAATGTTTAAGAAAAAGTTTGCCTTTATTCTATTCATTTAAAATACAGTGTATTTCTGAACTGATGAGGTGCATGATGGTCGTATGTCACAATAGTCAACAATTGATTAAATACAACATGAGATTACATTAAAAATCTGTGACTATTCCAATTAAAAATAAAAGTTTTGAACATTTTATGACGTGAAATATTTCTAAGATTTCAGATTGCGCATTCAAATCTTCACTTCACGAAAAATGTATACAATACAGCAGATATAAAAAGTCTACACACTCCCTGTTAAAAGAGCAGTTTTTTGTGATGTAAAAAAATTCAACAAATATCATATAAGGACTTTAACAACCTATGCAATGACACTGAAAACCAAAGTGAACCCCGCCACAAATTTTTATAGGATTCAGATCTGGCCCAATCCAAAACATTTATCTTTCTTTTACGCCATTCTTTTGTTGGTTTAGGAGGTGTGCGTTTTAGTCATGCTATTGTCATGCTGAAAGTTCTCATTTCCAATATATAAATTGTATTCTCTATTCTTGTTATTTCTTTATTTTTAAAGTGTGCAAACTTGCTCCATATCCCAAACAGATTAAGACTACGGGGGAGCAACCTTGACAGAAAGAGTTGCTCTATCTATCAACTCTTTTTAAAGAGGTCATGATTTTTTACATTTTCAACGTTTAGTGTTCATAGTTGCTATTTGAGTATGAAAAAGGTCAGGAAAATTCCAAAGCACAAAGTCACTCCAGAGTTATTCTCTATATCAGTGCGCACGGTTTCTGAACTCCCTGAAACGCCTCCACACAATATTCCTCAACTAAATTAAGTTGAGTAAGACCTGGTTGAGTTGAGTTCGTGTAATGAAACTTGCGGTTATGGTAAGAGGCATGACATTTACTTAACATACTCAAAAGTGGTTGACCAATCACAACACACTGATCCAGCCAACTAATTCGAGCACATTGCACTTTCAGAAGGAGGAGCTTTCAGAGATATAGGAACTAAACCGAGCGTTACTGTCTGACAGACTGGGAAGAGAGGTGCTGCAACAATGCAAAATATTTGAAAAATAGTGTGATTTTTGAACATTCAAACATGAAATCCTATTCTAGACTATCCAAGTTCTTGATAATAGCCTTTCACACATACACTCTTTACTGGTAAATTACCGATAAGAGATCATGTGTGAACAGGACCTTTTCAAAAATACCAGTAAATTGGTTCCGGCAATTTACCAGTAAGGGAAGTTGTAACATTACCGGTAATGTACGGATAATGTGCTCTGTGTGAACGTGCTGACGTAAGAAGTTGGGCCAATCATAAAGGTCTTATCAGGGTTCCTACACATTTTTCCATTTAGAAATTCTATACTTTTCCAGACTCAAATTTCCAGACCTTCTTCCAAAAGATTTTTAGTCCCCATTTAACAAAGCATTATTTTCAGTAAATAGTACAGTGACAGTCATCTGTAAATATTATTATTTTCATCGTTTTCTCAAAGTGATAACATGCGCTTGCATGATAAGAAACCTTAAAAGCTTTATAACTTGCATATACAGTATTCACCCATGACACATGACTTTAATACTTTGTGTTTTGATGTTACGCCATCACCAAACAGTAAAGTACCATCTGATTTAGATGAATTTTCTTACTAGTGCTCTCAGACTTTATATTGCAGTATTTATTTTATTAATATATTTCCAGGCACAGGAACAGCCAGTTTAATTATGTTGCTCAAATGTCTTTGTTATTTTGTAGATTAAAATCCACAAAAAACACCAGATGGCTCTATTGACTACATCTTTAGATAAGTTTCTTTAAACAGCAGCTGTTTTCAAAAGGTTATGGGAACAACATATGCTCAGGAAGGAAGAAACAAATAAGGATGGTGACGCTTACCTGGATGATGCCATTTTGCAGCATTACAGAAGCAGTGCCTGAAATCATCTTTCTGACTTCTCTAAATCCAGATATAATATAATTGGGCGATCTGACTCTGCAATTAATAAAGCTAATTATCCTGGCAACATTACCTAGAAATTACATCATAAAGTTTAAATAATTCATTAACAAGGAAAAGATAAGCAAAATCTATCCACAGATGGCATCAAAAACATGACCCCCCCCCCAAAAAGTATTAGCTTACCTTAAATACACTTTTTTTTTTATAAAAAAAAAACACTTAAGCATCTTCCCAACTAACCTATCTGGTCTTATTCTTTATACTGTAACTGTTAGAAAGTTAGAAACGCTTAAACGGACCAGCTGACTGGTCATAAAACAAGGTTTAAGAACGAATGCCAAAAAAATCAGCACACCCAAACAGAAGAGAAGTGCAAGTAAAAAAACAACAATGATAACAACACAGAAATGCAAAACAACATAAGACTGCAGCAAAGCAAAAGCACACTTCAACAACCTGACAGCTACAGCAAAACTATAGTGGAAAGGTGTCGTACAAGAAAACATCCAACACAATTTAGCAGTGGTATGATCACAGATACAAAGACATCAATTCACTTGTTCATGTATTAATTAAAATAGGAACTTAATCTTGTATATGTCTTTATGTTCAGCACTGTGACATGAACACTGACTCAAAAGCAATGTTTAGGACAGGCCTAAATTATATCATATTGGTAGACTTTAAGTGCCATCTAATGGCTAAATATAGACATTGCAAAGAGATAAAGAAAAGAGATCTTGTAAAAACGTGATTTACAGCTAACCCACAATTATATCTAAGGATACAACAGCAATCTAGATCTAATAAAAATTATCAAGATGCAATCATGAATGTTACATACACACAAAAAAAGGTTTCATTCCCTACTTTAAATGCCTAAATTTGAAGGCATGTGCATTACAGGCTTGTTTAACCCTTAATGGTTTTTGGAACATATACAGACCTTTAGCAGACTGAGGAATAATGAGTGACTTTTTCTTTTCTTTTTTTAATGGCATCAATTCACCATCTTTATCTAAAAGTAATATCTCACTTGATACAGAGATACAGACTGTAAAATGAAAACCAAAGTTTAAAAAAAAATATTAAATTGTTCTATTTGAGCCCTATGAGGCCAATTAATTTCTGAAGTAGGCTACATTATGTTCTGTTCTTTCCCATTTGATTGACCCTAGCTGCATTTCTCAGAAGCAGAAGTCGTCATAGTTGGGTAAACTTCTACAGTGGTGAATGAGAGACTACATTAAATATATTTATCGTGTTCCCATTTGCACAAATAGCAAAACAAAAACTCCACAACAGTGTTCTCACAACTTTCAAAAAGAGTTAAAAAAAATAGAGAGATTGATAATGGCAGTCAGAAGAAAGAAAGATGTTAATTGTACTGTCACTCCCACAGCTTCCTCACATACTAGTTGCTGTTTTTAGTTTTTTTTATATATTATTACTTTATGCAAAGGTAATCTAATAGAAAGTATAGTAGCCTATTATAAGTGTGACGTTACATACATAAAAATTAAAAAAAAAAAAAAATGTAATCTTTTTTTTTTTTTTTTTACAGGGTTTATGATGTTGATGACAGTTAAAACCCGTCATCCCAGTCTGTGAAAATGTCCTAACCAAACAGTGAATATATATGTACGTTCCAGCTTTTTAACATCTGGAATTTAACGTCAGAACCCACCTTACAAACACAACCAAGATAACAGTTGAGTGATGGTTGTGTCGTCTTGCCAAAAGAAGCGTGAATGGCACTCAGCTGTTTCAATTTGGAGCAGTGTGGCATGGACAAGTGAACGCCACGTACCTCTTATAACAAGCGTACTTGCCCAGTTACTATGGGAACCTTTGACAGACAGATAACATGCCCAATGACAGACCAACGCTTAAAAATCAAAGGAGGAAGCGCCACGGTTCCTCCAATCACCAGAGCGAGGGGCGTGGCTATATCGTTACCATTAAGGAACTGTGTTTAGCACATATCAGGTAAAACAAGTTGCAAATGATCGGTCAGAGCGCTTATCTGTCAAGGCTTGATCGAGACGAAGACAGCTACATCGAGAGAGTGTGTAAATACTACTCTCAGGGGATCTTTTAGGGTAGGTGCTCACCTGTTGCGTCTTACAATCAGCTGCTGTATTCTGTTTCAGCTGATGCTCAGACACGAATGTGGGGTAATATAGTTTTATGTTCAAAGAAAAAGAAGTAAAGAAATTCGCGCCATTTAGTACCTATTGATTACTGATATTTCAGTCTGAACACATCATTTGGGTTTATTTGCTCTTATTTATTGAAAACGATGTCTTGCCTGGCTGTTACAGAGAATGACAAGGTTTATCTAACACGTGCCAGTGACGTCACATTTTGGTTGTAGTTAAGCTCCCTTTAAAAACAAAAAAGATTATGACGTACATGTTTTGTTTTAGTTTGTATTAATAACAAGTTTGTATTTAGGTTGCATCACATTATTAATGATGATGATTGGCCGTTAGTGATGACACCTGCTGCTAGGGATAGCTCACCTAAAAATGAAAATTCTGTCATCATTTACTCAGCCTCAAGTTGTTCCAAACATGTATGAGTTTTTTTCTTATGCTGCTGCACACAAAATAGGATATTTTGAAGAATATGGGTAACCAAACAGTTGATGGGAAAAAATAATTCAATGGGGTTTATCAACTGTTTGGTTACCATAATTTAGTTTTTAAAATAGTGTGTGTGTGTGTGTCTCTTCAGGAGAAGAAAGAATTTCATGCAGGTTTGGAACAACTTGAGAGCAAGTAAATGATCACAGCATTTTAATTGTGTGTGTTTGTGTGTGTGGTAATTCAGTCATATATGCACCTATTCAGTATACAAAGATATCAACATCAAAAATGACCTGTGACGTTCATGTCCTTTCCCAGATGTGGGGACCGTCACACTGCTGCTTGATACTGTGTCTGTGGGCTTGTTTGGATGCACTGCCAGTTGGTGTGGACAAAACCAAAGTGAGCCCTGCAGTAGAGGAACTGGAGCCACCGAAAAGTGAAGTAAGTAATATGATTTAATTTCAAAATAGTTTTTAACTTTATACTAGTTTATACTAATGTGAGACATGCTGGTCTATTGTTTGAATGGGTGTGACGCTTTTTGCTGACATAGTTAAAAAACTTAAGAAAGGTTTTGAAAGCATGTATTATACACAGTATAATGTGATGCTTACAATAAGGAGAAAGGGGTGTTTGACCTGCACAGACTGGCTTTATTGCTCAGTCCTTTTGCAAAAGTTCATTATCCTGTGGGTTTAAAAAGATGTAGGTTTCCTGGTCTCCTTTTTACTTCAATATGTACATCTAATTTAAATTAATTTAGGACACTGGATTGCACTATGATCGATATCTCAGAGAGGTCATTGACTTCCTGGAAAAGGACCCACATTTCAGAGAGAAACTTCATAACACAGACATGGAAGACATCAAGGTATTGCAGCACTTTATTTTCCAATTTTACTGTGCAGAGGTTAAATCAGATTGTCTAAACACCGCATTGCTTACCTCTCACTCCCTATTTGGCGAAAACAGCAAGGGAAGCTGGCTAAAGAGTTGGACTTTGTCAGCCATCACGTGAGAACTAAACTTGATGAGCTAAAGAGGCAAGAAGTGAACAGACTGCGCACCCTTATCAAAGTCAAACAAGACATGAATGGAGAAAAAGGTAGCACAGGAATCTATTTACAAGCACAACTGTTTTTGTTATTGTCTTGTAGCATATCGTGAAATGTCCTCCACCATCTCGTTTCTTTATATACGGTCGGCAGCCTCGGAGAGCACAGATATGGGAAGATACAGAATGTTTTATCTGAGAGTGTCATTCATCAAACTCTCCATATTACGGTTTACTTTATAGAGCAGTAACTCTAGTACGCCTGCTGCAAAGACAAGAAACATATGAAAAATGAGATGCTTTCCATTTCCCTCAAGGTACGACAGTGGACCACCAAGCCCTTCTGAAACAGTTTGAGCATCTGAATCACATGAATCCACACACATTCGAGGTGGAAGACTTGGATCGCCTCATTCAATCGGTAGGGTCTGAATCAGACTTCCTGTTGGTTTCATTTTACATTCACTAATAAGTGTCACACATTTGTGCTCGGGGCATAAAAGTACATTTGTGGCTGGTGAAAAATTTCTGGCCATAAATATTTATTACTAGATTATATATTTAAAGATCAAATAAAATGTGATTTTTTTTGTTTTGTTTTATATATTACAAAGATTTGATCGATTTTACAGTTTCTCCTTCCGTATTTTTGACCAAAAAATGACAGGTAATTTATCACAAGCACCATCATACGAGAGAAGCCAATCTCTATCTCTCAGTGAAACTGCACCTGTCACCAAAACCTTTCAATATTGTTCCTGTAGCTCAAACAGTACAGCATGATGCTAGCAACTCCAAGGTTATTGTATTACAAACCCACCTTCCCTCAATCACTTGTTACACTTGCTTTCTGGATGAATATTATTGGTGTTACAGGGTTTAAATTTCGCAGAGATTGTGTTTATTGCGCATAATTTTACTAATTTCTGCAGATTTTGTTCTCGCACATCAATTCAATTCAATTCAAATTTATTTGTATAGCGCTTTTCACAATACACATTGTTTGAAAGCAGCTTTACAGAAAGTGCCACATCTCAGTACTAAATTGAGTTGTTTTTCGCTGCATTGCGCTTAAACAGGCATTTTAACATTATTTTGTGTGTATTTGACTGTCTTGGTTAGTTTTCACGTTATGTTTTAAGTGAACGTGAACAGTTGAGAAAGAAATGCATGTGTGACAGTATAATGGATCCATGTTTCAGGTCTTAAAGTGACAGAGGCCTAATATACCTGCTGACAAATTATGCGATATTAAAAAAATCTTTATGGCAGTTTTTCCCCATTTTATCGATGTCAAAATTGTGGCCAGTGAAAATGCTGAGTGACTAGTAACTTTGGAAAACCACTAGCCACAGTGTCTGGTGAGCAAAAGAGTTCATGTCAAGCCCTGCACGAATGCAATGGAAGTTGCTTTAGATATGTAAATGTAATGTAAATTTTGGTGGCTTAATATGTCCACGATTAATTTCTGATAATAGATAAAATAGAAAAAGTTGTAAAGAAGACTTCTAACAAGACTCTTACAGGTGCTAATAAAGTTACTAATCAAGTAGCAAGGTTTATTTGCCAAGTGCAATTTAAGTTTACTTTGCAATTTTGGGTGGAGATCTACACAGTGAATTGGTAACGTTCACATTTTCCTTTCTATTCGTTTCCTTTTTTTTGGTTAAGGCCACTAATGACCTGGAAAACTTTGACAAGGAGCGACACGAAGAGTTCAAGAAGTACGAGATGCTGAAGGAACTCGATCGGAGGGAATATCTTAAGACGCTGGATGAGGAAGCGCGCAAAAAAGAGGAGGAACACTATGAAGAGATGAAGAAGAAACATGCAGACCATCCCAAAATCAATCACCCAGTAAGCAAAAGACACACTTCTTGAACTACTGTTATAATCAAATAAGCCGGTTTGTGATATTTCTTAATTCTTTTATAATTGTTTTATTCTATTATAAATAGTAGCATTTTCATGAGTGGTCCAAATTTATGGAACCCTTTCTATGTTTGTCGCTTAAGATGGAAATTCCCCCCATCTATTTTCTAAATTCACGTTATTGATTTTATAGAGTGGTGCAGGAATGACATATTTTTGTAGGCCAAAACCTGGAAATGAGTTTGACTTCAGGAAATGGAAGTGCTAAAATTCAATGTTTTTTTTAAATGGGATTTTGGTTAAATGTTTGAAATAATGTCTTTGGTGAACACGAGCTCAAGATATTTTCACGTTTTGTTCTACAATATAAAATACATCAGTAATATCCACTTTTACTTGTGGTGTAACATGTGACTAAATGGGACTACAGAGGATTTCTAGGACATTAAATGTCATCAGCCGAACAGGTAAACTCATCTACTCGGTCGCTTTCACAGCCTCATTGCGTTTAAAATCGTGCCCTTGCAAACTATTGTAACTCGAACTTTCAGGGAGAATGTTTTAAAGACTGAAAGAGCTGTCGGAAACTTGAGCCGCCTTTCCACGGCACACAACATTTGCATACGATTGTCGCATTTCGCCCCCTAGTGGCAGTCGGACAGAACTCACCTATTCACAATGGTAAAATGAATGATTTTAATTAATGTAATGCATGCACGAATATATCCACAAACAAAAAATGATCCTCAATACATCTAAAATAAAAACATAGTATATTTTATAGAGCTAATCAATATAAATATTGTTTTCATAATTATAAAATAATTATTTCTGCCTTAAGTATTAATAACCGTAATTTTACAGAAATAGTGTTTACTGAATAACGTTAAAGTGTTCAAATATAGGTAATTCTAGCTTCGCGCTCATAGTTCCGGTCGCATACGGTCTGGCTGCAGAAGTTCAGATATTTCAACGCATCTGAAGCTCAAATCGGATCCGAAATTTCCGCTACGCATATGATCGTAACTCCACACAGCTCCCGTACTACTTTTCATTGGAAATGAATGACTTTCGGTCCAGTCGTTTGTCGTTGTTTGCAGTGGAAAGGCAGCTTTGGTGATGATGACGTTGAAGTCATGTGTAGTTTGTTTATAGCCCACTTCTGCTGATTGCATTTATGCTTCAAACTTAATAAATTGTTCATTTGTGAAGATTATCACAGACCAGACAGAAGTTTGTGACAGACCATATTTTCTGCAATAATCTAAAAGCCAATTGAAAAAATCCTATTGGGTTTTGGTCGAGGGAACAAGGGTTGGCCAACAAAAATGCATCATCCCTGTACCACTCTATTATGAACAATTTTTAATCAAAATGTGATGTATGCAAGATTTCTCCAATCATTTCGTCCACATAAACCCCTCCTTTCTTACAATCGACTGCAAGTTCGCGTTCAGATCTGTCTCCGTCCTATTGAAAACCGATTCATAGAATCAAACCCTGCCCTACTTTTTTCTTTTCCATAATCCGTTTCACTTCGTCAGAATACGAATGGTAAAGATCTGTCACTATTTCCGTCACACCGCATTTTTAAATGTTGGTTAGTTAAAGGTTTTGAGTAAATTACATTTGAATCATAAAATCTAACATTTAAAACATGTCATTGTTGAGGATTTGGTCTGTATAAATAGGGTAGTCAAGACCAGTTGAAAGAGGTCTGGCAGGAATCTGACGGGTTGGATCCCAGTGAGTTTGAACCCAAGACGTTCTTCAACCTGCATGGTGAGATCATTGAGCTTCTCCGTTCTGAACACAGCAGATGATATCACTGCACGCCTCTGACGTCTGTTTGCCCTCACAGACACTAATGGAGATGGCTACTTCGATGAGCAAGAGCTCGAGGCGCTGTTTACCAAAGAGGTTCCACTTAATAACCTTTCCGTTCAGGGCTAACACAATAGTGAATCTTTTGAGAATGACGTGGCTTTATGGGACGCTAAATCCAATGTTTGTCTCCACCATGTTCAGCTAGAGAAGATCTATGATCCCGCACGTGAAGAGGATGACATGCAGGAAATGGAGGAGGACAGACTTCGTATGAGAGAGCATGTGATGAATGAGGTGGGAGCATCATAGCAGGGGATTGAATGTGCTAATGATATTATTTCAAAGATGTTTCACTTGAAATTATTTATTATGTATTGTCTGTCCATAGATTGACACTAACAGAGACAGGCTTGTTTCACTAAATGAATTTATTACTGCCACAGATAAGAAAGAATTTCAAGAGCCAGGTGGATGGGAGGTAATTTAACATTCTACACACAAAAGTCAACATGAAATTAATAGCGACCCTGTTTGAACATGATTTGAATAGACATTTCATGATATCTACTGATTAAAAGTTTGGGGTCAGGTTTTTTTTTTAAAGAAATTAATACTTCTTTTTCAAGAAGGAGACACATTTATTAAAGACATTTATAATGTTACAGATTAATTAAATGTTTTTTTTTTTACTTTCTATTCATTAAAGAATCCTAAAATTGTTTTATTATTGTTTCCACAATTTTAAGCAGCGCAGCTGTTTTCAATATTGATCCTTAGTATTTTTCATATTAGCAAATTAGAATGATATCTGAAGGATTGTGACTGAAGAAATAGGAATAAATTACATTTTAAAATGCACTACAATAGAAAAGTTATTTTAAATAATATATCACAATATTACCATTGTACTGTAGATTTGACTTTTACCAAATAAATGCATCCTTGGTTGAACACAAAACGTTTAAAAAAATCTTGCCGACCCCAAACTTTTGAGAGGTAACTTTAGAATAAAACGGTCTTCACATAAATGTCCTTTGTCTGCTTCCTCTGGAGACTCTGGAGCAGAATCCAGTCTACACGGAAGAAGAGTTGAGAGAGTTTGAGGAGCATCTCGCTCGAGAGGAGCACGACCTTAACCTGAAGACAAATGACCTTCTGAAACAGCGGGAGGAGCTGGACAGACAACAGGACCAGCTTAACGCCAATAAAATGGAACTACAGCAGGTAGAAGAGCGACACTAACTTGCACCCAGACACTGAGTGAGAGATACACGGGTTCCCACAGATGAGGGAATTTCAAAAGTGTGATTTCAGTGTGTTTGATTATTGCACCGGGTAGTTATAAGAACTACACAGTTCGTCCAATCAGTGTACACTTCAGTCACTGGTAGTTTCTATTGTGCTGGGTTAGACCTAGAAGATAATTTAGTCCCCCCAAAAGGCGTTCCCAGTTCCTGCGGTGCGAACACCCCATAAAGCGGGTACTTCTAACAACGGTTATAGGAACTATGAAAATGTTCCTCCCGTGTGAAAGCCCCTATGGAAATTACATCCATGACTTTTCCATAAATTCTTTGTTCAATGCTGAGTATGTTTTTCTAGTTATTTTCAGTCCTGATAATTTGAATACAATCTCTATTAAAATCCTTTTCAGGGTCATCCAAAATGACTGGAAAAGTCAAGGAAATGAATCCGTCAGACACGGTTTTAAAATAAAAACAGAAAACTTATGGTACAAGTTTTTGAAAACTATACTGTTTTCGTCTCCATGTAAACTACAAAAACGTGAATTTGTGAAAACTGTGATGTCATGTGCATGCCTTTTTCGTGTTCAGACTATAGGCACATAGTGTTTCTTTACAAAGTGACATCGCTAACTACTGGCCTGACTGCAGAATACAGCGTTTTCAGTCGTTTTGGCAGATCCGTGTGAACGGGATCATTTTGGCAATGTTATTGCCCATATGCAAAACTTTTTGTGTAAAATGTAGATACCCTTAGAGATGTTGTTGCTATCTGACATGAGTAAATTTCACAAAACCTGTCAAGAACATGTCTGGATCATATTTTACCCCCAAATTTTTGGCAATATTTTCAAATCAATTAAGCACCTCCACCCATTTAAAGAAATGTCAGGTTTACTTTAGTGTATATAATATATTATAATAATTGTTTCCAATATCATTCAAAAGTTTAGGGACAGTAAAGGGACTGTTTATAAAGAAATTAATACTTTTATAAAGCAAAGTATTAATGGCTGCTGGAAATTCATCTTTGCCATTACAGGAATGTTACATTTTTTTAAATGTATAAAAAAAAATCACAATAATATATTTTTTATCAAATGAATGAGGAAAATAATATTTTTTCAAAAGCATAAGTCTTACCGACCCCAAACATTTAATAAAACGTTTTGTTGCACTGCATTTACCTGATGCTGACATTCTAGTCATTATAAACTATTCCCTTTTTTAAAACATAACGGAAATGTGTTCAAGCTAGAACTGCCTCACTGCAAAAAACTTTCTAACATTTGTATTGATTATTCACCTATTCAACCTATTTGTTTCCTTCAGGCGGTTCAGCACATGGAGAGGTTAAAGATACAGAAAACAGAGACTCCAGTGCAGGCCAAAGGTCGGTGCAGTTCTTTACATTTTTGGGGTTAAAGTCCTATGCCCTGTCACAAGGAACAAAATATTGATTTTTCTATCTTAATTTTTCTTTGTTTTTGGCAAATGCAGTACCTTCTGCTGTGGAGATCCTACCTGGGGACGCTCGGCCTATGTCACAAAGTCACCAGAAAGACCTTCCTGCACATTTCTAGCAGCTCAAGCTCTTCTGTGTCTGTGTGGTGTATGTCTGTTGTATGTAATGTAAAATATTTCCATTCTCACATTCAAAATAACCATTTAATGTCTCTTAGCAAATACATTGGCATTCCTTATTATCAAACACAAAACAATCTTCACCAAACTTTAGTTATTGTTTCCCAAATTATGTACTTAGACAATCACACTTTTGTCTACAGTTTGTGAGAACAGGGATTATACTTGAAACGTGTTTATAGATGTTAACTATTTTAATTTTCCTAGTAAATTTCATGTCTGATTTGCACAAACCTCAGAAGATAACTCTCTCTTCATATCTAGTCATATTAAAAAAGCCCTACAATTCAGCATTCCTACTGTACTACACTTCCAATATTAAAAATATAGGTATAAAAAACACATTAATATCCAACACATACAAACTATCATTTAATTAAATAGAGGTCAGATTGGCATTGTTTTGTAATACGTCTTTTTGCTTTACCTTCAGTTGAAGGTCAATCCTAGATGTACAAAGTTTCTTAAAATTGATGAATTACTACTGCAACACCAGTGATTTAAAAAGTAAAAAAATCACAAGTGACAATTTTGTTTACAGAAATCCAATTAATCATAAAATAGTGAAATTTTAGGCAATTTTGTCTTGTTTGAGTTTCCTTTGTGAGAGTAATAAGTGAATGTGCTGTACATTTCTTTAAAATATAATTAAATTATCTCAGCTCCACAAATTATGTGCTTTGGATGATTATTACCTTCAGTTTTTTATTTACAATTGTAAACTTCCACTTAAACCAGAGCCTGTTTCTTGCCATAGGTATCATTGAACCTTGATAAAAGGTAATCCAGTGAATTAACAGGAGGATATTTATCAGATCCATCGCAGCATGTAATGATGGCTTCATCATCAGGGTGTACAAAGAAAGCCAAAGACTGGCGTGTGCTGGAGTCTCCTGCAGGGGGCAGCAAGACCCTGTGAACCTGAAGGGTTAACAATAGAAAAGAGTTAAACAAGCACTTGCCAGTGCAATAGAGTGCATTTGTGCATTACCACTTTTGCAGCAGAGTTGGTTCCAGAATTTTTAATGAAGGGAAAATCTTCATTAAAGCATTTTAAGCCATGAACCAAACCACCATTCTTCTGCAGTAGATAATTTGAACACATTATGGTAAATATCCTCTTTTTTTACTATACTTTATCTTGTGGCTTATTGCCAAGAGGTACCGGTATAATAAATTGCCCATCAATTATGTTGGATACATTTATTATGGTTTGCAATATTTTATGACTTAATTTCAAATAAATATTACAATGTGAGATTAACCTGATAAAGAAAATATAATTTGTTGGGCCAGACAAGGCCTGCCATTGAAATTATGAATTACATAGAGTGAGGAAAATAAGTATTTGACCACCCTGCTATTTTGCAAGTTCTCACACTTAGAAATCATAGAGGGGTCTGAAATTGTCATCGTAGGTGCATGTCCACTGTGAGAGACATAATCTAAAAAAAAAAAATCCAGAAATCACAATGTATGATTTTTTAACTATTTATTTGTAAGATACAGCTGCAAATAAGTATTTGAACACCTGAGAAAATCAATGTTAATATTTGGTACAGTAGCCTTTGTTTGCAATTACAGAGGTCAAACGTTTCCTGTAGTTTTTCACCAGGTTTGCACACACTGCAGGAGGGATTTTGGCCCACTCCTCCACACAGATCTTCTCTAGATCAGTCAGGTTTCTGGGCTGTCGCTGAGAAACACAGAGTTTGAGCTCCCTCCAAAGATTCTCTATTGGGTTTAGGTCTGGAGACTGGCTAGGCCACGCCAGAACCTTGATATGCTTCTTACAGAGCCACTCCTTGGTTATCCTGGCTGTGTGCTTCGGGTCATTGTCATGTTGGAAGACCCAGCCTCGACCCATCTTCAGTGCTCTAACTGAGGGAAGGAGGTTATTCCCCAAAATCTCGCAATACATGGCCCCGGTCATCCTCTCCTTAATACAGTGCAGTCGCCCTGTCCCATGTGCAGAAAAACACCCCCAAAGCATGATGCTACCACCCCCATGCTTCACAGTAGGGATGGTGTTCTTGGTTAGTGGAATTATGACCAAAAAGTTATATTTTGGTCTCATCTGACCACATGACTTTCTCCCAAACTTAAGACGGGCCTTGACATGTGCTGGTTTAAGCAGGGGAACCTTCAAACCATGATGTCTTAGTGTATTACCAACAGTAACCTTGGAAACGGTGGTCCCAGCTCTTTTCAGGTCATTGACCAGCTCCTCCCGTGTAGTTCTGGGCTGATTTCTCACCTTTCTTAGGATCACTGAGACCCCACGAGGTAAGATCTTGCATGGAGCCCCAGTCCGAGGGAGATTGACAGTCATGTTTAGCTTCTTCCATTTTCTAATGATTGCTCCAACAGTGGACCTTTTTTCACTAAGCTGCTTGGCAATTTCCCCGTAGCCCTTTCCAGCCTTGTGGAGGTGTACAATTTTGTCGTTAGTGTCTTTGGACAGCTCTTTGGTCTTGGCCATGTTAGTAGTTGGATTCTTACTGATTGTATCGGGTGGACAGGTGTCTTTATGCAGCTAACGACCTCAAACAGATGCATCTAATTTAGGATAATAAATGGAGTGGAGGTGGACATTTTAAAGGCAGACTAACAGGTCTTTGAGGGTCAGAATTATAGCTGATAGACAGGTGTTCAAATACTTATTTGCAGCTGTATCATTCAAATAAATAGTTAAATCATATATTGTGACTTCTGGATCTTTTTTTTTTTAGATTGTCTCTCACAGTGGACATGCACCTACGATGACAATTTCAGACCCCTCCATGATTTCCAAGTGGGAGAACTTGCAAAATAGCAGGGTGTTCAAATACTTATTTTCCTCACTGTATATATATTGCGGTAGACCGACTCGATTCCTTTATTCATGGTGCTTCATGGGAGTGAACATTATCTTCTGCAGAGCTCTATTTGTGTCATTTTATGTACAGCATCATGGGTAATGTAGTTTTAGAAAGAATTCCACTGTTAAACAATTATTTTAGAAATAAGAAATTATGTGAATAAGGTAAAGATTGCTTCAACTAAAGCATATACGATCAATTAACGTAAGGTAAGGTAGGCAATATTTGTATAAATATTTTGTTATACTGGTTATAACTACATCCTGAGAGGAATCATTTTTATTTAAACGTACATATATCTTCTGTGGAAGTCTCAGGACTAGGGCTGTGCGATATAGCTAAAAAAAATTATCATGATATAATGTTTCATATCGTTCGGTATCGATAATTAGACATTTTTTATAACTTTTTTAAAGACAAAGTTTGAATTTAAACCACTTTTTATTTATTTATCCACATTATTAAGACAAACAACTAATTATATTAGTTTTAGCAGTCAAAAGCAAAAATAAAATGATTTTTTATGTCTTTATGTTACTGATTGTTAATGATTACTTTATGTCTTATATTAAGATTAAAAAAAAGTATATTTATTAAAAGAAAATTTATTTTTAAACAAGTGTTGTTTTCCTACATCTTGAAACTTTTAGTTTGATAAATGAGGGTAATCTTTGAAAGATGAACAAATAATGTGTTGGTCATCACATTAAAAATAACAAAAATAGTGAGAAAATGGGGAGATTTTACTTCCGGAACCCGACTGTTTCACTCTATTAAATGAAATGCCATATAAAGTAAAGAAACTTACCGCAGACACGTACACATCGCTGGTCCACCTCTGCATCAGGTCTGCTATGTTAATCAGAACTGTTCCAGGAACGCTTGGGGCCGAAACATATTCACCAGCCCGGTTCAGAACCTGGAGAACACACAGACATGCAGAGCCAAACACACTATCACATGCATCCGTAATGATAGAGGACAACATTAAACATGGTCAAAATTATTTGTTTCCTTTGTCCTATATTGGTACTCACCTGCAGTCCACTCTCTGGGCTTTGGAAGAGCAGAGTGATGCTCCCATAATCCGAGTGTTCCCCACAGCGCAGCTGATTTTCCTTCACACATGTGCTGTTCACCGGAGGGTAGTACAGAGACCGGAGTGTGGTTGCATTCACATCACCTTAAAACAAACCACAGCAAAAAGGTGTTTATGAGCCATTGACTCACTGGGAGGAAGAAGTGGTGCATAATTGTACTTACTTCCAATATGCTTATGTGCGTCGAGGAAGAGTTCTGGGTCCAGATCCAACCCAAGAGCCATCAGTCGGAGCACTCGGAGAGAGAGATCCTTACAGCGCAGGAAAAATGATACCAGGACATCTCGAAAATCATCTACTCCTTCTGAAGGCCATTTCTGAACACATTCAGAGTAGAGGACTATAAAAGTTTACAATCACAAATGTTAGGGTTATATTTTCTTAATGTTAAGGCTAAATATGTTTTCCTCGCGTTTAAATATTATATATATATTTTCATGCTGTCCCTTAGGGGCTTCATATGAAACGGACATACAAAACCAGGCACTAAATATAGTAGGTGAACCAAAAATCATCCAAAAATTTTAATTAGCCCATGATTTACTCACCCTCAAGTCATCCTAGGTGTATATGACATTCTTCCATCAGACAAATACAATTGGAGTTATATTAAAAATTATCCTGGCTCTTCCATGCTTTATAGTGGGAGTGAATGGCTGGTGAAAATTTGAAGCCCAAAAAAGTGCATCTATCAATTATAAAAGTAATCCATATGGCTCCAGGGGTGTTCTGAAGCAAAGCCATGCATTTGTGTCAGGAAAATACCCCTATTTAAAACTTTATAAACTATAATCACTGGCTTTCGACAGACAGCCGAATACACAGTGCATATTGCATCATTTGGGACACAGATTAAAGCGATAGCTAGTTCACCCAAAAACAAAGTTTCTGTCATCATTTACTCCCCCTTAAGTTGTTCCAAACCTGTATGAATTTATTTCTTCTGCTGAACACAATAGAAGATATAGAATATGGGTAACCAGTAGACTAGATGGACCCCATTGACCTCCATCAATACAATGTAAGTCAATGGGGTCCCTTTGAAACAACTTGAGGGCGAGTAAATGATGACAGAATATTTATCTTTGGGTGAACTATTCCTTAAGTACTTAAATAAGTGCCTACTCAAGAAAGTATGTGATTCAGAAGCATCAGACTTTTGGCACAACACAGCTTTTGTTGAACTTTTGCTTCAGAAATGTATAATTATAACCTATAAATGTGCACTATTGTCAACATCATGCTATTGTTAAATATTTGAGAGACAGAAAGAAGAAGAGATAAGAAGAAATTGGTATTTACGTTATCCGCGATCAAAGATGTTATATTGTACGCCTCCTTCAGATCACCGGGACGGCGAGGATTCAGACTGTAAATTGACAGGATTGAGAACCATTAAAATGTTTGTCCATTATTCGTGAGTTTTAAAGTAATGCTTCTGAATGTTGAGAATGACGTGCCTTTCAGTTTCTACCGAAACCCAGCCATGGTTTACATTACATGAGAAACTTCCCCTGCTGAAAGGCTTCTTCGTGTCTTCTGGCAAGCTGAAGAACTTCTTTGAAACATGCATGACTTTTCCCACCTAAGACAGTGACCAGAGAAATAATAGAGAAATAATCCGCGAGAACTTCTTTTAACTAAGTTGAGTGTTTAAAAAAAAATCACAAACCTCTTCCTGATTTATGCCCGTGTTTTTCAGATAAACAAATCCCACCTCGGTAAATGCCTTTCTTAATTCTTTACTCAACTTTTCCAAGTTAGCAACCGATACATTGGCAATTCCCAGTTCGTAGACACTGAAGTCCAAGGTAGGTACCTCCATTCTTTCCCTTAAGACAACAAAACTTATATTAAAATTCTTTCGAAAATCCGGAAGAAAGCGTCCAAAGGATCTTCTTTGATCAGTGCAGCGCAGTTGTTGAGCAATGTAGGGAAATAAAGATCCATCATATGATATGACCAAAATTTAGGGAACAAAGGTCACTGAATATCACATGCGCCGTCTGTTTTCCAGTGAGTGTAGGCTACTGTTTAAACTTTGCAGTAGGCCCATGCAGTACAATGCATGTTAAATAGCCTGCTTTCTGAAAGCAATATAATTATGTGCAGTGGTATTGATCGTATTTGTTACATAAAACAGCATGCTTCCACACCAACCCGATCACACTAAATGCGTCTCTATAGCACGCAGTGTGTTTATCGTGTTATTTATACGCGAAAATGAGTTTTTACGTGCATAGGATACGCATGGGTTGTTAAGGGTAGGTTAAGGAGTGGTGTGGGTCGGTATATTATACGTTTGGGTAGAATTAGTGGTGTTGGGTGCGTGTGTATTACACGCAATGAATAAAACTGAACCTGATATGCCATGTATGCTTGAAAACAAAATGTGGCGTTTTGAATGAACTTCTGATAATACAACTTCAATTTCGGAGAAACATCTGAGAATTTTTTTCTTTTTCATTCGCTTTTGAGAAGACATGTTGAAATCCCTCGTTTGGTGTCATAATATAGCATATAGCCTATGCCCATAGTTGTCAGTCGGATTTAAAGTCCCCGTGAACCGGAAGTTGCAACTGACTTTTCTCCAGTGTTGTGACGTATTTCCGAGAGAAATTGGGCAAAATAGTGGGCATGGCTTTTTTTTTTCAACTAGCACCTGATTGGATCTAGAAAAGTAGGTGTTTCTAGTAGCCTGTGTACTGTTTTTCAACGGCTCTGTGTACTGTCAGTTGGGCGGGCGTGGTTACGGATGTTAAGCCGACACCCAAACCGTGAAACCTACGTAATCAGGCAAGGTCCTCCAAGGCAGAGGGGAGGGGCATTTTCAGACTTTGATTAAAGATTACGAAGCCAAAAAATTTTTTTGTGTGGATTGACTTGCACGGATTAATTGTTCACCACAAAACGATCAATTTAGGCAAACAAAGTAAGTATGGTCAATTTTGAATTCATGGGGACTTTAATGGGCGGGATCTATGGTAATTGAGAATGAGCCTGCACGCGCGTCCCATTTACGACTGATTGGAATTCGTCAACACATACATTTCACTATCACATCTGACATTTACGAAGTATTTGTGAATCAGGAGAAGAGTTTTCGGTAAGGTTTCTTCACTCGCAAATTTACTCGTATATTTATTTACGAATGTTTCATGAATGAGAGTGAGACCCAATGCGTGCATAGTGTGACCAGTTTGTTGCACTGGATTTACCTGATTCTGATATTCTTGTCATTAAACTATTCCCTTTTTTAAACACAACTAGCACTGACTTAAAGGTGGGGTATGTGATTTGCAAAACGGCCGGCAGATTTTGAAAATACACAACTCAAATGGTCCTACCTTCTTTCCTCCAATGCTGGCCCTGATTTGCGTGAGGGGGAGATGTATGGTACAACCGCTTGATTGACGGACTTACTGTCCAAAGATTCTAGGTGGTCTTGGAAATGATTGGCTGGAGTTTTTCGAGTCCTGCCCGTTCCAGAGATGATTAAATTGCTTAATTTTTATTTCAGTGCTTCTAACTCAGTGGCTGTAAGTGGGTTATGAATAGGATTTCAAGTGAATTTGAAAAAAATGGACAAAAAAGAGAATCACATACCCCACCTTTAAAGGTGCTCTAAGTGATGTCAGGCCAAAATATTTTTTGTCACATACAGCAAACATCTCCTCACTATCCGCTAGCTGCCTGTCCCCTGAACACACTGTAAAAAAATGTGGTCTCTGTAGACACCACAGGCTCCACAAACGGCAACAAAAACAAACTGGGCTTACCCGCACCACGAAACACAACAAACAGTGTTCCAGCCAATCACTGGCAAGAAGTATTTGAGGGTGGGTCTGGGGGGTTAGTGCGCGTGCACATGAAGGGTGTGTGAAGGAGAGAGAAGCATCAAGAGGGAAGTTTGAATAATGGCCGACACACGACCAAAGAGACGATCGTTCCGATGATCAACTTATAAAGAAGAGGAAAAAAGGATAAAGAACGCGCGAAGTACCGAATTTACATCGGTAAAGCATTCGAAAGATGGCGAGAACTCCGCCGGCAGAAGGGCTTCCAGTCCGACATTCAGGTAGGAAGGGAAGGGAGGGGGAGGAGACGAGATGCGGAGGAGGGAGGGTCTAGCTAGCCTCCGTTTTGTTTGACAATAGTCAACAAGATGTGACGTCACCCAGGATCGCTTAGAGCACCTTTAAGTTAACCTGCGGCGTCTATAATCGACACTTACACATTTCACTCTAGGCTACTCTCTTCAACACCTTCGAGTCGGACGAAGTCTTGTCCCTTTTGAACACGATCACTTGGGAATAAGGTTTCTACAATCATCCCCAAGGAATGGAAAAAAGATCTAGTGTCTAATCAGACGGACTCAGACAATGCCTTCGAAAATGGTTTAATCACGGCTGAAAAGGAGTAGGCCTACAACAGTTTTCATAAAATAGGAACATGAAAAATCATTAAAAAATTTTCCTCAAATATGATTAGTTCTTAATATGTTTCATTCTCGGTTACTAGGTAAAAGCAAATCTGGATTTCTTGATTACTTCAGCTCTTTACTCAAGTCATGAGGTTATATATTTAGACAGTTGACTAATCTTGTCCTTCTGCATTCATTGTTTCGACACACAATAACTTTTCCCCAAGTGTTGGGGACGTTTAGTTTTCAAAAATATATAAATGTTAATCCTGTAAGAAAAATAAATGTTAGTTATGATTCATGAAAAAATGCCTTCACAATATTAATCTTGAAATACACAGGAAACAAAGCATCCAGTGAAGGCCAAATGTTGCACAAACATATTTAGTCATATTAAACGCCACACAATTCAGCCTTCTGTATATAGCACTTTCAATAATAGAAACTAGGTGTACATAAAGGTGCAGAGAATAAAAAACAGATTAACATCCAGCACAGGATAACAATAGGCTACATATCACTGTTTCAAGCGAATAGTCTGCTTTTTTAGTCACTCTTATATTACAAACTACAAAACAATGCCAATCTGTCCTGTATTTAATTCAATGATAGGATATATATCTTTTCACTTTAGCTTCAGTCGAATGTCAATCCTATAAAGTTTCTTAAAATTTGGTTAGATGAATAATTACTGCAAGACCAGTGATTTATTTTAAGCTGTTTAACATGATTCATTATAGTATCATGGTTTCAATTAAAAATGCAATTTAAAAATTTATATTTTATTAAAATATACAAAAATCCAATTTATCACAAAATAGTGCATACATGAGGCGATTTTGGCTTTTTAAGTAAAGGTGCTTTTTTTCTTATTTAAAAATCAATTCAATTATCTCAGCTCCACCAATTATGTGCTTATGTGATTATTACCACAACATTTTTTCTTTTTGCTTTTGTTGTTGTTGTTTTACATAGGCTACAATTGTAAACTTCCACTGAAACCAGAGCCTGTTTCTTGCCATAGGTATCACTGAATCTTGATAAAAGGTAATCCAGTGAATTAACAGGAGGATATTTATCGGATCCATCGCAGCATGTAATGATGGCTTCATCATCAGGGTGTACAAAGAAAGCCAAAGACTGGCGTGTGCTGGAGTCTCCTGCAGGGGGCAGCAAGACCCTGTGAACCTGAAGGGTTAACAATAGAAAAGAGTTAAACAAGCACTTGCCAGTGCAATAGTACGGAGCCCCTAAAGGGACGTGGTGGTGAAAAAAAATTTGGATGGGAGAATTTTTTTCCCCCAAATCTTTTGCGTCCCCTCACAAAACATTTGCGTTCCCACGCAAAACGTAGGACAGACACTTCCTGTTTAATGTCCCGCTGGCAGTGCTTTAGAGATCCGTACGTTAATGGAGTGTTTCATCAGAGCCCGTCTACAGAGAGCCTGGCCACTCCCTAATAAGTCCTATTGTACGGTAGACCGTAAAAGAAGATTGTACCGAATTTTGGTTGTAGTTCCACCAGAGTTCCACTGGGGGCAATCGCCCGAGTGCAAAATGAATGGATTTGATTGTAGTTTTTGCAAGTTCAACAGTGGTTATAGGTCGAAAGTTGAATGAACGAGTAGCCTACTTATGTCCTTTCGATTTCTTACAGGTTGAGTTGTTGTTGCCCAATTATGCTGATTGGTCAGTGAAGGACTGATTACAACCAGAGATACCGCTTGATGGCATCGTGGCATCCAAAGCAGGACCAGAATGTTAAGGTGCTTTTTTTCTTATTTAAAAATCAATTCAATTATCTCAGCTCCACCAATTATGTGCTTATGTGATTATTACCACAAAATTTTTTCTTTTTGCTTTTGTTGTTGTTTTACATAGGCTACAATTGTATACTTCCACTTAAACCAGAGCCTGTTTCTTGCCATAGGTATCACTGAATCTTGATAAACTAAGTTTAAACTAAAGTTTTTTTGTTAAACTTTAGTTTAACAAAAACTCTTCTAGCCTCGAGAGAAAAGAAGTGCAGAGCGCGAAAGCACCAAAGTGACTAAAGGATTGTCGTAAAGCAGTATCTCTGGTCGCCATTGACATTTTAAAAGACTTTTTAAAGCAAATAAGAGACTAAAAAATCTAACACCCAGCAATGTGTCATTTCTTTGCATCTCCTTTCGAATACAACATTCAAATTACTAGACAAAAAATTATATCCTAAGAAAAGTGGATTTTGAGGGGTATCCACCTTTTTCTTCATTTCCCATGATTCATAGTGGGTTCAACTGACTAAACGGTTTTGTACTTCCGTTTGAAGTGTTTGTTTACATAGAATGCTAGCACTCTAGTCGAGACATTAGAAAATTATCAGTCTACACATGCGTTTTCACATTTAAAGTGAATTTCGTTTTTTATTAATTGTATCTTAATTTTAATCAATGTTTCATCAACCAATTGCCTGGATTTAATAAATAAGTAGTAAACATATTAGAAAATAGATCATCATGACACGGAGGCGCCGGCGCATGAACTGGAATGTCGTCTAATTAATTAACCAAAACTCAGCGTATAGCGCATTTCTTTACTGAAGCACGGAAATGTATTTTTGAAAGCAGAGGTAACGTTAGACAGGAGTCATAGTGATAACCAGCCTAAGCTTATTGCTTGGGTTGTGCTGTAGCAGTCGGGGTGATAGACTGTCGGATGTTCATTGTATTAGGGAGATCGTGCAGTCATGCATCAGCTATCCGTTTGGAAGGTATGAAGAAAATAAAAAAGTTAATTTTGTTTTTATCTGTGATTTATTTAATAAAAAATAACGTGATCAGATCACATTTGATGAATATTTTTTTCGATTTAGTTTAGCAATGTGGGGATGACACAATCTGAAACACATGGCAAAAGCATATAGACCAGATTCGAACCGGAAGTTGGCAACCGGAGTCGTCGTCATGGCAGCGCGCATTGTTTAGAGCAGAAAAAGGTGGATAGCTCCATAGACCTCCATTCATTCTGCACTCGTCCTGTGAGCGCCCTCATGTGGAACAGAGTGGAACTGCAACCAATTCAGAAGCCGGAAGTTTACTGAGAGTGGGAGTTCTCCCCTTATTAGACATTCTCTGGTTTCATAGTGTTTGAACTTGGACTGAAATATAAAGAAATGCGGTCAGTGCTTAACTCAAGGGGTTGAGTGAAGTTGGCAATTTATTCAGATAGGCTATTCGAACTTCCCGGATCAATATTCTTGCGCTAAAGTTGTTAAAACACAAATGACACCTACCGGTATTTACAATCACAGTAACCTAGACACTTTGTTTCCGCAGTAGTTTAAATTTTGATATTTTTAGGTCAAACCATTCTTGTCTGTCAGTCATATAATGCAGGTCTATGGTCACCACCTCAAAGAGCATGCACAGAGAAGTCCAAATTAAACATGATTTAATGACTCGTAATAGTAAGTACGCATTGATGGCCTAAGACACGAAACGAGCGGTTTGCGTGAGAAAACGAACAGTATTTATATAATTTTTTACCTCAGACCGAAGCGCCCGCGCCCTCAGATCACTTGAACGTGGCTGTGGTTACAAGCAGTGGTGTAGGCTAGCTGTGATACGCAGGTATACAGCGTATACCTGCCCCCAAACTTAAAGGTTTTGGGGGGGCATTCGTTTCGTGTCTTAGGCCATCAATGTGTACTTACATTTACGAGTCATTAAATCATGTTTAATTTGTACTTCTCTATGCATGCTCTTTGAGGTGGTGACCAAAGACCTGCATTATATGACTGACAGACATTTACATTTACATTCATTCATTCATTTAGCTGACGCTTTTATCCTAAGCGACTTGCAATTGCTATACATGTCAGAGGTCGCACGCCTCTGGAGCAACTAGGGGTTAAGTGTCTTGCTCAGGGACACATTGGTGTCTCACAGTGGATTCGAACCCGGGTCTCTCACACCACAGGCATGTGTCTTATCCACTGCGCCATCACCACCAATTGAAACTACTGCGGAAACAAAGACACATCTTGGATGCCCTTGAGGTGAGCTAAAACATACCAAATATTAATTTCAAAGTGAACTCTCCTTTTAATTGCTGATTGGAATGACGTGTTGATTGGATGGATCATTTGAACGTGTTCCTCGTTTGAGATGGTCCTCACTTGCAGAACATGAAATCCACGGGGAGGAGTCGGATCCAGATCCAACTCCTCCCACCTTACATATACCTAAACCTACCCAGCTCCACCCCCTGATCCCTAAGCCCACCCCTTTACATACCCAGCTCCACCCCCTGATCCCTAAACCCACCCTTAAACCTACCCAACTCCACCCCTTATATCTGGATCCGACTCCACCCCCTGGATCTCGTGTACTGCAATGAGGTGCTACTGAACTTTAATGAAACATTGTGTAGTTTTTCACCAATATATATTTTTTTAAATAAAGTGAATCAAATAAAGATGGCTTCAAAGACAGCATACCACATCTTATTAACCGGACTGTTGCACTCTATTAAATGAAATGCCATATAAAGTAAAGAAACTTACCGCAGACACGTACACGTCGCTGGTCCACCTCTGCATCAGGTCTGCTATGTTAATCAGAACTGTTCCAGGAATACTTGGGGCCGAAACGTATTCACCAGCCCGGTTCAGAACCTGGAGAACACACAGACATGCAGAGCCAAACACACTATCACATGCATCCGTAATGATAGAGGACAACATAAACATGGTCAAAATTATTTGTTTCCTTTGTCCTATATTGGTACTCACCTGCAGTCCACTCTCTGGGCTTTGGAAGAGCAGAGTGATGCTCCCATAATCCGAGTGTTCCCCACAGCGCAGCTGATTTTCCTTCACACATGTGCTGTTCACCGGAGGGTAGTACAGAGACCGGAGTGTGGTTGCATTCACATCACCTTAAAACAAACCACAGCAAAAAGGTGTTTATGAGCCATTGACTCACTGGGAGGAAGAAGTGGTGCATAATTGTACTTACTTCCAATATGCTTATGTGCGTCGAGGAAGAGTTCTGGGTCCAGATCCAACCCAAGAGCCATCAGTCGGAGCACTCGGAGAGAGAGATCCTTACAGCGCAGGAAAAATGATACCAGGACATCTCGAAAATCATCTACTCCTTCTGAAGGCCATTTCTGAACACATTGAGAATGATCATGGCTGCATACGAAAATCGCACACTCCCCTTATAGGAGCTGTTCCGCTCCTGAACGACAAAACCTTATAAAATGTATACACTACATGGCTGAGTACGTAGTGTATAGTGCATCATTTGGAACACAACTTAAGTACTTAAGTGCCTACTCAAGAGATGTGATTTTAGACATAGCCCACTTCCAAAAAAAAAAAAAAGAAGATGTTATTGCACTTCTGATAACAATTATTATTTTTACTTATAACCAATAAATGTGCACTATTGTCAACGTCATTCAATTGTTAAATCTTTGAGAGACAGAAAGAAGAAGAGATAAGAAGAAATTGGTATTTACGTTATCCCCACTCAAAGATGTTAAATTGTACGCCTCCTTCAGATCACCGGGACGGCGAGGATTCAGACTGTGAAATGACAGGATTGAGAACCATTAAAATGTTTGTCCATTATTCGTGAGTTTTACAGTAATGCTTCTGAATGGTGAGAATGACGTGCCTTTCAGTTTCTAATGAAACCCAGCCATGGTTTATATTACATGAGAAACTTCCCCTGCTGAAAGGCTTCTTCATGTCTTCTGGCAAACTGAAGAACTTCTTTGAAACATCCATGACTTTTTCCAACTTAAAAAGTGAACAGAAATAATCAGCTTCAAACAACTAAAGAACTGGGCATACACTGTGCGATTTTGAGCCAGGTGTTACGGATCACCTGGGGATCGTTAACTGGGGAAACGCGCGTGCACGCAGATAGTTTTAGATGTTAAACGCTAGCGCTTTTATTTTGCAGTGTATATTCTTCCTGCATATTTGACGCAATTTCAAAGAAGTTTAACAGATTTTAATGTCTAGCTCTGAAACCACGCCTGTGTTAACATGGGGCATTCGGTTTCATTAGATGAACAGACTCGTCAGCGCACTTCAGAAGACGTGTAACTAGAATTTTCTTTTCAACATTAGTGTATCATATTTTCTTGTGTTCTTGTGTATCACACTTTCCGTGTGTTGTCATGAGTTCTAATCACAAATAACAACAGATGTTGATTAAGTTAAAGTAGCTAGGCTACCTAAAAGAAACATAAATTGCAAAGTCATTCACATTTTTTTCAACAAGTTGCATTTATTTATCTGCATATATAGCCTAATTTTATAATGGATCTATTAATTTTGATAATGATAATGTACAACTACCTCTGACGCCACCGTATCCTTTTCCCTGGACATAAAGCAGCTACTTATAGGGTGATGAAGTTAATTATCTCATGAACTTGTAACATTTTTAACAGATTTATAAAATAAAAAATAAATAAAAAGTCATTTTGACTCTTCTTCTTTCAGAACAATTCTGTAGGCCTATAATTGTGCATTTCATCAAGCTTTCCTGTAGCTCAAACAGTAGAGCGTTGGCACTAGCAACACCAAGGTCATGGTTTTGATTCCCAGGGAGAGCAAGGAGAACTGATAAGAATTTAAATTGTGTACCTTGAAATGAAATGCAAGTTTCTTTGGATAAAAGTGCTGGCCAAATGTGTAAATGTACATTATGCTCAGTAGGAGCATGAACTTGAATGTTGTGTATCTAATGTCTTGTATTGGACATGTAGAGAACACTTTGTCTTTAGTGATTAAAGTCCTGTGAAAAACACTGAGTGGCAACCACAAATTGTATTACTGAAATAAGCAGAACAAATGATAGAGTGATGATGAATTATTACAAATATATACTGATATATATTCTCTATGGCTAATATCACTAACCTCTTAATCATGTGTCACCTCACATGAATAGTATGACCCTCTCTAAAACAATAGGAAATGCTTTATTGTTTACTTTTTTTGCTGATCTCTTTAACAAAAGAAATATGACACAGTGTTTCAGTTTTATAAATAAAACGTAATGGGCGAGGACCTCTTTTTATGTAATATGAATTTGAATTATGGCAGTTCTTTTCATTTGACTGGTACCATGAATCTCATTAACATATCTTTACTTGTTATTCATCACATCATGTGCTTTCATTGTTGTCGTCTGCAAACCGTTAGGGACAAATTAAAAGGTCTATAAATTAAGTGTCATTATTGTAACTGGTGTCATTGTTGTTAGGACATATACTGCCACAGCAAATTGATGCAATTCAAGTTAGACAAATCAAAAACTTTGGAGGATAACCAATATCCTGACAGCTGCTCAAGAAAGATACACTATTATATAAAGAGGAGATGTGGAAATTTCACAATGAAGGGTAATGGTGTGTTACATTGTTCTTACTATAAAAAGGTAATACAACTGTGACATTTATTTACTAATATAACATTGATTAGATGGAGAGCAGAATAAGGCCAAACTGGCCAATGGGTAAGAAAAATGTATGTTGCAAAACAAGTAACTGTTCATCATTAACATATTTGATCTCTTCCTTACTTAGATTGAATGTTCAGAATGTGGAAGGTGGGACTGTGTGGTCAGACCTTCACAGTTGGCAAATACAGATGCATACACATTTGCCTATTTTGTTCTTTTTCTTTTGTTATTGTTGCTTTCATACCTATTAGCTAATGAATATGTTTGTTGAACATTCCCCTAAATAAATGCTGTGGGTATTCACTGGATTCATACGCAATGGCTTATCAATTTTCACCAATCTTTAGGAACATTTATGGAGTGTACTGTATGCTTTAACTCATTCCTTAGCAACATTAAAATATATAAATAATCAATAAATAAATAAATGCTTGACATGTCCCTTTAACCACAGCAGTGTTGCTGCTCAATTTAAATTAAGCCACAAATTGGCATCATAACAGTAATCTGCGAATACACACACGCACTGCAAAGACACAATGTCAATTGCATAATTTATTTAATCTACTTGCAGTTGTCATCAGACACAAATTTCATTTAAACGAATGTAACAATGTTGTGGGCGTGGTCTGTGTGTCGCGAAATTAAAACACATAAAAACTTCCCTTAAAGGGGGCTGAAACACAGAGGAGCAGCAACCCAGTAAAGAACAGAGCCATAATATGATACAATCATTTAACAATTACGTAGGAAGCTTTTAAATCTGCTCAGTGAAAAATTCGCTGTGACGAATCTGTCAGTGTCACCGTTTAACATCTGCTGGAATTCCACGTAAAAGTGTCTGCGTGCACGCGCGCGTCCCCAGTTAACCCGTAACATCCATAGACAGTATAAGAAGGTAACATCGGCTGTGGGCTGGATGCGCTAATTGAAACCGAAAGTGAAAAGCTAGCACGCTGCACGCATTCGAAATCGGTAAAAATGCTCCCTGCAAACAACGCGTGTATTTCACAAGTAACTTAACGTTATAGTGACCAGTCAAGTCGCAGCTCGACGATCGGGGAACGTATATTTTGAGCACATAAATTGTGAGCTTTGGCGGAGTTGGCATTTAACACAAACATTGAGGAATTCGCAGTGCATGCCCGGCTTTAAGAAACAATTTTTTTTTTATTATTATTATTTTTTAAACAATTTTAAATCACAAACCTCTTGCTGATTTATGCCCGTGTTTTTCAGATAAACAAATCCCACCTTGGTAAAGGCATTTTTCAATTCTTCAATTAAGTTTTCCAAGTTAGGATTTGCCATATCTAAGATAGGTATCTCCATACTTTCCATTGAGAAAACAAATTATTTTGAAATTCTTTCGGAAATAGGGAAAATAAGCCAAATATCTTTGCTTCTATGAACAACGCAACACCGTCCGTTAAAGGCCCTGTTTTTTTTCCATAGACTGTAAAAGGTTGACGTCACTTTGTAGGCACCCCGACAGTTAGCATCACACTGGTTCTCTCGACAAAAATCTTTTCTTCCAAACGGCTTTTTGATTGTCGCGAAAAAAAAGAAAAGAAATCTGTGTTCAACAAAAGTTTACGATACTTGCACGTTTTGTCCATCTAGATCATTTTCGTTTGAATTTTGAAGCAGTCGCCAGAAGTAAACAGCTAAGCTACCTTTAAATGAACTACAACACGGTCCCACGAAATCAACGTCACCACAGCTTCCGAGAACTTTTTTTTTTTTTAAATGTACATTTGCCCAGAAATGTTTATTTGGAATAGTTTATAAGAGCACAATTATAAGCATACTAATTCGGTTCGCGTACCTACCCCTAAGTGATCAAATAAAATTCTGTATCAAATAGGCAAGACAAGTAAGTTAGTTTGTTTAGGCATGGTTTGTGGGGAATTACAAACCTGCGCACATATATTCAAACGCTTATAACTAACGTTATATAATCAATTCTTAATGCGCATGTTAACCCCATCAGCGTTTATCACAGGTTCGCGTTTAAAGTCTGTTTAGAGAACGGCGCAATCCCGATGGTAACATTAAAGAATGTCATGAATCGTCAGAACACTCGAAGTGAATCAATCAAAACTAACTTTAACTGGAAATAACATTATTCAAGAACCGCTATAAAGCCAAACCAATCTCTGTTACCTTAAATTATGTTTATCTTTGTAAAACTGCTTTGAAACAATCTACATTGTTAAAAGCGCTATATATGAAGATGACTTGGCATAGTCAGAGACTATAAAAGCAGACTGAGTTTACCTTTACAGTGTGATAACGTTTAATCTCCCAGACAGCCTCTGTAGTCCAATCGCCCTTTTCAAGACACATAACAGCTTAAAAAAATAACAGTATAGTATCTTTTGAATGCAAGCTATGCAGAATAACTTATAAATTATTAACTTTAAAATTTAAATGTATAGTGTCAGGCTGCTGAAATCAACTTAAGAAAAAAACATGAGGTCTACCATGGAAATACATCTGAAATACGATAAGAAAAAACACCAATGTACACCTTTATTTTTGTTGGTTTACTGAAAATAAAAAAAACTAGATAGCCTATAAAAAAAGAAAACAAATTGGTCTTGATTCTAAAAAACCTTAATCCAAATATATTTTCTCATTTGGACTCACATAAATCTATTGACCAGAGAAACTCAAAGGACAACAAGCACAAATACATTTCAAGGTTTCATTTTAAAGTCAATTTCTTTCATGTTTTCTTTCCAAATTTGCCCTTTTTGTCCTTATTTTTTTTCATCTTCTTGCCTTGCCATTGTTCTTTCTGGTTCATGCCTTCCAGTTTTCTTTTTTTGTCACTGAGGGGGGGAAAATAAAGATAAAATTAATAGAAGTTTAAGATCCCAGACAAAAATCCAGACAAAATCTCCTTAACCCAAGCTCCATATATCTTTGCTTACCCTTTTATGCTCACAATAGCTGTATGTTCGGCTTTCTTCAACACTTGGTCCCATTCCTCGTCATCTCCTCGGATCATGTACCTTCGTAAAAAAAAAAAATCAGAATGGAAAAGAGGGGTTAACAGTCATTTGAGTGGGGGAAAATAATATACAAAACTATAATTATAAGTGGGCCACAAGGGGTAAAAATTCAAATTCACATTCAAAAATTCCATATCATTCCAGGCTAAAATGTCCTGGAAATGTCTCTAAAATGGGCTAAATCCAGGCTAAAATGTCTCTGTCGATTTTTAAAATCATTTCAACATAAGTGGTACATACAGCATTATATTTGGTATATAGTACAGCTATCTGTTAATATATTTTATTCTGGGGTTTTTTTTCTCATTGATAACATGCAGAAAATGATCTTAAAAATGATAACATGCAGAAGAACCTAAAAAGCTTTATAACTTTCATATATTCACCTCTGACACCTGACTTTGCCGTTTGTTGATCGTGCAACATCAAAACACAGTTACAGTATCAAAGTACAGTCTGATTTAGATGATCTTGGATCCTTTATCTGTTGCTGGTTTGACTGGCACATGCACATTCATTGTTTGTTTCATTCATTCACATGTTTAAAAGAGACTTGCTTATGGTAAAGACAAACAGTTTTGTGTAATGAAAATGTTCCTTGAATTAATTAATTCGTGTTTGACACTCACTAAAGGATCACATGAAAACACTCTGCTTGTGTGATAAATGTATTTTTAGAAATTCTTAATTTATAGTTTATAAAACTGAATAGGCGCAAAAGTCTGGAAACACTTTTTTCTCTCTTCAAACTCTTTTTTTCCATATTTATCCAGACCTGAAAAATACTCAAATCAAATTCCACACTGTGTAAGAACCCTAAATAAAAAGACTAGTTTAAATAAATATAGTTTGGACTGTACTCACTCTGAAAGATTCATGTCTTTAATCTTCTCCATGTCAGTTTTGTGTTTCTCCTGGAATTCTTTGGCTGCATCATTCTAAGGGACAAAATAATATTGTAATATGATAACTTGTTACAAAAATGTTTTTTTTTTTCTAATAAATACTGTTCTTTTGAACTTACTACAGAAAATAATAAGAAATGTTTCTTAACCACCAAATCATCATATTAGAATGATTTCTGAAGGATCATGTGACACTGAAGACTGGAGTAATGATGCTGAAAATTCAGCTTTGCATCACATGTATACATTTTAAAATAGAAAAGGTATTTTAAATGGTAAAATATTTCACAATATAATAACTGTTTTATCCATCAAAAAAGAAGCATTTGCAAGCATTAGAGACTTCTTTCAAAAACATTAAAAAAAATCTTACCAACTCAACATTTTTGTGATTAGATTATTATACTGTGATCCAAAAAAATTTTGTCTCATACCAGATCTTCATTTAGCGTCTGTGCAGTTGGTTCCATGCTTATGTCTTTGGTGGCCACCATCTCTGCTTCAACTGCTTTCTCCTGAAGAGTGTTGAAGAACTGCAGGAATATAGAATCAAACAATAACTACACACTGAAACATTACAGAAGAGTACATCCAGGAAGTTTATTTGTCACTCTGAAAAGAAGGTTCGGTTCTAATTCTTCTACGGTGTTTTAGTAAGTGTGAGAGAGGTCTCTCCTGTAGTCTTACCTGCACTATCTTACGGATGACCCGGTTGAACAGGCCCATAAGCTGAGAAGCGGGCAGCTCAATAGCCTTCTCCAGCTCATCTACACTCTTGTGTTGAAGCCCAATTCCCAACAGTAGAGCCTGAAGAAAGAATCCATCATGTAGTACACACAAACATTATTTACATCATTTACATATACAGTAGTGGCCAAAAGAAAAAATATGAGATTGGATGAAAAAATATATTTCAATGCTTTTGCCATCGCTCGCAAAAGTCTTACGTTCCCAGAGAAACTTTGCGTTCGCTCGCAAAACTTTTTTGTTCTTTGTGAGTGAAAGGAAAGTTTCTTGACATCATTTTTTCCCATCATGTCCCTTAGGGGCTCAGTACAAAAGTGATGTCTGGAAGGAATATTTGTAGTAGAAGTAGTAGTACACATTGACTATAACATAATCAGTTATTAATATTTTGTTGGACAGCCTGGCCAAAAGTTGTCCGCATAATTTGACATATTTCAGTGCGTTATCACAAATAAAACAGCTGACTCCAAGCACAACTACGCAATATGCTTATATATATATATATATATACAATATTATTATACTACTATAATTATTATTTAAAAAAATGCATAAATCAAAATATATTTGTATCTTTAACACCTAGTAAAATCACATAGGCTATTCTTAAAGATACATTCTGACTTAAATAAAGACAATTCTTATACTTGGACTATAAAAACTTAAAAAGAACACATAGCTGACTTACGGACTGGGCAACAGAAAGCCCGATGTTTCCCAATTGTTTGAGGAAATACATGCGTGCAATAACAGGGATCATGTCCATAATGAGGTGATAGTCCACCATGTTTCTTGAATACATCTCCAAACGCTTCAGGTCATATGGAGTGAATGTGGCAGCGAGCTCAGCACTGCTGAGAGCTGAAAAGACACAGATGCATGAAAGCTTATCTTTAACCAACACACACACACACACACACACACACACAGCATTGAGTCTGATGAGGTGGCGGACGCGGGCCTGTACCTGCTGGGCTGTCATCCTTAGCGCTCTTGTTCTGTAGGATGTTGAGGGCCAGGGTCGGGTTAAATGTGCTGAACTGGAAGGACAGAAGGGAGAGGAACCTCCGCCGGAAATCTGTCCAACACAAGAAACGTTAATCTTTGAAATCAGGAAAAGATAACTGAGTGAGAATTATATTTATTATTATTACACAGCTCTCTGGAGTAACTGATTCTGATTGGTTAAATGCAGCATTATTCTGACCGATTGTGCATTGTCACCTTTCCAAAAAGCAGAGAGCCACTGGTTCTGCTCTGTGGACTCCTCAGCATTGAGCTCCTTCAGCATAATGCAGGAGTGCTCTCCCGTCAGGTCGTTCTACAGGCCACAGTATAAGAATGCAAGTTACAAAAAGAAAAACAATACAAAAACAAAACAAATGTGGGATGCTTACCGGAGTCTGTCTCAAATAAACAGGAACAAATCCACCCTTTTTCCAAAATCTGGATGCGAAAGAAAGCAGAGTTTAAGGAGTTAAGACCATGTTTTGTAATAGTATAAAATCTGCTTGTGTAAAGCATCTCACTTGAGTAGTTGAGGAGTGAGGCCGTAAGAGACTCCCAGGTAGTCCAGGCTCTCGGCTCTCCTCTCGTTCAGCTTCAACAGCAGCGGTGGCAGGTCTTTCCTGGGAGACACCACTTCTTCCAGAAGACTGACAGCCTGAACATGGACATGAAGGAAAAATATACACTCCTTTCAGAATCCACACTTACATTAGGAGACGCTTTAGTTTAAGGTGAAGTTGCTACATGTACTTGCTATAGTAATAACAGTAACTAACCCTAAACCAAGCCCTAACTCTATAATAAGTACATGTAGTAAAATACAGAACAAATCTAGTCAAATATGATCCAGCGATTTTCTACACAGATTTTCACTATATGAACACAAGGAAGACTTATTTTATTTAAAGGGGGGGTGAAACACTCAGTTTCACTCAATCTCATGTTAATCTTGAGTACCTATAGAGTAGTATTGCATCCTTCATATCTCCAAAAAGTCTTTAGTTTTATTATTTATAAAAGAAAGATAGGCTGTACCGAGTCTTTCCGGAAAAACCCTAGCGGGTGGAGGCGTGTCGTGTGGGCGGAGCTAAATAATCACAACACGAGCGCGCGAAGCTTTTGCGTTGAGAGCGTCTGGAAGCTGTGACATCCGAAAATAAACCATGGCTAACAATCAGATTCAGCCATACATTTTTGATCCAGAATCAGATCCCGAGGCTGAGATTGAAGACTAGTATTAGGCGATCTGCAAATCCGGCGTTGAACTGGGCCTTGTTTATAAAACTATTACCGTCGAAATGAAGGGAACAAACAAAAACACTTGCACAACTCCGTTGCTGCTCTGGAAAAACAAAATCCATCCACAGGTCCCTTAACGCTGGGTTCTTTGGAAATGTGTGCAGTGTTGTCTTGCCCTGGCAACCAAAAACACACTTTTTTGGTGCCATTTTTTTTATTGCAGCGCAGCCGAGCCCAGCACTCTGATGGGCATAGGTGTACTCTCGCACGCACTAGGCTACAGATGCGCGCGCGCCCTTTCGGGAGAAGTGCCCTTAAGACCCGTATAAGGAAATTCCGGCCACTCTGACGTCACACAGGCCCGTATTCGAAAAAAACTTTCAGAAACTTGTGACAAACCGGAAGGAGTATTTTTGGAACAGAATTACTCCATCAAACTTACAACTTAATTTTTGAAACTTTGTCCATGTTTAGCATGGGAATCCAACTCTTTAACAGTGTAAAAATCTCACTATGCATGAAACAGCATTTCACCCCCCCTTTAATATTTCCCCCCTACATGGACCAATATAAGAATACAGCAAAGTCCACTAAAACATGAAGTGCCACACAGACTTCATGAAGATTTGTGAGTGATGAATGATGCAAACAGAGCATTACCTCACTGCTCAAAGATGTGATCGCGCTGGCCGGTGTCTGTTCTTGCTCATCCAACAGAGGAAACTGGCCCTCATAATACTGTTCCAGCAGCTGCAGAGCACGACTGCCGTAACCCATCTACAGACGGCACAGGGAACCACACGTGGGTGAGGACAAAACTGCTCAAACAAGGCAATAATCAAGACACTTCAATGAACATAACAGAGGCTGAGGGGAAAAGAAAGTCATTTACCCCCTGATAATCCGGGTTCACTGCAATACGGACAATCCTGCCTCCAGAGAGCCCTCCGAACTCAGGGTCTTGAAACTGAAAACACAAGAGCATCAGAATCATTCTCTGAAACATTTATTTGACAGTACGGCATAAATAATCTATATACACTATTTGTCATATAAGTTTGGGGTCAGTACGATTTTTTTTTATGCTAAATGTTTTAAAAAGAAGTCTCTTATCCTCACCAAGGCTGCATTTATTTGATCAAAATACTGAAGAATTTTTACAATTTGAATAATGTATATTCCTGTGATCAAAGCTGCATTTTCAGCATAATTACAGTCTTCAGTGTCACATGATCCTTCAGAAATCATTCTAATATGCTGATTTGCTGCTCAAGAAACATTTTCAATTATTATCAATGTTGAAAAAAGTTAATATTTTTGTGGAAACCGTGATACTTTTTTGGATTTATTTGAAACAATGTCTTTACTGTCACTTTTGATCAATTCAATGTGTCCTTGCTGAATAAAAGAATTGATTAATTCTTAATTTAGTATAAAGTATTTAAAAAAAATACCTTAAAGGGATAGTTCACCCAAAAATGAAAATTCTGTCATAATTTACTCACCCTCAAGTTGTTTCAAACCTGTATGAGTTTCTTTCTTCTGTTGAACACAAAAGAAGATATTTTGAAGAATGTTGGTGAACAGACAGTTGCTGGACCCCATTGACTTCCATAGTAGGAAAAAAAGATACTATGGAAGTCAATGGGGTCCAGCAACTGTCTGGTCACCAACATTCTTCAAAATTTCTTCTTTTGTGTTCAGCAGAAGAAAGAAACTCATACAGGTTTGAAACAACTTGAGGGTGAGTAAATTATGACAGAATTTTCATTTTTGGGTGAACTATCCCTTTAATGGCCCCATACTGGTGAACTGTAGAGTAGCTTCATTTTAAATTGGGATTTGTTACCTGTTCTGACACAGTCCAGGGAATGAGATCACCCGAAGCTTTCTTCCCTCGGGACAAACTGGTGAGGATGGATTGGCGTGAGATCTCTCCTTCCAGACACACCTGAAATTAGCTATTTCATTAACAACATAATTCAACTCAGATTTAGCAGTCCTGGCATGAAGTATTTTTGGCTGTACCTGCACAACTGCTAAGACCTCTGGGAGTGAACTCTGTGTGGGGGGAACAGGCGGCAGCAGGCAGAAGAGATGGTGAGCGGGAGCATCCGAAAGCAACTGGAGGTCATTGGGTGAATTCTGAGGAGAGGAGATCGAGTCAAAACTGTTTTGCTGTTTAGAGTTTGTGACATTATGTAATGCTCTAATTCAGTGGTTCTCAACCAAGGCAGATTAAAGGGATCATGACATAAAAACTGGCCTTCATATTTTGACATGTAAGGTCTTTGTACCATTAAAACATCCTACAAGTTTCATAGCTTAGAATATCATGCTAATTTCCTATGCAATGACCTTAGCCAATCATAACAGTGGACATTAACTGACAAGCCTTAAAGGAGCAGCGCCTTAAAAACTGATCATTTCAGACAGAGGGTCAGAATAAAAGTTGAAAATAATTGTTCCATATATATATATATATATATATATATATATATATATGGGAGTTTTTTTCTATAAAAAAAAAACATTCACAGTATAAGTGAAAATCAAGGACCATAATAAAATTATAAAATATCCATGTCATGACCCCTTTAATAAATTGTTATTTATTCATTTATTAATATTAATAATAAATAAAAAAATAAAAATTTCATTCATTGTCAAAAGAATCAAGTTCTAAACTAAACGTAACTCTTGTATAATGTTATAATATAATCAAATAATAAAACAAAACTACAAAAAAAAAAATCAGGGAGCCTTTAAAAATTGTGTTGGGACAATGAGAGGCTTTTGAGTCAAAAAGATTGAGAACCACTGTTCTAAAAACCAAGATATTCATTTACCTTGTAATGTGATGCTACGTAAAGTGCCATAAGCCGCTGAAGGAAAGTCTCAGAAGCTTTGTGATAACAAAACAACGTGTCTCGATTCACATAATAACTGAAATATGGGGTTAAAGAAATCTAATGTCTAGAGAGAGGAGTAAATCTAAGTCTGGTGATGATGATAGTAAATAAAACCATGTGAAAGACAGGCAGGCAGCCCACATAAGAGAACGATTCAAATTCTGACAAAAAGATAAAAAAGTTATGACAGTCAAAACAATAAGATCATACTGTGTTTCATAAGTCACATCAATAAGTCATAATTATGACAACAAATTTAGACTTTTCATGTCATGATGACTTTCCTCATAATTTTGACTTTTTAATCTTTTTTCTTGTGTGGCAGTAATGGGTTACCATACAAGTATAATGTTAGCATGAACATAAAAATCCAGTGCTGAATGTAGAAGTCTCGTTTGACTTTTAGAGGATACAGGTCGCACGTCTGGGGTAAGGGGCAGCCGGAGATGATGCGTGGCACGCTCAGACAGTCCAAGCACAGCAGTTCATTCAACCATTTCTCCACATGGTCCCCCTGACCATAGCGGATAGACTCGTGGAGGGTCACCTCATGAAGGCTTCGTGCTGCAGAGCGAATTTATACATTAAACATCGTCAGTCAGGGGGAAAAGGTTATTCTTTTTTTTTCAATTCTTGTGGCCGCTGAAGAGATATAGAGTGCAACATTCGGGTTCCAGAAGTTAAAACTCCATTCATTTTCTACATGTGGAAATTTATTTTTAATTGTAACTTAAATAAACCTGAGGTTGTTAATCGATGATATTTGCTTCTGTTGAAGCCATCAGCATGCATTTTTTTAAATAATCATTTTAAACATTGGAATTCATAGTGAAAAACTAAATTACCCATGATGCTGTACAGAAAATTCCCCCAATCAGAGTCGCAAGAAGAAAAACAAAAGAGCTCTTTACATTTACATTCAAAAGCGATTTACAAATGAGGAGAACAATAGAAGCTGTTAAACCGACAAAAGGCCAACAATATTTAAGTGCTGTGAAAAGTCCCAGTTAGTCCAGCAGTAAAAAAAAAAAAAAAAAAATAGACCTAGATTAGAAACTGTTAGTATTGATGGGTGTTGATGAAAAAGATACGTCTTTAGCTGTTTCTTAATAATTGAAAAGCTCGAGTTGAGTTATGGAGGTCATTCAACAGGAAACGGTCATGGTAAAGCTCCCATTAAGCACTGTGAATGATGTAATCAAGACGGTCTCCTACGCTCTCAAAACACTTCAATATTTGCGTGTATATATAATCAACATTTTTAAATGTAGTTGTTCTATATTTCTCCATCGTTTTTAATTTGGTTATGTTGTTCATGGGATTGTGGTTATTTCCCTCAAAAAATATTTTGGACCTTTGTATTTTTGTCAGATTTTCAAATACTTTTTTGCTTCACATTAAAGCTTGTAACGTTATGAATCACTACTAGTATCTAGTTGGCTTGGTTCATGGCTTTTTTAAAATCCCTATAGGAGAAATGAATGGAAAAGATGCTTCCAGAACACAACAACGCTGGAAAAGCGGGGAGACACTGTTTCACTCCATTACATTTGAAAAGCAAAAGGACGTTAGCGGATACCTGCTGCCAGTCTGGCTGTGCTGGTGTTTCTGTTCTCGGCCGAGAGCTTCTGCTGGCTGTCTGCACTCTGCTGTCGCAACTGCTGAATCAGCTTCAGAGACAGAGAGCGACCCGTGCCCTCATAGCTGCGTGTGGACATGACGATTACCGCATTGATAATATACCATTGTAAAAAGATGAAAATGTGGCAGCTCTTCAAATACAGACCCATTGATGGTAGATGCCATAAACACAAGGTACGGCCCCAGTAGCTTCTTCACTAAAGGCAGTGGGATAGCAGCAGCCTCGTCGATGACTAGCAGCTCGGCCTGGCCTAACTTCACCGCATCGGCGGGGTGAATGTACTGCACATCGAAACACCAATGATTATTAGAGTTGTGAATGATGCAAAATGCACCATGAGAACCTGTTGTTTCTTAACTTCCAAATATTCTAAAAACATACTAAAGGGGAATACATTCATTCTAAGCAAAGTTAATACCTTCACTATTTAACAAATATTTGTAAGAAAAAATGATGGAAAAGAAATGCAGAGATGGAAGTCGGTATACCTGAATGGTCTGTCGATGTTCCTTGAAGATGTTCACACGAACCACAGCTTTGTTAAACTCTGGGTTCAAGGATTGGATTATTTCATAGTCCATATGTTCCTAAAATTAAAAAAAAAAAAAAAATCTGGTTTGAAGTAGTTCCCTCAGATGCATGCAGAAATGTCTGATTTATATTCTCCTACTAGTAGATACATCGATTTAGAACACATAAGAATTTATTAAAAAAATTACACATTTTAGCAAATACTAAAGAAATGATCAGGGTTTAAATCATTTCACTGACCAGGGTTATTATAGCTAACAAACTATTCAAAAAATGTTAATTGAAAAATAAACCAATAAATGTTATAATATAAAAATAAAATGTAAAAACCAAGGCAACTTTTCTCATTTACATTTATTCGACTTAAAAATATAAATAAAAACTATATAGACATTTAAAATTACAAAAAAATTTGCTAAAACTTAATCTAAATTTAAATGAAAACAGAACATATAAAACAAAATCTAAATAATATAGTAATTAATATATCCACGGAATCGACATGACAGGGAATCCATTGATATCAAGATCACTAGTCTGACAAAAGGTTCAAGTTATTGGCAAAAATAGCCATTTTTCAGATCTCATGACCTGTAGGTGGCACTGTTCCTAAATTTGGCATGGATCCTCAGATCATGGTTCCGATGAAGCCTACCAAGTTACATTTTGATTCTAAAATAGTTTCTTTATTGATCAACGCTTTGATCAAGATACAGCCTCTGAACCAATGTTATATATTGAATGTGATCAGCATGATGAGAGGAATCAGGTGTACAAAGTTTCATTTTTCTAGATCTAAGGGTTCAAAAGATCTAACTGTTTCAAATATGAATTTTTGAACTGGTGATGGCGCTTTAAAGTTGTCCCAGAAACCCCAAAGTTGGTCATTTTCCTACTTGGGGATCATAGAGCTGCAACAGACTTCCTCTATTATTAGAGGAATAATAATAAAGAAAACCAACAATTCCAATAGGGGCTACATTAATCAAAACTAAATTGTATATTACCGATCCTAAAATTCAACTTGTTACTCTGTTTATTAAAAAATTACAGTAGTGCTGCAAGGCACTGCATCAAAAAAATACCCATGTCTTGCCTCAGAACTGTATTAATATCAACGTTTAATTAGTCTTATTTACAATAATACACTCTTTTAATATAGTCTGGGTCTGGCTGTGACTAGATCATATCGAATGATGTCGATGGATGATTACCTGATACTGGAGGGCATCAAAACCTTTAAATACAAACTCGAACAGCGTGTGCAGATTGTCTGGGCTGGGCGATGTGACAAAGATATTTGAATAGCTGAGAAGAGAACACAAAGCCAATTAGTTATTCATATGCATAAAATCCAGTCAGGAGGAAAACATAACATCAAAACAAGAGCTTATTAATAATCATAACACTGTACTACATACCCAAATGCAACAGCTCCGGCCATAGCCAATCCCAGCGCAGCAGATTTACCTCGCCCGCGGGCGGCAGTGAGAGCCACGGTGCTGCGCAAGGTCTTCTCTGAAATAGCCTCAATGAACTTCAGCACTGCTTTGGCCTGAAGACATAAACACAGGCAAAATAAACACTAGTCGCTACACATTGAACATATCAGCATTAAGATTCCTAGGAGTTCGTTTGATTTGACCTGGTCCATAGTTTTACAGCCGTCCACTAGAACGCCCACTGGCTGTGTGTCCTGTAAAGACTCCTTCAGGTCCTTCAGCTCTTGTTCCAGAGGAGAAAGTCCCTCATCCTGTTGGCAAAATCAAAAAGGTTATGGAATTCATATAAACTAATTAGCAAACAGAACACTATCTGGTTATGAACCAGGTGTACCTGTGTTTTTGGAGGGACGGGTTTGATGTTGTTAATGTGAGTGGACACTGGCAGAATGTTGAGTTGGTCATCAATCACAACACACGTCTTACAGGAGGACAGAGACAGGATGAATCTGGGGGGAAATATGACAAGCATCATTTCTGCAGTTCTTTCTTTCTCACAGGATAGTACAAGAATAGGTTATGTACTAGGGATACACCAATACCACTTTTTCCAGAGTCTAATATCGAATCTTTCATTTTTGGTACATACAGAGTACTGATATCTGTTTTTTTATTGAATTTGTAAAAAAAAATAAAAAATAGTTTTAAATATAATATTTAAATGCATCGGGTCAGAGGTCACTCTTCCATCGGAAATAGACTTGTGTACGGCCGGTACTGGAAGCCAATGATTATAGTTTATGAAGTTAGACTTTCTTACAAAGACGCATCGCTTTGCATCAGAAGGTTTTTATTAACCCCCCAAAGCCATACGGATGGATTTATGATGGATCATGGATGGATGCGCTTTTTTGGGATTCAAAATCTAAGGTACCTACCATTCACTCCCATTATAAAGCTTGGAAGAGCCAGGATATTTTTGAATATAACTCAGATTGTGCTTGGCTGAAAGAAGAAAGTCATTTACATCTAGGATGACTTCAGGGTGAGTAAATTATGGGATCATTTAAATTTTTAGGTGAACTATCCCTTTAAGGGCTCTTTCCAGTTGTCCAATAAAATAAAAACGAAAATGATGGCTGAATGTTTGAAAATTAAGACATAAATATTAGTATTGTAATTATTAAAATACTACTACTATCTAATATGTGAATATTCTATGAGTGTTTTGTAATTAAATGTAATATTTGCAGGACTGACCTTTCATTAAACCTTCCAACAACATCCTGGTGAGCCTCTGTCCTGTATCGAGAATGAACATCCTGAAAGAAAACACACATTTAAAAAAAGATATTCACACGCAGATTACAACTTCATATTCAGAGGCCATCTACCATTGTCATTGTGTACAGCTGCTTCAGCGACTTCATCGTCCTCAGAAGAATGACCACAATGCCTCCACCTTCTACAGTCTCAACAGTCCGAGCCAAGAGGTTGGGAGTGAGAGCTTCAAAGTCCTGGAACAGAAAGTCAGAGGAACTTAACCTTAGACTGTATCATTATATATGGAAAAACCTCTTGTACACAATCTACTACATGCCTTCTGCTCTCTGATACTTTTTTAGCCTCCTTAAAGTCGTGGTTCACGTCTTTTTGCTGTGTAATCTGATTTTTGTTTGTTTGTAAGTAAAGGTAAGAATAACTTTTATATTGTAAATAATATTTCAAAATGAACACTTACTGACCTAAAGTACCTTTTACTTGATTAGCATTTTTTAGAAAAATCATGCTAAAATGTGAGTATCAAATATGATATATATCACACATTATTGGAAAATATAGGGTGTGTTCACACTTGTAGTTCTGTTCGAGTGTTTGGTCTGGACCAAAAAAAAAAAATTTAGTCCTGATCCACTTAGCATTTTTAATACAGAAACTAAAGGCATAGGGATATGTTCTCAAATTGATTGGTCGGTTTTTATTATGTATATTTCGCGACGGAATCTACCGAACATCCAAAACGATGCTGTGTTCTGGGCTAAATGCGCTCCTTGTATGTGCGTAGCTACATATGATGCAGTTAAGACCAGCTGAGAACTCATGAAGAGCTTATATAATGTGTAAAGGAGTTAAAACAGCATCAGGAACCCCTCCGTCACACACAAAGGAAGATCTCCTGCGAGGAGACGCGGTTCTGATGCCTGTACTGACCTGTGATGGGCAACATCACCACTATGACGAGAAAAAACAGGTATGCTTGAGCATTCTGTGACATTGTGTCCCGTTTTTGGTTGGTTTACATGTCTTTAAGGGTCTGTGTTGCATTCATATTTCATTCAAACCACACCAGAGTTTGTTTGGAAGCGTTCACACTTATTCAAATGAACCACAATAACAGAGCAATCACACCAGGGTTAATTTTAATCCAACCAAACATGCCAAGTGTGAACACACCCATAGAGTGACGACTTATAGTTATGCGTTTTATATTTATTATATGCTTTATGTTTTAATTTTTTTTTATTTTTTTTCTTAAATGTTCGCCATATAAATATCAGTATACTTCCCTCACTGAGTATGATTTCCATATTCTCCTATATCATACTATATGAGCCTTAAAAGCCTGGTGTATCAAATACGATACAAAACAAAAACATATACACACTTTTTTTTTTTTTGTCTAACTGTTCAATAAACTGTTCCATTTAAAAAAATTATTATGACTATTATTTCATAAGCAAGGCTTTACTGGGTTCCACAGTAATATGAACGTCCTGTCTGAGATGTTACCTGTAGAACACACATGCCATAAGTGTTTCCCAGGATCTTGTGAGTTTCGTTGTAGTAGCAGTAGCGGATGTTGGTTGCAGCAACGAAGAGCTCAAATGGATCATCCTCTTTTAGATTCAGTGTGCCGGTCTTGATCTTCTTCTGCAGCTGTCGCATCCTCTTCTTTCGATTGCTGTAAAGCAACAGATGCATTTCTATCAGTGTTCCTGGTAGCACACAAGTTTAAACCAGTAGAAAGTCTAGTCAGATGAAAAAGGGTCTGGAAATAATGGTTAATATTCTTTGGTAAAATGTACAGATACAGTACTGGTCAAAATTTTGGAAACATACTATTTTTCATGCTTTTGAAAGAAGCGTCTTATGCTCATCAAGCCTGTATTTATTTGACAACTGTTGTAGTAATATTGTGAAATATTATTACAATTAAAATAATGGTTTTCTTTTTTTAATTTACCTTAAAATATAATTTATTCCTGTGATCAAAGCTGAATTCAGCATCATTACTCAAGTCTTTAGTGTCACATGATACTTCAGAAATCATTCTAATATGATGATTAGATACAGATGTTCTGCTTACTATATATATATATATATATTTTTTTTTTTTTTGGAACCTGTGAAACTTTTTTATTTATTCATTGATGAATAAAATGTTTTTAAAAAAGAACAGCATTCATTCAAAAAAGAAATCGTATATAACAATATAAATCTTTACTACCACTTTTGATCAATTTAACACATCCTTCCTGAATAAAAGCATTAATTGCTTTTAAAAAACAAAAGAAAAAAATGATTGACCCTAAACTTTTAAACAATAGTGTATATTGTTACAAAAGATTTATTTAGCAAATAAAATGTTGTATCCTGAAAAAAGTATTACAGGTGGTTATAAAAAATATTAAGCACGACAACCGTTTCCAACATTGATAATAAATCAGCATATTAGAATGATTTATTAGGATCACGTGACACTGAAGAATGATGAAAATTCAGCTTTGCTTCACAGAAATAAATAACATTTTAATGTATATTAAAATTCAAAACCATTATTTAAATTTCACAATATTATTATTTTTTTTCTTTTTTTTTTCTGTATTTGTGATCAAATAAATGCAGGCTTGATGAGCATAAGAGAATTCTTTCAAAAACATTTAAAATAGTAATGTTTCCAAACTTTTGACCGGTACTGTACAGAATAAAAGTTTTGCTCATAAAACTATGCATTTAAAAGACATTATTGGAAGTAACAGAGTGACAGCTGATATTGATATGTATTTTATGCAAGTAGTCTGCTACACTGTTATAAAGATCTCTTTGATTTACATTGCAAGCTATCCGAATGTAATATTTTGAGTACTTAAGGCGAGACACTGCAGGTGAATAGGGTAAAAATTTTAACTTACAGATATCATCATGAAACTTTACCAGTTGATTACTCACATGAATAGGAGAAAAAAATTTATTGCAAGTTTTCTGTAATTTTATGTTTAAATATGCTAATCAGGCTATATCTAATTAAATATGCGCTAATTTGCATATATTTTGAAGTGACACATCTGACCATTGAAAAAAACAAGGTTCAAAATTATTTTTGCATTTTGTTGATATATTCAATGAAAAGACATTTTCAGAGGGGATTATTAATATCTCCTTTTGTTAACCTGTAAATCAGAAAATACTGGCAATAGCCTTAAAAAATTTATTTCTGCTCTATTTTTAGGCATAAAATGTCATATAAATCAGGCCAAGAATGATATATCAACAAATCCCTCTGAACAAACCTTCACAATATAGTCAGGAATACGGCTGTAAAGTTTGGTGTATGTAGGTGCTACAGACGTGGAAAATCGTCACTAGGAGTGTGAGAAAAAACTCATTTTGAGAAAACGGCCTTTAAAGATTTTTATGGCAAAATGCCACTAATTTCTATTGAAAGCCATGAATTACAGACAAAATATGCTTTAGGTCCAAGTAAAATCCATGTATCACACTGTTTAACATCCAAAACTCATTACTGCTTCATCCATCACTGATCATAACATCCAAAATAACACATCAACAGTCCATCACACAGGTGGAATGACAAAAACTAAATACATCACACTATAGTAGACGTCACAGAAACATCATGTTACGCTTCTGAAGATGACTGCAGAGTCAGCAGCCGATACTGTCAAGGTATGACAACAAACTTTAAACCTGTCTAATAAGAAAAAAATCACTTATAAATACAAATAGTAGGCTAAATGAACTCATATCTTTCCACATTTTGAACTACCACGGAAATGTCAGAGCGCGTCACGTGACGACTCTGAACGAATCACGTTGTCAGAAATTGGCATCAGCCAATGAGATTGCGCATTTCGAGGAAATGGCCCATTTTACTTTCATGATTCGTTGCTGATAAATAGGAAATTACCATATTTGGATCCGACAGCATTGAAGAGGAGAGAGAGAGCTTTCCAACGGTGTATGTGATGACAGGGTGCAGACAGCGATCGCGGAGCAGTGGGATGATTTAGAACGCCAATTTTTGATGAATTTAGGCGAAATCTACACACGCAAACAGACAAAGTGTAGTAAAATAAAGACCTAAATGTGTATTTTGGACTTTTTTTCAGCACAAGTCTGAAAGAAGACATGTTATTGAAGACAAATAGCCCAAAATCTCAAAATTGACCAGTGAAAAAAAAACGATGTTTTTGCCTGCCGTGTCTCGCCTTAATGCTATATAAATAATATATTATCCCTCAGTTTGGGCCTCTGAACACAACAATGAATGAGGTGTTTTGTTTTTTGAGTAATCACTGTTACACTGTTTTCCTAAAAGAGTTTGCAGATTTTCTCTCAGATCTATTGGTCAACGTCGATAAAGCATTAATTGTTGGAGATTTTAACATACACATCGATAATTCAAATGATGCGTTAGGGGCTGCGTTTACAGATTTATTAAACTCCTTTGGGGTCAAGCAAAACGTCACCAGACCAACTCATCGTCTTAATCATACACTCGATTTAATTATATCATATGGAACCGATCCAACCGATATAGATATCATTCCACAAAGTGATGATGTCACTGACCATTACATGGTAACTTGCATATTACGTACGTCTGTAATATGTCATGCTGCGCCATGTTATCGACCAGGCAGAACAATCCTTCCATCCACCATAGATAATTTCTCAAATAGCTTATCTGATCTGTCTCAGCTGCGGCCTGAACCCAAACGAACAGATGAACTAGACGAACTAACTAGCACTATGAGCACCATTCTCTTTAGAACATTGGATATTGTTGCACCCATTAGATTAAAAAAGGTCCGAGAGAAAAGTATAGCACCATGGTACAATAATACTACGCATGCTCTAAAGAGAGAAACCCGTAATTTAGAGCGTAAATGGAAACAAACTAATTTAGTGGTCTTTAGAATCGCGTGGAAAGACAGTATGTCACGTTATAAAAAGGCCCTAAAAGCGGCCAGGGCTGAGCACCTCCGCAAACTAATAGAAAACAACCAAAACAATCCAAGGTTTTTATTTAACACCATGGCTAGACTAACAAATAAACAGACGTCGTCTGAACAAAATACCTCGTTACAGTTTAGTAGTAATGATTTCATGAACTTCTTCAACGAGAAAATTGAAAGCATCAGAACCACAATTGTAAATGTTCAATCCTTGCTCCCGCCTTATGATTCGGCCACAATTGTCGCTCCGCAAGAGCAATTACAATGCTTTACAACTATAGAACAAAAAGAGTTAAACAAACTTATCACTTCATCTAAAACAACAACATGTTTATTAGATCCTATACCAACTAAACTACTGAAAGAAGTGTTACCTATAGTGGAAGAGCATCTTCTCAATATTATTAACTCATCTTTATCTTTAGGTCATGTTCCAAGAACGTTCAAGCTGGCAGTTATAAAACCTCTTATTAAGAAACCACAATTAGATCCAAATAACCTAGTAAATTACAGACCCATTTCAAATCTTCCATTTATGTCTAAAATATTAGAAAAAGTTGTGTCCGCTCAACTCGGCTCTTTCTTACAAGAAAACGACATCTATGAAAAGTTTCAGTCTGGATTCAGACCGCATCATAGCACTGAAACTGCGCTGGTTAGAATAACAAATTATTTACTTTTAGCTTCGGACCAAGGCTGTATCTCAATACTAGTTTTACTTGATCTTAGTGCAGCGTTCGATACTATAGATCACACAATACTCCTAGATCGACTACAAAATTATACTGGTATTCAAGGACAAGCATTAAGCTGGTTCAGGTCATACTTATCCGACCGCTACCATTTTGTCTATTTAAATGGAGAAAAAGCGATCATAACTTCGGCAAACTATGGAGTGCCACAGGGATCTGTGTTAGGCCCTCTATTATTCTCAATATATATGCTGCCACTTGGTAATATTATAAGGAAACATGGAATTAGTTTCCATTGTTACGCCGATGACACTCAAATATATATTTCATCACAGCCAGATGAATACGCTAAATTATCCAAATTGACAGACTGTGTTAAAGATATAAAAGATTGGATGACGCGTAATTTTCTTTTATTAAATCCAGACAAGACAGAAGTAATACTTATCGGTTCTAAAAACCGTCCACAAAACCTCTCACAACACTACTTTAACATAGTAGGATGCCCTGTTACTTTATCCTCTACTGTAAAAGACCTGGGTGTTATATTAGACTGCAACCTGTCTTTTGAAAAGCATATTTCATATGTTACAAAAACAGCCTTTTTCCACCTTAGAAACATTGCTAAACTACGTAATATGCTATCAGTCTCTGATGCAGAAAAGTTAGTTCATGCATTCATGACCTCGAGACTAGATTATTGTAATGCTTTATTAGCTGGTTGTCCTGCATCCTCAATAAACAAGCTACAGTTAGTGCAAAATGCAGCCGCTAGAGTTCTTACTAAGATCAAGAAAATATGATCATATAACACAGATTTTATCATCACTTCATTGGTTACCTATAAAGTTCCGTATTAATTACAAGGTATTGCTACTGACCTATAAAGCCCTAAATGGTTTAGCTCCAGTCTATTTAACGGACCTTCTATCGCCCTATAATCCATCGCGCTCTTTAAGATCACTAAATTCGAGGCTTCTGGTCATACTTGACTTGACTTAATCATACCTGCTAAAGACAAGCTCCTTCTTGTAGCACCATAACACTGATGGCCGGGCTCTGACTGTGGCTTTAGACAGCATGTGGTGGAGAATGACAACCTGAATGCAAAGTGCACAATTGAGCGAGGCTCTGCAAACATCTCACATTAGTACAGTATCATTAGACACAGTCATGCCTCACCTGATCTTTTCCACGATCACCAACTATAACGAACATGGACCGATGGTGTTGTGCGACGCCGTTTTCTATCTGGACACGGATGCGATTGTCCACCTTCTTTCGAAAAGTTGCCATTGTTTCAAAACTGCACCCTGTCACCACGAACACAATAAAATCAGTTTTACATGGTGAAACGAAGTAAACACTGTAACTGTTAGTTCGAGCAGAGAAATTAAACACGTTTTACAACGCGCACGGACAAAACTATGCTCTATATGTTTATTCATATCATAGGGCATACCTTAAATGTTGTATCGATAAAGCAAAACAAACTGTTAGGTTCCTAAATACAACTTTCTGGAAATAAAACTACGACTCATTTACAGTAGACTATCATGCTTGTATATTCACGTGGTGAAGCCTCGGCGGAAGGACCCTGGCGTGATGGACCCCAAAACAGACATAGAGCTGTCCGTGACAGCGCCTGTTCAGAATGACAGAAAAGCGCGATTTGTATTTACTAAATTAAGGCGTGTTGTTGACAGTACCTAAAGAGATTGTCTAAACAGGCTATGCTTAAAAAGTCAACCGCAATTTTTTTTTTTTAATTAGGTTGCTACATTATACTGGCAGAACTGTCGAGCAGGTAATTTTGTATCATTGTGGTAGTTGTAGTCCTTCTGTAGTAATTTCTGGAAATTCTTTTTTCAGAAATGCTTTCTGGAAAAAATAATTTCTTTTTAGATTTGTGCCATGTTGTCCACACAGATTTAGTTTATTTTTTAATGTACTGAATGCATGTGTCATAAACAAAGTTCTACATAAGATGTCCTAAACTTTCTTGAAAACACTCAGGATTTTCTTCTTTGCAGAGTTTGACCATTAATCATTTACAGAATGAAAATTGTACATTTGGTTATTGGAGTTCAATGCTAAAAAGAAAATAAGACACATTCAACATGGTGGCATAATATACGTTCCCTGAAAAAAAAAAAACATTTCTTGTATGTAAATGCATCGCCAATACAGCATGTGCTTCAAAAGTTAATTGTTCAGATTTTTGTCTTTTGAAGGATGCAACCAAATGGTAGATCTTCCAAGGTCTCTCACATTGGATAGCTGTCCAATAACTGCATCAGTATGAAATGTAATTCATTAGAATGCCTAATATGCTGACATTAGCCAAATGTGTAACTTGACTGATTTCAAGAAGAAAAAAAAAAAACAATACACCCAAATATAGAACAGGTAATGCAACATCTTTATTGTAACTCTTGAAGCAATATCACTTTACAAACTGAGAGTCTGGGTGCATCTTAAAAAAAAAAAAAGTACCAAAAGAACAATTTTTTGAACCAAAATGAATTTGAGTGAACAAAACAGTGGGACAGAAAGAACTCCCAATCTTGGACCAGCTGTGGCAGGGATTTGGGTTTTATTTAATAAAAAAAGAAAATAAATTAAGTCTTTCAAGTTCACAGGTATCTGTTAGAAACATGGGGTAGCTCTAAAATCTTGACAGCAGCTTTTCAGCTTCCGTTCTGAATTATGGAATCATTTTCTCCATTTGAACATGTCAGAACATTGGCATTGTATGACCACTTCCAAGGAGGACACAGAGAAGGGGGAACAATGGGCAGGACATATGCACTTCAGTATTTGAATGTTCACTGTGGTCCAAATATAAGGTCAGGTTACAAGACTTAAGACCGCATGGCTTGAGCGTTTCCTCGAGCGACCCCTCGAGTTCCTTGGCCAGCGCCACGTTTATAGTTCTGTTGGTAACCATCCTGTGGAGAGAAACATGAGGATTAACAAGACATCTACACAGTATGGACCCTTTTCACATTTCTAGGGTTCTTAGAAGTGAAAGTCATTATAATTGGGTAAACTTATAATGGTGAAGGGAAACTACAACATAAATTTAGCATTTGCCCCAATAGAAAAAAAAATAAATCTACAATAGTGTTTCTAAGACCATCAAAAACACAAAAAAAGAAGAAAAAAAAACTAATTTGAGAAAGTGATTCCGTTGGTCAGTGTTAACCAGTTCTCTGTAACTATGCAAAGATAAGAAAACAGTATATCGTTATAAAACGTAATATAAAAAAAAAATAAAAAAAAATTATATTTATAATGTTAATAACTGTAGAAACATGCGAGTCTGCGAAAAGGACAGATATTTTCATTTAATATACATCATCTTACCCGCTGATAGCTGCCGTTGGAATAGTCGCGCGGCGAACTGAACTGGGTTTGTCCATATCCAGCGTTTGCAGCGTTTGAGAAGGGTGGGCGATAACCATCATATCCCCCTGAAATGAATAGGAAACCTCTAATTACACATCCATGATGATTTCAATGATCTTCCAATGAAACGGCAGTTCTGTACCTCTGAAACCATTGGATGGTCCTCTGTAGCCGTTGATCACGCCGCGCGGGTTGCGAGGACCGCCACGAGACATCCCTCTGCTGTTGTAGAAGGACTGAGACTGGCGGCTGAAGCCGTTGCCCTGGACACCGGGCTGCTGGGACATGGGCTGGTGCCCAGAGGGGTTTGGAAGTGACTGGTCTTGAGAATGGAAGGCACCGACCACTGTTAAGACACGGATAAAACCGGTGAATCACGCATGTCTATGTAAGTGTTTACATGTATAACATACAATTATATTATAATAGACATGGATAAAAAGCTTAATCAAACGTTAGCGTGTGTACATGAATATTAAAGGTAAACAATTAGTAATTATTTTGTTAAACGACAAAAGCACTAAATTAAACCTTTTATGAGGGTTCATGTATATTGGTGGGTTATTAAATAACAACTGCTATTATTATCACCAGTATTATAGACAAATAAAACAGCTTAAGCATGTTTGTGTGTGTACATGTACATTGAAGGGAGAAGGAGACAAAAAAAAAAAAAAAAAAGTACTGTTTTCAAAAGTTTGAATTTTCAGGCCCGTAAAGAGTTGTCATGTAAAAAAGGCAAAAAAATCATACATCTGATTTAGTTCAAAACAAAATAATAATAAAATTGTGTTAAAACTCCAACATACACGTGTGCACATACATAAGCTATAAAAACGTTTGATTGTAGTTTTATCAACAACATTATGCATATGCTGGTGGGGTGGTATTAATAAAAAATACTATTATTTATAGGGATAAAAGAGCTGAATCAAACATGTTATATATTGTAATTTTTTTGTTCATCACCTCTATTACATTTAGTGTTGCCACAAAGACATTATGCAGGCCTCAGTAAATAGTAAAAGTTCATATCACTGGCTCCAGGGCCGCTTGCTTTCATGTACCAATGTACAGGATTATATTGTGGGGATTAAAATATGATCTGAGGGATTCTGAAGATTTCTCACCAGACTGGAGCGGCTCTGGTGACATGTCTGTCTGCTCCACAGGGTGCTGCGTCTGGCCATTAAAACCCTGGTTGTAGCTATTCTGGTATTGGCTGGCCAGCTTCATTGAGTCCGCATCATTAACTGGTGGGACAGGCGCATTAAGGTTGAACACCTGTCAGGAAGAACCAATTGAGGATAAGTGAACATGTAATATTAGACTATAACCCAGTTTTACAGACAATTGTGAAGAAGCCTAAAGGCATGTTTGCACTGTATTAACTGAAAGCAACTTGTACTGACAGATCTTAAAATATGTCACTGCCATCGTTTTGTCTCAAGCTGCAAACCAGTAAAGTTTTTTTTTTTTTTTTTAAGCATACTTAAATGTTGTATTTGAAATAAGGCCTAGTCCTAGCTTAATCTAAGCCCTGTCTATGAAACCAGGTCAAAGAGTATCCATGACCAATTTACAGTGTTCTTTTCATCTAGCCACTTTCATTCAGGCATGTTACCGTTTGCATGGACTGGAACGGGGCTGCGTTGACATTGATGCCGCTGCTGTGTAAGGGTTTGGATCCAGGCTGGATCACCTGGGTCTGGGAGGCAGGAGGGAGCTGCTCTGTCAGGGGCATGGAGGCCTACAGAGGACAAGTCATGTTTTGATGCCAAAATTAACTTAATGCACACTTTGTGCAGTGAACCGTAGGGTACATTAGAAAGCTCTTATTGTAGCCACAAAGTGCCACTTCAATTCAAGAAGCGATTGGAGGTTCGACAACTTGCCTGACTGGGATCCATGGAGTCGGTCTGTGGTCGTGGATCCGCTGTGTGAGAGGACGGATACATTGGGGGAGGCGTGGAAAAGGTTTCTGGTGGAGAAACCATGGAGATCTGCAGAGAAAGTAAACGGTCAACCTTGTCTTTACACAAATATAAAGTCAATGATCTCATCTTGGATTTCCAGAGAGTTCAGCAAACTCCCTTTCATCCAGAGAAACTTGGCTATACTCACTTGTGTGGTTTCAGGCAGAATGCCAACAGCTGGAGGCTGTGCGAGACGAGACTCTGGGTGAGCTGTAAGAAAGCAAAAGCCCAGTGTGTTAGGGTGATTAGAAACGCTTAACCCACAAAGGCCCTGATATACTCCTGGCAAAGTTTGCTTGTGGGGGAAAAACCTTTTCAGATTATGTTCAAAATGACGACAACAGTTCAATTTGATCAGTTTGATTTTGCTTTACGAATAATGCTTTACATTAATGCAAACTGTACAGCCATGTGTTGCAAGTATTAACATACCCGGTTGACACAACATCGGAGGCATCTCCATATTTGAGCCTGGCTTCATAGGTTGTGCCAATACAATAGCCGGATCAAGAGACTGTCCGTCAAAATCAAGCATGGAGTCCTGGGGGAAAAAAGGGCTGTTTAGCATACATGCAAACATATGGCAAAATAACTAACTTGCAAAAGAACCCACCTGCATGAAGTTGTATGGACCCTGCATCTGCGCCATGAGATCCTGAACCACCTGCTGTCGAATCACAGGGTCTGAAGGAGGTGTTGGAGTTACGGTGGTCAGTGGGTGGGGTTCTGGGACAGGGGCAGGGGTGGTTTGAACCGGCTGCGGCATGGAGTTATTCATCTGTGACAGACCCAAGAAATGAGCCCAATTACACACTAATCCAGTGTAGGGCTGCACGCTGTATCGTTTAAACATCAATGTGCGCATCCGCGATAGTCAAACAAGAACAGAGATGCACATCATGATTATATTGGGTCCGTGCATTCATTTTAAAGTTGAGAACCAATTCTACACGAATCCATACCTAACATATGAAACAAGTCCATACAATGTTATTTCTAGAGCAGCTTACCTCGGTTTCTGCACTCCATTCCTCCCTTTGCTCATCGCCAGGACTGTATGTGCTCTCCGAAACAAACTGCCTGTTTACAAACTAGAGAGAGAAAACAAAAGGTCAAGAAAATTACTGGTAATCAGGAGGAAATTGAACTTAAACTTTAACTGTACTCCTCAGAGAAAGATCATCCATTTAAAGGGTTCACATTCATTATATACCCTTAGGCCAACTTTTGTAAAAAGTTTTTGCAGCTTTAATTTAGCTTTTCACAACCAGTTTGTATATGTATGTATGTATATATATATATATATATATATATATATATATATATATATATATATATATATATATATATATATATATATATATATATATATATATATATATATATATTTTTTTTTTAATCATTTGTTGCATTTTTATTAGTTTGATTCACATTTATAAAGTTATTCATTTCTTTTTCAGTTTTTCCTATATAAAGTTAAAAATGACAAGTTCGGTATTTTACACTTAAAGCCCTGTTTTAAGATCGTTTCTGATGAAATAGAACGGTTAAGATAGAAATTTGGACACATGCTGGCCTGAGAATTTTCGGTTTCTGTGGTAGCAGATTCTCAGTCTGCTTCTCTTCAAAACAGATTCTCTCTGTGCTCATTTGGGGTCGTCTGATAAGCAATATAATAAATAAAAAAATCTGAAGAGCCATTTTTTGGCTCTTGGACTTCTACATGACAAGCAGAGGTCAAAAAAAGGAAAGTTGGGCAGTGCGGTTTTGTGTATGGGGTAATTGTGGTATTTCTATCAGTACCACCTACTGTCAGAGAAAATTAGCATTTTCATTCAGCCTGTCAGTCTGTTTTTCGCATCAGTCTGAAATGTATTTCTAAACATTTGTGTTGATGTGAAAAGACCTTGTTTTTTGGACTGGGGAGGAACATTTGAGTTCTCAATTACATTAACATTTTCATAATACAATAAGCATCTATGTCAGAAGATCTAGTAAAATGATCCCTCAAAGCTTGCATTTCACAAGGCCTGCATTTAAGCAACTTCTCACCTCCGTCGCCTCGATTGGAATGGGTTCTGCATACTCTTCCGTCATTTCACCCTCTGTTAGGAGACATAAAGGTCAATCTCTCAGAGATCACTCTGGATTGCAGCAGTTTCAGAATGAGTCACTCGACTGAGCAACATGAAATGAGATTTACCCGCATCAGGAGGGTGCTCCTCCGCTTCAGACGCTTCCACTGCAGCAGTTTGCTCCACTTCCTCCACGCAAACTCCGTTCTGATGAGACTGCACTCGGTCAAAGTAGCCGCTCTGCAAAACCCGCTCCAACGTCTCATTCAGTGCTTTATCTGAAAGAAGAAAAAAAAAAAAAGCATTTACTCTACCGTTCAAAGTTTAGGGTCAGTAAGATTTAAATGTTTTCAAAGTCCCATGCTCACCACGACTCCACGCACTTGATTAAAAATACAGTAAAAACAGTAATAGTCAAATATTACTATTTAAAATAGTAATTAGTGAAAAGTAATTCATTCTGATAATGGTAAAGCTAAAATTTACAGCAGCCATTACTCCAGTCTTCAGTGTCACATGATCCTTCAGAAACCACTAATATTCTGATTTGCTGCTCAAGAATCTTTTCTTATCATGCAGATTAATTTCTGTGGAAACAGTAATACAACTTTTTTTAGGATTCTTTGATGAATAGAAAGCATTACAGTCATTTTTGATCAATTTAATGCATCCTTGCTGAATAAAGATTTTTTTTTTTTTTAATGCCTGAAAAAGGGACTACATTTGAAAGCAGAGTTAATAAATAGCCTAAATTAATGTAGAGGACTATCATACTGGATAGTAGCAGCCCAGCTGGTGCACAGCAAATGGATGTATTTATATACCATGAGCCACATGATCTGCCACTGAATACCACAGAAGGAAAGTGCTAGAAGCTGGAAGCTTTCTAAGGCAGGGCTTCTGTAAGTGATAGAATATTTATGATACATTTACACTGACTAAAATTAAGCATCCCTTTGAATAGAAACAGAGATGTGCTTTTTAACTAGCCATTAAAGCTACACCATGGAACTTTTCCTCTTCGGTCACCCCACTGGTTGGAAACGAAATTGTCCATTACAGATGTCGTAAATAATGTAGCCTACCGTCGCTATTTATCCAGCACCGGCTTTAGAATGAACAATGTCCACAGACAAGGAAGAGTACGTTACATGATTTCATGAAAGCATGATGTATTGCGACATCAGAAACGAAGAAAAACTAAATAATGACTATTGTAACGCTTGATGTAAAGCAAGTCAAATTTGCAGTTTTCTTATGTCTCATTCGGACTACAGAAACGCGACCCGATCTGGCAAACTTGCATAATGTGGTTAATGTTATAGCTGATATAGGACCGCAAAGTGAATCCAGACGTGCATTCCACCCTAAAAGAACTGCAAAATTCGACTACTTGACGTCAAGCGTTACAATAGTCATTATTTTGTTTTTCTTCGTTTCTGATTGTCGCAATACATCATACTTTCATGAAATCATGCAACATACTCTACCTTGTCTGTGGACATCGTTCATTCCAAAGCCGGTGCTGGATAAACAACGAGTGTGCGTGCGACAGTAGGCTGCGGTAGGATACATTATTTACGACAGCGGTAATGGACAATTCCGCTTCCAACCAGTAGGGCGACCACAGAGGAAAAGTAACTTGGTGTTGCTTTAAGGTAAAAATTTTTCCATTGTGTTGCTTTAACATGTCACAAGCATTAAGCTATTCACCATATTGTGCAGTGCGAAAGAAAGCGATTTTCTGCAAATGTGCAAGATCAGATTCATTAGCCACTATAGGTAAATGACCAGAAGAATAACTGTAAATAACTTTAGTCCAGTAAATGTTAAAACTGTTGTTGCCCCAAACCAGTGCAAAAAGTTGTACAAACATTTAAATATGCTTAATACCAGTTTGCATGCCACATCAAGCAGTATAACAGACTGTTTTTGTTCAGTAAAATAACTAGAAACAAAGAAAACTGGTCTCAGACTCTAAAGTTTGTAACTCCTTTTGACATACATGTTGTGCCTGCTACAGGCTTGTCCTTCCCCTCCAGAAGTTCCCATAAGTGCTGTGATGCTTCTTGATACTGGTCAGTCAACCTGTGTAAGAAAATCATTCCGTTATGAATATACTCCAATGAAAAAAGCCAATATTTTGAGAGAATAATGACAATGTTTTTGACAACTGACAATGACAACTTTTGGGTGAGCAAACCAATAAAGCAATTATTCACCCAAAAATAATCACTCCATCATTTACTCACACTCATGTTTTTTTTTCCAAACCCAAAAGACTCTTGTCCATCTTCAAAACACATTTTTAATGAAACCCGCCAGAAATCTGTCCCTCCATTGAAGTGTTAAAGCTGGTGGTGTTGGGACTTTCAAAGTTCAAGTCAAGTAATCCATATGAATCAAGCTTGCTTGACACACAGAAACCAACCTCATCAGTTCTTGCATGATGTGCGAGAACAAATCGCATTGATTGATTCTCACACTCCATGTATGTGCGTTGATCTATATCTATACGTTAATAAACACCTAAATGAAATCAGTTCATATAAAGCAAATCACCTCTCCATAAGACTAGGATTAAACTGCTCAATTCATATGGATTTCTTTTATAAATGGCTTTATGAACCATTTCTAACTTCAAAGTTTGGACTTTGAACATAGGGATAGAAATCTTCCATGTTTCATAGACAAACGAAAGTCTTTTGGGTTTGCAAAGACATGAGAATGAACAATTGATGACAATTTTAAATTTTGGGTGAACTGTCCCTTTAAGCCAGTGTTTCTCAAATCCAGCCCTCGGGACCCAACCCCTCAAGAATGTTTTAAGATTTCTTCCTATTAAACACACTACAGAAGCTGAGGAGTACAATAAGGTGTTTTAATTAGGGAGACATCTAAAATATTCTGGTAGGTTGGTCCGGGTTGCCTAGAGTTGAGAGAAACTACTTTAAAATCTTGCTGGACACACATTACAATTACCATTAAAAAGAAGCTGGCAAACTTCAAACCATGCAATGTCTAAAAGGTGTTTCACGATGCATCTAAAACTCTCAATTCAAGGAAACTTCATGTTGCAGTTGGTAGAACAACAAGATTTTGTTTTCAACAGTTTTCATTTGTGGATTCAGGATTGAATTGACAGTCTATTTCACCTGATGTTTTGGTCACGCTCGGGCCCCACAAGCTTGTAAAACTCATCCAGGGAAGTAAGGTCACTCTCAGTAAGCAGTGAAGGTCCTCCGGCTCCTTGCAGAAGCTCTTGTCGCACGCTCTCATCCCCGAGTCGATCAAGAAGGAACTGCAGCTCCAGAACCCGTTTCAGCCTTTTCTGTTCCACATCTTCACGTTGGAGCTGCTCACGACGTGCTGCTTTCTTAACAGTCTTCTGGATCTATCCAAAGCAATGGATTGTGAGAGACATTCTCATCGATTCATATAAACCAGGGGTGTTCAATCCTGCTCCAGGAGGGCCATCATCCTGCAGAGTTTATCTCCAACCCTAAATTAAACACACCTGATCGGGCTAATCAAGGTTTTACTAGAAACTTCTAGACAGGCGTGTTGAGGTCAGAGCTAAACTTTGCAGGAGTGGCCCTCCAGGACTAAGTTTGGATAACCCTGATATAAACATTCCAGTTAAGAATGCACTGATACCAATAGCAGTATTGGGCCTGACCGATACAACGTAGTGTGTACAGTACAGTGCTTGTGTCCAGACAAAGAAACACAGACAACAGAGAAGGATGTCCATGAAGTAAGTGTATCTAATTAACAGAATATTAAACAAGTTAAATATTCATGCTATAGCTGCTGTGCACGAGCTGAGCGAAGTGCACGAGCTGAGCGAAACACACGAAGCGGATTCAGCGCACAGCGGCACAGGCTTGTCGATCGCATCCCTTTTTTCACAGACATTGCTGGAAAGTTTGTAGTTCGGTCGGATATGGTGATAAAGAAAGTAAATGAAGAGCATATTACTAACGCTAACTGACGGTAAAGAGAGAGCGCACTTCTGTTGCGTGCTCTGAATTGCTGATCGTTCACTCTGCACACACGCGCCATTTGAATTAAAACTAAATCATACATGTATGTAACATGAACTGTTATATGATTTACATATAATGAGTGGCTCCTTACATTATTACAGGAAGGCAGTACAGTAATCACATTTCAATACATTTTCTGTGTGCAAACATCCGAAGCACCAGTGAAAAAAAAATCCTTATTGTTGAGCCCTGCTGGAGCAGCTCTAAATATTCACTGTGCTATTAATTTAAAGATAAAATATGATTGAGCAATAATATTAACAGTGAGAGTAACAGTATCTCCTACAATACATTTTAACAGGCATAATTAGGCATGAAAATAACTAAAGGAAATGTATATTTGCTAAGCCAACTAATTCAGGTATTGGCACTTGGTATCAGCAAGTACTAAAAAACAAAGTATTAGTAACTGACTCGTTCTGAAAATAAGTGGTATCGGCGCATCCCTAATTCCAGTGAATAAACTGTGGTACCTCAGAATATGAAGAGAGCAAATTCAACTTTCATGTACTCACTTCTTGCCCCAATGCCAAAAAGCTCTTCTGCAGCTCCCGTGCAAACTCAAGGTTATGGATGACCTCCTGGTACTTAGACAGGGCTTCCTAAATTGATTAAGAAAACCAAGAGATTTTAGGAAATCTGAAAAACAACTGAGGGACAACAAAACATGCCTGCCTTGTTTACTTACCAGCTGGTCCTGGTTGAGACGTTCCCCTTTGCTGTTCCTGGCCTGATAATCATCAAGTTTGCTCTGCAAGACGACAAGTGAAAAGAAATTTTAATAACACTTGAAAAATAAACAAGCCAGTGCATCGCTCATGCTGAATTGGTCATCACAAGAACACGACCAAGATAAACCATCTGACCAGGGTCATTCAAAAGGAGATTTAAAAGGTTTGTATATAGTACCGTTTAAAGTTTAGGGTCTGAAAGATATTTTGGCCTGGTTTCACTGACAGGGATTAGATTAAGCTAGGAGTGTGCAGGAGTTTTTCTTTTTTTTTCTTTGATGAATAAACATTTGTAACATTTAAAAACAAAAAAAATCTTTACTGTTTTTGATCAATTTAATGCATCCTTGCATCCGGTTCTATAATATTCATTTATAAAAATAAATAAATTAGGAACCCCAAACTTTTGAACCGTTGTGCACATTTTTGCAATTGCATTTTTGCAATTGCAATTATGAAATGTTCCATTTAACATGGATCAAGACAGAGGACTTTATTCCACAAAGCTGCAGCATGTGGTCGAGTTACGAGGAGATTATCCCATTTCACCGGGTCCATGGGAGAGGTCAAGTTCACTTTCCACAAATGCACAATGTCGGAATCAGAATGGACAAATCACAACATACCAATTTTTGAAATTTAATGAAAGGTGCCCATAACTACAGGATAATTAATAGAATTACTAAAAAGCAATGACAGTCACAATTCACTTTAAGGCACGATGACAGTCATGATTTTTGTTTTCCATAAAGGCCCACTTGAAGTGCCTTGAAACACGCAGCATTATTCAATGTGTTGAAAATTTCCGCTGAAACGGGAGGACAGTGCAGGACATTTCAAGCAGCTCCTCCCCTTTTTTAAATAGCAAATAGCATTTTATTTACATTACAAGTTGGCCAGAGTGGTTGAGTTCAGTAATGCTCTTTCCTCCTAATCTCAAACTGTTCTCCTCCATATCACTTTAAATTCGGTATGTTTTGTGGTTCGAGCAGACTCATGCATATGATCCATTCTGTGCTATCGTGTCTCTGGACCGGAGCAGACTGTGTGGCGCTGCGGCTGTTTGCGTGACACTAACATGAAACCTGACTTCATCCACCCCAATGGAAAAAAATCTTACCCTATCCCCTTTATAGTGCACTATGTACCATGTAGAAAATAGTAATTGTGTGAAGAAATTACAGATTTCGGCCGCAGCTTCAGCATCTATTTATAATGTACGGGGCGGGACACTTTAGATTCTAGAAAGCATTTTATCTAGAGAAGCAGAGTGATGTCATCCAAACCATTTATTCATATTGGCAGATGTTTTGAATGCTTATGTCTTCTAAATGCGAATTTTGTCATTGTTTTAGAGCACACTAGCTTGAACAGTAAGGCAAACATTCACTAAATGCAACAATAACAAAAAAAACATTTTGATTTCATGGGGACTTTAACATCTACTTTTGTGTTCCAGTGAACATGTTTAAAACAACATGAGGGTAAGTAATTTACTTTTTTCCTCATTACCTAAACATTCCCTTTCTATATAAGCAATAAGCTAAGTAGTAAAGCAATATGCTGCACTGTCTCAGCGTTAAAAGGCTCTCCTGCGAAGCTCAGAAACCCGCAGGATCCAAGGCGCTTACTGTTGTCCTGAGGACACACCTGTCTGTGACCCACTAATCTTCACAAACCCACGCCAACACAAGCCTGAGACCATCCAAAACATAAAACAACTTCACATGCATCTTTGCGCCGACACTTTCCCCTTTTTTTTCTCTCTTTTTTTTTTTTTTTTGCACGCCGAACCCGTTTTAGGACGCCATGTTAGCTTTATCTCCATGTGCGTGCGAAACGCAGTGATCAGAACAACTGACAAAACCTGCACGAAATAACTTTGCGTTGTATCACGGATCGTATAGATAGACAATTTAAACAAGTAATCATGTAACTTACATAACATTTGTCGAGAGAACTGCAATAACGTTTGAGTGGCTAGCATGTGCTAAAACTACGAACACTAACGTTAGCAGGTTAGCATATGTGCTCGACGATACAAAGAACAGTGAAAGGTTCACAATACATTATTGATATGAAATACAACATATGAAAACCCAAAACCATTTATTGTCATTGAAGTTAGTAATAGTTCACATTGCGTTACGTGTGTAATAGTTCACGATGCGTTTTATTAAGTATGCAATAATTTATATATGTGGGTATATGCTTGGGTTGACATGTTACAGACTTGTAAGGGAAACTGGTACCTTTTTCTTCTCCATATTGCGCACTTTCTTTTCGAGAACCACCAGCACCTGCTTCATGGCCTCGGACTGGGTTCCAGTCAGCTGGTTGCTGGCTGTGATTTGGTTCATTGATCCGGGAGCGGATCCCAAGTCTGGGCTGGCAGACTTCACAGTCCTGGTGCCATTTGTTGCCGAGGGCATCTAATCATGGATAAGGGACAGATTTAAAAATATGAACAAACCAATAACAACGCGGAAAATAAACTAAATGCTGAAAACAGGCGTTTTGAATGGCAATGAGAGGATCATAATTCAAAGCAGAACATGTGTGTGATCGACGATGGTTTCCTTTTCGATCATATCACATATAACGTCAGCTCGTTTGACCAGACTGACCAAATTTTGATACTAAGTGTTAGACAGTAACAATGTCATATATATTATGTAATTTAATCTTATTCAATTCATCCTCATAATTCCATTAACTTAGATAACGAAAATATAACGTTACAGACGAATTTTTTCAGATGGTCATGACAGGAAAGTAGGATTAATAAAATCCTATAAAATATAGGAGGTATTTAGTCTTTTATATAATAAATCAAGTTCGTTAAATGTAAACAGAAGTAGACTGCTAAATTCCAACACATTGTCATAGCAACCCATTGTCCGCATTTCACACAGAAACTGTCCAACAGATCATCACAGACTGTATATAACGTCGTTCACGTCAGTGATTTAAGTCCATATATGCTCTCACCTTTATGCGCAATATGTCCACAAGGGAATAAAACAATAGTCTGGAGTCAAATAAGCCGAAGCGTTGATTGTGTTGCTTTTATTTTCTCTTCTAATTTATTATGGGATCCGCCCCGCCGGCCTCACCGACAACTGAGAGCGACTGAAAGGCGAGGAAAAGGTTTATAATGAGGAAGGGCCCCGTTTAGAGACGACCGCGATTTTGCCTGTGGCCAACTTACGTTTTTATGCAGCTTATCATAACGATTACTGCGAGTAATCAATATACAACAACAACAAAATAATGATGATTTATGGCACGTATAAGCAAGAGTCCCGAAATGATAGAAAATACTAATAATTGATTCAGTTCAAAAGCAGGCACGCGCTGACCTCCTCATATGGATGTCACTGAACGCGTGTGAAAACGAACTGCCTAACTTTATAAATAAAAACAAATATGTGTAGGTCTAAAGGAGAATAAAACAGATTGCTAAAAATGGGAAATATTTGTAGGCCTATTTTATTGTGGGGCTGTGTTTTATTTTATTTCGGTGAAAAATAACAAGTATTTTTAACTCCACAACTCGGTTACCGTTACTTGGTTTAGTCTCTTAAAATAACCAAAACAAATTCTACGTTTACATCATTAGAAGAACACATTTAAAGGGATAGTTCAAAAATGAAAAATCTGTCTTCATTAGCCTACTCACCCTGAAGTTGTTCTAAACCTGTATGAATTTCTTTCTCTGCAGAACCCAAAAGAAGATATTTTGAAGAATGTTGGTAACCAGATAGTTGATGGAACCCATTGACATCCATATATCCAGTCAATGGGGACCAAACTGTTTGGTTACCGACATTTTTTTTTTATATCTTCTTTTGAGTTCAGCAGAAGAGCACGTTTATTTATTGTAAATCAAACGATCGGTCAGCAGATGGCACCAGATATATTCAGGCAAATGCAGTCACTCTCGAACTCGAAATTTCTTTTCAGCCACCAGCTATACAGGAAGACCAAACATGCAAAAAATAAAATCAGGAGGTAAATGCAATACATTATTTAAGAAAAATGAATCAGGGCATTAATATTTAATCATTCTCATTTATTTATTTATTTATTTATTTTGTATTGGGTTAAGCATATCTAATTGCATAATAAGGCTATTGATTCATGCAAAATATCTTTTCAAGCTTTTGAAGCATTTTTAGTCCTTACAAGAATGGTAACAAGGGTTTAGCCTACATTCTTTACAAGTCATTCATATTGCATAACTATGTGTGTTTTCATCTGCCTTTTTCCAGTGCAATTTATTTAATAATTTGTAAACAAGCTTCGGTGTCTTTCTGTAAAACTCAGTGTCGTAAACTAAAACAATGTGAATGCAGTGGCATGAGGTTTTGTTTGGCAAATACAGGAAGCAGTTAACATGGTTGCTCTGCTCTTTGATAGCGCTTTTCTATTGAAAGGGTGTTTTCTTTCAGGAATAATACTGATTAGAGGAAGATCTCATGGGAGAATGAAGCTCCCTTTCAACGAGTGACTCATTTCCGCTCTCTGTTGTGTTTAGTAACTGCAGCAGCAGTCCTCAACTTAAACATTTAATGTCCTTTAATACTTCTTTCAATGACACATGGGCATCTCCTTTGATCACTGATCATCCTAAGTTTACAACAAGTACTAATCACTGCCTTGTAGTCACAGCAATGTCCAAATAAGAGTGTTCACACACAAGCTTCTCAAAAACAAGCCAACAATAGTTAAAGCTGAGATTGGACAGGAAGCAGTAGCCTAGCTATTGCTGTTCCAGAATATACGCTATCAGAGAGTCAACAACACATCCAGGCTCTATCCTTACAGGAAATACGCCGTATGTGATTGTATTCAGCCTGTGATGGATCATGTTCACAGAATTGCAAAGGCAGCCTGGACCCTAATTAAAACAGAGCATGTCAAACACATATACAGTAAGAGGTTTTTTTTGTTATTTAGACAAGACATGTAACATGGCAAGAATCAGTCAGACCAATGGCATTTCCTATTAGGGCTGGACTTAAATAAATCAGTCAACTCTTGCAGGGACTGAGGCTGATCTCTAATATTCTCAATTCTGGTTAATCATTATGAAGATTATGTTGCTGGTTCCTAAATCCTATAGCCTTGCAAATCATCATCAATAGTTATTTATCAATACTACACTATAGCTACATTATTTCAACACTTGTCACAGTATTTTTGGAAATTTGTGTCAACATGACTAAGTGAATTCTGGTAACCCATGTGTTAATTATTTGTAATAAAAGCAGATATTTCATTGAAAAATTAATAATCCATGATGAAATATCTTTTTCAAAACATGTCTTGTGCAACAACAACTTTTGACTTTAATTCTGGGTTGAATGTTACAGGGACAAAGCAATTTGATTTTATGCTATACAAAGTGATTGATATTCATTTGGGGAAAAAAAAAATTTATTAGTTTTTATTTTGACTGTTTTCTTCTCAGTATGCCAAAAAGAGTCATTTAAATAAAACAAAATAAATCCAGGCTCAAAATACCACCATAGACAATGTGAGGGGGTTAAAGTCCCCTAATATTCAGATTGCTAATCATAATCAGTTTGACATTTCTATGGTCGATTCCTAATTTACTCCCAAACCTAAATATGTGGTTACAGCCTTGCAAAGTGTAAATAATAATTTATCTATACGCTACATCATTTCAATACTACACAACTGTTGGAAATTCATGTACTCAAACTTTTAATTGAGTGGAGTTTCCCTTAGTGTACCTTAAACCCGATATTTAAAAAGAAATAACCCATAAAATATAAACTTGTTGCATTAATTATGAGTAGAATGTAACAAGGACAGTGAAAAATGGCAAAATAGAAAATATCCCTTCATCCCAGCACATTATTATTATAGTAAATATTTTCTACAATTTTTTCCCCAACTTCACATTTAAAATGTTATGCTATTTTGATGTCAGTAAAAGCTCAATTTTGGTCGATTGTGTGCTATAAAACATACAATTTGGAACATGCAAATGTTTAGTAATAGTTAATTTTATGCTAAAAGGGAGCATAAAACATTTGACCTCATTTTAAATTTAGTTCAGTCATAAACTCACTTTATTTCAGCATATTTTGCTGTGGCTCTCAGATTTTCATGGTTCTCTTTGCACAGAGGAAATATTGCATGCATGACATATCATCAACAATTTGCCATTAGCGGTGTTCACGTAATCCTTAACCATTTTTGAAGGAAACCTACCCTGAGTTAAGAAAGCTTTTCCTGCCATGTAGATGAGTTGACAGTCAGTGGTTTCCGAGGTGCTGTCTCTAAACCCCTTCCCCTATCAAGGGGGCCATCTGGAGTTATCCAACCAATCAGAGTCCAGCAGGGTGATCAAGTGAAACGAGTCATGGCTCATACCACCCCTGCCATGCTTCATCTGTGCTCATTTCCTCTACATCCTCTGGGTTTGCTGTGTCCAATCCAGGAAACTGTGGACGCCTTACACACAATGTTTAACAGTTAGAAAAAAAAAAGAAAAAAACCTAAACCTGTCATTTTAGTAAATGTTTAAAATATGGAAACATCTGCATTCTTGGGTAATCTGTTTCCCTAAAAATTGTACAGTAACTTTAATTTGACTATTATTTAATTTTATTTGTGTGTGTGTGTGTGTGTGTGTGTGTGTGTGTGTGTGTGTGTGTGTGTGTGTGTGTGTGCGTGTGTGCGTGTGTGCATGTACACATCTTAAAATAAGGTTATTTATTTGCATATGGAACCATGCAGTGCAGAACATAAGTTTCTTTATAGTGGAAAAATATTTCTTAGACTTTTAAATGTTATTCAGAAAGAAAAAAAAGTTTTTAAGAACTGATCATTGAATCTTTGGGGAACCTAAAATAGCTGTTCACTGTGACAAAAAAAACAAAAAAACTTTTTGGAACCTATGTACAACTTTTTTTTACATTGAACTTAAATGTGTAATGAACAAAAACTCTGGACACTCAAATAAGTATTGTCTCCCACAATATTGTTACATATGATAATTTGAAATGAATTTCTTGAAGTTGTAAGTCAGAAGAGTAAAATCAGCTGAAGGGCGATCACTGACCTCTCTTCAGGGCTAAACTGGCACATCTTTTGGCTGAGCTGCTGCCACTAATCACTGATGTTGTCTGGGACGCATTCAGTGTCCCAACAGTGTTGTGCGGGGTGTTTTATCTCGTGGCCCAGTCCTGCCACTGCCACTGCCCGAGCAGCTCTGGCAGGAGATAAGAGGTCTTTACCCCAACGACATCCAGCAGAGATGAGCCTGAGCCTGAGATACATCAGGAAACGCCTCATTCGCCTGTTAGCTTCATGCCAATTACAGATGAATGTGTTTTCATACGATTATGACTTTATCAAGGTTAGCATTGTGTAGGGTAAGTGTATGAAAGTCAATTATTGTATTGGCTCGTATATCTTGCCTGCAAAAAATATTGTAAAGATTTGCTAAATTATTGGTATAGCACTTTATTTTACAGTCCTGTTTCCCATGTACACATGTAGGCTAATTACAATAACTGGGTATATACTAATCCTGAACATACTGCATACTACCTAACTTCAACCATTATATTACCAGCGCTTTCTTAGGTAACACTGTAATTACATGTAAGGGCATGTACTGTAAAATAAAGTGCAAAACTAATTATTTTGTAATATGCATTTCAGCTAAATAAAAATAAATAAATTGTAAACACATTTAAACAATCATGAAACAAATAAACAGCAAACACATAAAAAACACGTTTTTTAAATAAATGTATAGGCCAGATTTGAAACATGATAACTTGTCTCAAGCTTGAATGCGTTCTAATGATGGTAATATTATAATAGCTTGGAGAAAATAATTAAACTTATTGAGTTCTGATTTTTTAAACCAACGTAGTTTACATCTGACTCGCATTGAATTATTGGCATGCAACCTTGTGACAACTAGCCCCGGGCTCCCTTTATTATAGCTAATTGTTGCAGCTGTGTCCTTGGCATTTGATGATTGTTAATTATATAGCGATGTGTTTCCAGCTGTGCTATACCCAAATCTCTTTATTGTTTAAATCACAGATAGCCTATTTGACGAGGAGTCTGGCTTTTTGCGCTCGTGACCCCTCAGTCACGAGTCGTCGGGTTTATAATTGACTGTAGCGCATGTTGGAGCGCTATTTCCTCTCATTGTCGAGCCGTCGTGAGCAGGAAGTCGGAAAAGAAAGCAGAAACTGAGGGGGCAGGGCCATTTAAAAATACCTGCTCCCCTACAATAACGGGACCACAGACAGACAGACAGACAGACAGCAGTCTTATGGGACAGTGCTGAGGACTTGCATCGCAGAGGAGACACGCTTGACGTAAACGCGATATTTATCACGCAGAAGCAAACGGCGCGTTTGAGGGACATCTGCTCGTGACCACGTATTATTCTAAATCCACATACAGCATGAGGACTGAATGCTTGGAGACAGGAATCTGATGTAGGCTACAGCAGAAGAAGCTAGATTAGGTGCACGTAGCCTACATGATGTGTGCTATAGCTGTTGATCTTTAGTGCACTCAGAAGGCAGCAAGCAGGTGCATCTGAAGCGTTCATTCAGTAGGACGTTGATGGTCTTTCAGCACCGCAGACTGCGAGTGTGGGACAGACAGTGGAAAGCGCGCTTCTATGAACTGAATTATTCCTGAACCATATTTAATATGGCATCTACAATTGAACGGAAAACAATGGATGCGAATGAGTAAGTAAGAAATTGATCTTATTGTTTAGGTTTCCATATTTTTCCATATATAGCCTAATTAATTAGTTTGATTGATATATAGCTAACAACAATTGGACCACTAAAATAAGCGCACTACTAGGGTAACATGGGGGAAGATGCCACGGAACAATGTTTTTAACCTGTAACATGTAACTGTAGATGTAAGTTTAGCATGTGCAGGATGATGATGATGATGATAATGATTCATCAGCCGATGTGTTATTATAGGAAATCGACACTAGTTGTTATAGAACAAAATGTAAAGGCCCTGCATGGGGTAAGATAAGAAGCCCCCCTGCTAAAGTTTTACAGAATGTATAAATTACATATTATATAGCCTATAGTCCTATTATCAATGTAATTAATTGTAATTAAATATAACAATTTAATTTAGGCAATTTAATTAATAACCATAAATGCAAATTGAACGATTTCCCTCAACTAACCTAGATTTTAATGAAAGCATAGATGTCTGAAATGTATAGCTACATCATGGAAATACCTCAAACGCCTCTGGTCATGTGACTAGTAAAATGTTCACATTAAATCAAAACAGTCTGCACTTTTGCCTTTGCATAATAATTCTGTATAAAATACATCAGGAATTAATTTTAAACATTTTAGTCACAACTGTTACCCAGTGGGAATATGGGCTAGCAGTGACCCAAAACACCACATTTGCCTGCTGCACTAAACGCTTTTCTCCCTTGGGATCACGTGTCAGTGGTTACAGCTTAGGCAAACGGTTATTTATAAAACAAATGTAGGTACATCAAAAATATTCCATCTGTATGGAACACGCATATAGCCTACTAACCGGTTACCGGTATGTTTTTATAGACTTTTCAAAAAAGTAGTCTACACACTAGTGACATCTGGTGTTCTTAATGGTGCATCGCATGTTTGATCCACAGGGAACCCGTGGATGAGGTGCTTCAGATGCCGCCGTCTCTGTTGACCTGTGGCGGCTGTCAGCAAAGCATCGGGGACCGGTTCTTCCTCAAGGCCATCGAGCAGTACTGGCACGAAGACTGCCTGAGCTGTGACCTCTGCGGCTGCCGCTTGGGGGAGGTGGGCCGCAGGCTTTACTACAAACTTGGCAGGAAGCTTTGTAGGAGAGACTACCTCAGGTAAGACGTGCAATGAGCATTTGAAGTCGTGATGAAACGGAAGTTCCGATATTTTCTTTCCTATTGTGACATGTATCAGGCTTCTCAAACAAGAAACGATGTTGATTGTGGTTTGCTATTGGTTGATTTCATGTGTGTGACAGGTTGCCCCGCCTTCACACCATTAAACACGTCATCAGAGAAGAGATGTTGTTGTAAGAAGGAGGGGAAGATATTTTGATTCAAGATTATTTGAGGCACATTCTTTTTAAAAGAATAGTGATTGGCACTATATACAACAAATAATGCAGTCTATTCCATAAAAACAAAGTCCAGTTAGATTTTATGGTGATTGAAAGACATCAATGTTGAAAATCATAATTTACATGTAATAAGTAAATAAATAAACCTGAATTGCACGCATATGTCTGTATACCCTGGTGATAAAATGAATGTTCTTGTGAAGCATGAGTACTTAAAGGGATAGTTCACCCAAAAAATGAAATTGTCATTTACTCTCCCTCAAGATGTTACATACAAACCCGTATGAGTTTCTTTCTTCTGCTGAACACAAAAGATATTTTGAAGAATGCGTAACCAAACAGTTGATAGACCCCATTGACTGGCCGTCAAAAAATAAATAAATCAGTAGCCTATGTCTAAACGGTGTGTACAGGTTTGGCAGGGGCTACATTCTTGCAAGTAAATAATGCATGATTAGACGGACAAAATAATCGTTCAGGATAACTATACTAATGTCTGCAGGCTGATAGTCATGTTTGCATAGCTGCCAACTCTCACGCATTGGCCGTGAGACACCCGCATTTGAATGGTTTCACACACGCGGCACGCCACACCCCCGATTTCTCGCGTGAAGTGTCAACTCGGTCGGTCAAATGCATGAAAGATGAGTTCTACGTGTTGAGACACTCGTGATCGAGTAGTTATACCGCAAATTCGTTCAAATCTGCCGTAATGTAGAGCGAGCGTGCATGCGAGACAGAGACTGTGCTTCATACCGCGTAGGGCGCGCGAACGGCAGAGAGCGATCTTGCGTAATACTGAGATTATACTGGACTATCCTGTCCATCGCGCGCACCCCCGCCCCAGACAATAATGAAAGACAATAATGTTTCCCAACTGTAATTCTGCTTTAATGTCAAGTTTTGGTTTACAACAAGGGTTAGGGGCTGCTACACTATTCACATGATTCAGCTATAATTTCCCAACTTATGGTAGGGTTAGGTTTAGGGGTTGGGCTTTTGGACAGGAATGTTTCAGGATGAACAAAAGATGTTGATTCAGAAACATGTCTTGGCAAAATCACGATGATGGTGTAACTTTCGTGAATGTTGCAAAACAATCTCTCGCCCTGTTATACAGTATTACTTTAGTTTAACATGAATAGTTGGTGTGTGACCATTACATTTCAAGTGTGTGAATCCGTATGTTGTGTTCTCTGCAGACTGTTTGGTCAGGATGGGCTCTGTGCTTCCTGTGAAAAGAGGATCCGGGCCTTTGAAATGACCATGCGTGTCCGTGACAAAGTCTATCACCTGGAATGCTTCAAATGCGCTGCCTGTCAGAAACACTTCTGCGTGGGAGATCGCTACTTGCTCATCAATTCAGACATTGTTTGTGAGCAGGACATTTTTGAGTGGACCAAACTTAATGGCAGCATGGTATAGTGTTCTGCTTAAATCCTTAAAATGTAACATCCTGTCAACATTTGCTTCAAACCCTTACTTAAAAACTAGAAGGGGAAAAAAAGCTGACTTATCTTTCTGGCTCCAGAAGCCACCCGCCATGTATATCATGTCTGTATTTTTTATTTAAACGAGATAACCACCAGCAATAGAAACTTGTTTTTCTATTAGTGTATTTTTAAAAACCGCATAAAGAGTTTTTAATGTCAATTGCAATAAAAGCTGATTCCCTTTGCTACTTTCACAGAAAGTTTTAAGATATGAATTAGTTTTTTGTAACAACTGCCATAATGTGACGAGATCTTTCTTAGAGCCTGAATAAACACAATTGCTCATACTCTGGATTTTTTCCCTCAACCAAACGGATGTGAAGCAGAATGGAACTGACACTGTATACACAGGAGAGAGACTCGCTTACCAATAACAACACATTAAAAGACAGCAATAAGTAATACATTTAAAATACAAACTACAAGCAATACATTTTTAATATTTTAACGAATTTCTGCATATACTTTTTTTTTTTTTTTTTTTTTTTTTTAAGAATTAAAGCTGAACAAGTCTGCATTATTTAATCAAAAATACGGTAAACATTTTAATATTGTGCAATATTGCAATTTCATATAATGGTTCTCTAATATATTTTAAAATGTATTTTCAGCATCATTACTCCAGTCTTCAGTGTCACTTGATCCTTTATCCATAAGCATTCAACTATGCTAACTTAGAGAAACATTATTATTAATGTTGAAAACCGTTTGGGCCTAATATTTTTGTAGAGGCCAGGAGACTTGTTTCAGGATGATTTGGTCAAAGGAAACGTATTTATTTGGAATAGAATTTTAATGTAAAATCTTTTACTGTCACTTTTGATCAATGTAATGCTTCATTGCTAAATAAAAATATGAATTTCCTTTTCTTTTTTTTTTTTCTTTTTTTTTTACAGTAACTTTCTGTAGGCCTACTTTAAATTATGCTTTTAAGAAATGCTTAGTCTGGGTAATCTTCAAAGCATATTTTCATGGTCCAACACTCTTTAAAGATTTTTTTTTTTTTTTGTCCATGGTCATTGTTCCCTGGCATATCAAAAAGTGCACACATGATATTATATATATATATTTAACAGTTCATAAAAACATTAACTCCTATGTCGACTGGCAGACATTCAGAAGCAGTGCAAACATTTACCCTAAAAAAACTATTTATACCTAATCTATCCCCTTGAAAACATTTTTTTAGTTATTTAATGTAGGGTACTCAGGCCAACTCAGTCATGTTAGATAATATTTTTTATATCAATCCAGTTTAGGAAAATGCTCAGATATTATGCACTTCACTCAAGTAAACCACCAGTTCAAAGAGAGAAATGAGAACAACGGGTCAGATACCTAAAAAGACAAGCAACTGAGAAATCTCATGTAATCTATGTATGCTATATTACATAATATTCATACCTTTCTGAAAGTCACAGGGTTCAGGAGACCTGCATGAGAGGGAAAGTGACCAGACTCGGAACACATCTGAAAGCCAAAGGTTCTAAATGATGTGTTTTCTGCTTTAAAAGAGTTCCGGTGCTGAGCTTTACCAGAATCCAGTGTTGAGCCAGTCTTAACAGAGCATCAGTGAACCTGGCTTGGGTGAACGGACCACATCCACTCCATATAACAGACATTTGATGTTAGTTGTACCTCCTCTGCTATGTGCTTCCACTCATTCACAAATAAGAGTTAAACAGGCCACCATGCCACTGATGGAAATTGTGAGAGAATCAATATGTCTTGCAGCTGCTGGAAGTTGTGTCGTTCGTGAAGCTCTTGTCTTGATCATGGCATTGGTGTTCTCGCTATAAACAGAGGGGGGCGACAAATATCCAAACAAATGGGCATTAACACAAAAAAGAGCGTGTAACCTATTGACATTAGCCTACGTGCATGACATGTAGGCTATGATTAACATTAAGTTTCCATTCATTTTGTATCTGAGTTTACTAGAAATGACATAACCGTTGGTATAATGATTGAAGATGTAGTAGGCCTACACATTTTTACTGAATAGCCTGTATAGGCTATATTTTTATTTTAGGGTTTTTTTTTTTTTATATTCGTAATGTTAGCTTCTCAAGACAAGTTAAATGTTTTTTTGTTGTTGTTTTGAACAAACAAAACATTGTTACTGTAAATCTACTGTAAATAATCAAGAACCAATGAGGTCTGTTCTCCTGTGTCAATCAGGTTCAGGTTGTTCAAATCTCAAGTGTTCAAGTGTTCAAATCTCTTCAGAAAATTTGGACAAAACCACTCAATTCATTTGCATTATTTGTAAGTAATTAATGACAGTATTTTCTTTTTTGGGTGAGCTATCCCTTTAAAGGGACAATATTCAGAAAACACTTAACCCCACGTGACTTTACGGGCTCGTGCTCGCGTAACGCACAACAGACAGCGATTCAAGGTCGTTATCCTCATGGCGACGGTCTTTTTCGTTCTTTGCTTAATAGTTTAAAAAAGTTGGAAATACCTTTGCAGTAATATAACGTTACTTTTTTTTAAACGAACACACGGAAGCCGTCCACGCTGCTGAGAGCGATGTTTAGATGAATATGTAATAGGCTATGCTGCGTGTTTTCCTCAATAACACAAATAACGTTACACAACAAAAATGACAGCGTTGAGAAAACAGCAGCTGATCATTACGATGTTGATATGTTTGCACCAGCTCTACAATTCACTGACATGTCGACAGATGAGGTAATTAAAATTACACTGTTATAATAGTTTGATTAAAGTAGCTTAGCCTATAGGCCTTTTTTTGAGACTAGATAGCCTAGATTTGGCTATATGTGGGACAATAGTTTGAATTAAACTAAATCCCGTATTATCTTTGCATTGACATTGCAGTAGGCTACAGAATGTCTCTTTCGTCATTATCCTGAATATTATATAAACAATATTTAATGTGTCATTGAACGAATCGGAAGCGCGCGTAACGTCACATTTTGATTTTGATTTTGAACCGGCCCGATCCTTCACACAAAAACCAGTCTAGCTTCAGGCTTTCATAGGAAGTCAGGGTTAGGGTTAGGGTAGGTTAACCATAGGCTAACCCTACGTATCAAGGTGTTCACACAGTGGCAATACAAAAAGCAATTCATACAGAAAATTCTTACATTTAGATCATAAATTAATTCAATTCATTTTATTTTTGTGTAGTTGTGCTATTTTCTTTAGTTCCTTTTGTTCTTGTAGTGTCACATTTTGTCCCAAAAAAAATAAATAAACTATATAGGCCTATTCAATACATAGACCCATATTGTGACAACGTGCCCCAATAGTTTCAGACATTGATACAGCCCTTGAGGGAACTTTCCTGTGTGAAATCTTGCCCATGCAGGTCTCTTATATCTTCAATGTTGTAAGCCATGATCTATTATTTTATTTGACAATAACACAACGAAATAGTCTTCATTTCTTTAAACCTTATCCACACATCCACAGAGTCTCTTTACATGAAACTACTGTATGAGAAACGATTAGTTGAGATGCCGATGCAGCTCTATGTGGAACATAAATCTTCTTCCATATCAGTGGCTTTTACACGTGTTCCTGAAGTTGTACGTTTTCCCGAAATGCTTCACATCTGTAATTGTTTCTGGACTGACCCAACAACTGGAGCTTCCTCTGGAAGGCCTTGCCTGATGGGGAACATTAGAGGTTTTAAAGGCCCACAGGAACATTTGAGCCACAGAATTCATGTTGGACTTAACCAGAATATAAATCTTGGGTGCATCATCTAAAAGGTTTACAATTTGTGTGATGGCAGATAAAAGTACTGATAAAAAAAATAAAATAAAAATACAAGTAAAGACTGAAATAGTTCCAATCTGATGAGGAACTTGAAAAGCATATCTGATCTCATACATGTGAGTGATGTGGATTTCAGTCAGATTCTGTGCATAACACAATGTGAATGTTCTTTTAAAATTTCAAAACCGAGATCAAACCTACATCTAAAGGATCTATAAGATAGCATAAGGTTGCTCTGGTACTCTCTTCAAAAACCCACAAATCTGGAAATATGGAACATCCACATGTACATCTGCAGTTCATTATGATCTGATGCTTTGTTCAAAGGTGCTGTCATATAGTCTTTTGAAACTCCATATTGATGTGCACATTGTGTTCCATAGATTTGTTATTTGCAGCAATTATTTTTGGCTGGCAACCTCTCGGGTATCATTTTTTACATGTGGATTAGGAAACAAAGTTATTTTACGTGACTATGAAACAATTTGACAAAGCTTATAATGACAGCGTAAATGTTCTGTGAGAAAACTGGCTCAGGTCAATAGAAGAAAAAATGAAATAAACAGACGAGTGATAAAACATAAGTAAACCAAAGCCCGTCCAAAACAGGGAAGAAATGTTTTTCATTATCTAGTGAATTTTCTTCGATCTATTTTTTATTCCATCTGTATCTCTCTCTCCAACTTTTAATCCACTTTATCTCCATAGTTAATTTCTGTGTGATACCAGAATCTGGATTGTGTTCTTCAGTGCTGTCTTCTATAAGCTGCCTTTTTGCACAATATGTAATTGTTTACAGAAACATTGATCTAAACTTTACAGCCTTCACCCCCTCATCTATGATGATTTACAGTTAACAGACTAGCCCATAACATAAATCTAAACCAAACGTTGAGAAGGATGTGTCATTTTCAGTGGTGGCTTCACTGTGTGAGATATAAGTGCTCCATTTTGCACTATATTTCAAATGTTTATTTGATGCTTCAAAGGCTAAACATTTCATTCTATATATGAAGAGTTCGATGCAAAATGAAAATGAAATGAAATTTTCTTCTAGAACGATAATTTTTATCAAGCTTGTATATTTAAGTTCAGTAATTTCACTTAAATGGCAATGAATATTACCTATTAATTGTCATTTAAGTGAAATTACTGAACTTAAATATACAAGCTTGATAAAAATTATCATTCTAGAAGAAAATTTCAAATGGCACTTAGAGGCTTTTGCATCTGAACTCTTCATATATATATTTATATATATATATATATATATATTTAAAAAATGTATGGTAACACTTTACAATAAGGTCTCATTTGTTAACATTACTTTATGGATTAACTAACCTAAACTAATGAGCAATTTTGTTACAGTATTCATTAGCCTTTGTTAATGTTAAACTAAAAAATATTGCTTTAAATTAAAAAAGTAATCAGGTTTCTAATTAGTTACAGTTTTTTCAAATCGCTTACACACAATTTCTGAAACTATTTCTTGAAACTCTACACACCAAACTGTGTTTAGAGTTTTGTAAAAAGTTTGTTTTTCACTTGCAAACTGAGTGTAAAGTGTATAATGTGCTTGTAGTTTTGCAGACTTGGTCTGAAGATTTGGTACATGAGTGAATGGTTTCACTGAGTGAGCCTCAAGTTCCACTTTTAGTGTCAAAGCAATTTGAAAAAACTGTAATACAATGAAGGAGAATAGGAGATTGGTTTAATCATCATAAACTCAAAATAGTATGTTATCTGAACCATATTAATTATCTAAGTTGATTTGACAGAAGAAAATAAGTTGTGATAAATCATGAAAATACATTTTTACAGTGTAGTTGATAAAAATGTTCATGTTAGTTCAGAGTGAATTAACTAATGTTAACAGATGTTAGTGTTAATGTTAGTGTGTGTGTGTGTGTGTGTGTGTGTGTGTGTGTGTGTGTGTAATAATCATGCTTCGACTCAGAAAATCCTATTCTAACATGATTCCATCTCTGTCATTCCTTCAAATAAAAGCAGAGATTAATTTAGACCTGTTAGTATTCATAGCAATAAGAGTTCATATTCCTCCCTCCACATAATACAAACCCAAATAGCTTTAGCTTTTATAAATACAAAGGAAGAGATGCTGTACAAATGTACATCATATTTTAGACCGATGAATCCTTGGTCTTTTTGACTGATCCTTGGAAGTTTTGCTGCAATATCCCATATTATCTCTGTTTAGTTGTGCCACAGTGAAAACGTTCTTTTCTTTTGACAGACAGAACCTTCTTTAGACTCTACAGTAAAAGTCTGTAGCTCAATTACAGCTCATATAACTACAATAATTACATTATTGAACTTCTCCCATACAATAAGGCAGTCACTGTCCTGTACAGTCAAGGCCTGTATATGAGACTTAGCAGAACAGCTGGGAATCAAGACTAAAGTTAATTCTTATCATCTAAACTGAACTGAAGGCATTTGAGAGCCAGAGGGGCGACTAAAAAACGTTTTCGTTCCATGTGATATCAATTGAAATGTTAGTAATTCAATAAGCTATCAGTGGGCAGGGCGCGTGAGTCTAAGGCGTAAAGTTAAGTGAATGAGAAGGTCTTTTGTCTGCAACACCGGTACCTAAAAACCGGACTTATGTGGATCGTTTTAATAATAAAAAAATATAAACTATGTATCAGCCAATAATCGATAAAAACATTTATTTTCACTATAGGCCATCAGCTGATTTTTTACAAAACAGCCGATGATCAGGGATGATTTTATCCTGTCAATCAAAAGAAAATTAGTCAGATTTCAAATGTGTGTGAAGAAAATGTCTTAGAAAATTACGCATTAACAGTTAAAAAATAGTGACGTTAAATCAGGCTCTATTTGACCCTGAATCACCCGTAGTTCAGTCCAGGTTTGCCAGGGTTTTCCCTACAACAAACTTCCATTTGGAAAATAAATACGATGGAAGTCAATTGGGACCATTGACATTCTTTTGGGTTCAAATGAAGAAATAAATTCATACAGGTTTGGAACAACTTGAGTATGAGTAAATTATGCACGAAAACTCTGTATCGGCAGATATCATACTAATAATCTGCTATCGGTTTCGGCTGAGAGATTTAGTATCGGTGCATCTAAACACGTTTGCCGTATTCATACAATTCTTACAATCCAATATTTTTTTCATGGTTTAATTAAAATATATATATATATATTTTTACACAGACACACAATATAAACAGAAGAAAAATCTGCATGGCCGTGAAGATATTAATATAAAAATGTATATATTGAAAAGTGAATAAATAAATAAATAAGTCATTAAATAAATTGGACATTATTGGATATTAATTAAGCGAGAATGTTTCATAAGTGCTGATTAACAGCGAGAGATAGGTTGGACCTGTGTCACCCTCACTATCTTAATCTCTACATCCTCGAATAGTCGAATAGAGACATGACACTAGTAGTGTCCTTTCCATTCTAAGACAGGGAGTATGACTTTCATTAAGAGTATGAAAGAGCCTCAGTCTTGTCTCTGTCAGGACATTCCAGATAATTACTGTCTGAGAAGGTCCTCTGTTCCTGCTTCAGTGTGACCTCAGGCCCAGCGGTCAGTGCTGCTGAACCACCTGTAGAAGTGCTGTGAGAAACACTGTTCTTAAAATATACACTCTATCAAATATATGCTTAGAGTCAAACCACGTCTAGAAGAACAACCTGGAAAAACTGCACTTACTCGTAAAACTGTTATAGGAACATTTTAGATTTTAAGGAACCCTGTGTTTTAATATAATTAATAAATATAATCTATTTTATTATAAAATATAAAGTATAATAATATATTTTAGTTTATACTTATAGTCAATAGTTTTATATAGTAATGTTGTTTCTCATTATGCAAATGTTTTTTAATCTATCCCCTTTTTTAAAAAAAATACATTTTGTTTCAATTTGATTAGTTTTGGAACTGATTTGGTTTGGTTCAGTGTTTAAACTTTAGACTTCTTTATTGCAGAATTTGTGAAATATTTATTAAGGACAATAATGGGAAATCCACTTGTAAAGTGAGTGTTCGCTGTTGCACTTTATAATACTGATGCCTATATTGGCTATTTGATATGGTCCAGATAAATAATTTAGTGCAAAGATTAACCTCTCAGGAGTTTGAGAATTCAAATCTTTACATTAAATTAAAGCTAGGGTTTTCATGAAGACAAAGGTTTTATTAAAAATGTGATTTTACTAAAACAATAAATACAGGAACAGACAGAAGGTTTAACAGCGCGTGTGTGAAACAGGTAGCCTAGAAATCTAGACGCACCCTAGCGGCAGCAAGTTTTATTTTGCAGCCAGTGTCGTCTAGCAACTCTCCGTTGGCTTGCGAGCTGGAAAAACCAAACTCTAGTCAGGCCAATCACATCGTGTATAGAGTCGGTGGGCGGGCTTAGCATAATGACAGCAGAGCTTGACGAGTCACGACTGTTCCGTGTGAATTCCTTGCTACTTAAAAACAAAGAAGGTGGCTGGTGCTGCTGGCGAACAGCGGCCTTTCAAATCGGCTTTGGCCGCGACTCTGGAAAGAGTTAAGCTTTTCTTTGAGAAAATAACAAAGAACAGAACTGAAGTCGCTCCAAGTCAGTTGGTTGTAGCGCTATCCTATTGCGTGCAGAGAGAATTTGATAGACAACCGTTTATCCCACCCTTCGGATTGAACCCTACCAATGGTGTGTTCCCAGACCCAACATCTTGATGTGGGTCTGGCTTGTCAGGCTATGAAACACACACAACACGCAAACATCTACCGTCAACTGAAGACTGAACAAATAGCCGGTGGGACGAGGGAATCCGGTGGAGCCGTAGGGCCGAGGGTGTCTGGTGGGGCCGAGGGTGTCTGGTGGAGCCGACGAGCAGAGACGGAGCAAGGTGATCTGAGGCCGGAGGTGGAGCCAAATCCACTCACTCAGGCGCTGATGGTGGTTGCAGGACCTTGAGAGGCTCGACGTGACTGCTTGGCATTACAGGAGATGGCGAAGGGCTGCAAAACTCCAGAAGAGGAGTTGGCTGGAGGACTGGCTGAGCAGGGCGGTGACGGAGGTAGATAGAGATTTGACAGGGTTGACGGTATAACAATACATTGTTCATGCAGGTGTCTGTGCTGTCTAGAAACAGCGATGAAGGTTCAGATGAAACAGATAAAGAGTCCATTGTGATGTCCAGAAACAGCAATAAAAAAACAGAAATGGGGTGGGAGATGTTACCATCTGCAAGTCCTCAGTCTACATTTCCACCAATATAGCCTCGGCCACCGCTGTCGTGGGCTCACAGCCCTGGTCCGACTCACTGGGGGGCTCCTCTTCCAGTCCGCACTGACCTCTCATCTTCGGGCACTGGCTTTACATCTGCGGTGGGCCCACAAGTTTCCTCCGTGGTCGATGGTGGTGGAATGCACTCTGGATCAGGCTGTGTTCTGGAACATGATGATGGCATCCCTCCAGTTCAGTTCATAGGTGACTGGGAGGTCCACGGGCCGGTGATGGTAATTCCCCAATCCAGAACAGTGACTTCAGGGTCTCGTTGTCAAAGGGGCTGGTGACGGCAAGACGGCAGAAGTTCTCAGTGAACATCAAAAAATCGTGGCTCTCCTGAGCAGCAAACCCGGCTGCATATTCCATTTTGATTCATCTGTCACGAAGATGAAGATGATGAAGACGAAGGTACACAGGATACAATATGAAGTGATTTTAATAAAACAATACAGGAAAAGTTTTTTTGATAAAGGTGTCTGCACTTATTTGTGGCTGTGGGGGAATATCAGGCAAGCCTCTGTCAAACTCATCCTTAATTCCATAGATAATCTACTTGTTTTCAAAATGTTCCACTTTTAACCCAGCTGAAACCTAATACGCAGCTCATGTGAATGGATATTTTATTGCGGAATCTCTTGAAACGGACTAAGATCAATCTAAAGAGAGCAATCAGGGGCTCTTGAAACACACATCATGATGTCATCACTCCTGTTTCCGTCTGAAGATAAAGTTAACTAACCGATTCTTGCTGACAGACCCAGTCAGCACTATGTTTCGTTCCATTTTTCTTGTCTGTGTCTTAGTAATTGAGATCTCCATGCAACATGCACTGTAATTACATCATATACTTTTTTGATCAGCTATTTTGGTTATGGTTCTTGGTCTGTGAGGAAATGACCTAACCACAAATGTCTAAATGACAAATTACAATTTCCATACATACATACATACAGACATACATACATATTTTATTCAGTTTAACATGAAATAAAAAAAATACTAGATTCTATTTTTTATTTTAGTGTTCTATAGTAAATAGATGTGTTCAACACTGGTATGTACATTATAGCAGATTCATAATTACTCCTGTAGTACTAGGATAAAACTTTTCAAAGCAAAGAAACCAATGTAATTCCTTCAATGGTTTGTGGTGGAATGTTTGGAGAGAGCGTCAACATTTAGAACATGGAAGAATAGTACCCATTTTTGTCTCTTTTTGTGCTCTTATTCAATTAGAGATCAGTAGAACTACTGGTTCTAGTGCTTAATTCAATCATCTCATTAGACATCAGAGGCCCTACCCATCTCATGTGAATTCAATTACAGATTTATATGAGACTCCCTCTCAAGCACCTCCATACTCATACAACTTTAGAATGACAAGAACGTATTTTGTAATGTGGCCATTTGTTTCCAGCATCATTATAATTCATGTGGATCACTTGCTATTTTGTTCATAAATGCAAAAATATTAATTTAGAACATTTTGCAAAATCATTGTAACTCTTTTAATTTTTTAATGCTATTAAAATTTGACATTTTAATAGCATTGAATCTTTTTGTGTGTGTTACAAAGAAGTACAGAAGAGATTGTTCATATCCCTCCTTCCAAAAATGTGATTGGGGAATACTGAAAGATTTGGTTGAGGTGCCAGGAGTTTTTTGCCCCCTTTGCTTTCACAAATTTGTATTGATGGGCTTCGAGGGATGTGATCTGGTCTTTTTAGGCTATATTCCCCCTTTCATTTCTTGAACTAGACAAGAAGGTCAAAAATAATTTTTTCAAAATTAAATTAGTTACACAAAACACATTTTTGTTGACGGATATTAGGTCATCAAATTGTGACTAGGCTAACTTAGGCTATTTTCTATGGGGAAGATTTGATCAAATAATCTGTTTTGTTGTTGTGTAAACTTAACTTAAACATATCTTGTACTTCTCCAATGGTAGAGCCACAGATATTCATATCTTTCAATAATAAGACCATCTCTGGAAGATGTAAGAGCCTTCCCAGACAGCAGTGTCGGCCCAGATCCGGCCCACATCTGGGCTGTGTTGAGTCCACGTGTACTAGATGTGGGCCGGATCTGGGCAGACACTTTGTTGCTGACACTACTGTTGCTCATTCCTGTTGCCAGATCTTGCTAGCGAAAAGTGAAGAACACGTTCATGATAAACCGAGATGAGAATCCCAATCCTTTATATTGAAAACGAGACCAAAATAACGCACCCCACACCACCCACTTTAAAATCCACCCACTTTAATATCCTCATAAATTTCAACGCTTTATGAACCAAACCCAAACAACAAGCCAAAACATTATAATAAGTGGACATGGCAACACATTAAGAGCACACTCCGTAAAGCAGCCTTTTTACAAGAATAACATGACGCCTCTTAAATAGTTATTTAGTTAAAATTGCAGAACATTACGAGTCTTTGTAATGTTACTTTTGTCAAAAATTGTGGATATCAGATGGCCAGATGCCAGAACTTTACCATGTTGTCATTCATCACAATTTCAGGAGTGAGTCGTGTTCTGTACACACAAAACGATAGCTATAGTTTAGAGGATTCACTCCTGTATTTAAATGCAGTTGTCACTCCTGAAACGTTACAGTGTGTATGTGGCCATATTAATGCATGAATACCCCATCTTATAGAACTTGTGGAATGCCCAGGAAATCTTATAGCATAGATTAAAAAAAAATGTGTTGATGTGTTTCTATTCAAAAAGATGTAGGCCTATTTGGAGACACCACATATAGCCTATCCCTCATCTATACTTAAAATTTATGTGTGACAAAATGGACGCGGAGTCTCCAGCAGAAGTGTCCGTCACTACATGAAAGCTCAGCCGAGCGCACGTACAGCATACATACGCCAGTGGAAATTGTACTATTCGTGTGAGAAAATGTGAAATTGTTGGATTGTTTTGAATGCAAAAGCACAGCTCTGAATCATTCAACTGTTCTCTGCTGCAGTTTTGCTGAGATGGATGCCATTATTCAGCTGTAGCTGTCAGAGCTGCATGCATTCACTATTGTGTTAGTTATTTGGATGGCTTGTGATATATATGATTAAATATGGACATTTGATTAATACATATGCAAACTTTATTAAAAACATGCAAACAAAAGACTCGAGACATCTGTGACCTCAGATTGGTGGTGGTCATGACAGTGTTTTCACCCATGCAACTCATTTGTAATTGGTTAAGCTGATGGTGTTACAACTCAAAATGCAACTTTTCCCTAACTGAATACCAACTAGCCCAGTGACGCCCACAACAGTGATTCAATTGAAATAGTCAAGTCACCTTTATTTAAATAGAGCTTTATAGCATACAGATTCAAAGCACAAATCAGTAATAAACAGAAAAATAATTATGCAAACCATCAAATATGAGAGACAAATTTAAATTTGGCAGACCAACAGCAGAAGGCAGTGTTATTATTCAGGTAAGTTCATGTTGATTCAGTTCAGTTCAATAACTGTGTAAAGTTCATCAATTAGCTTATGACATGAGTTAAATTTAGCTAAGCAGTCATTATTTAGCTTGAGTCAGTTCGATGTTGATTCAATTTATATCAATGACAAAGTCCATGTTGGAAATGCATAATGAAACGAATAAATATAGTAATCGTGCACAATTACAAAACATGTTTTTTTTTTTAAATCAGACTTTTTACTTTTATTTATATTTAGGCATAATAAACAATGTTTTCGGTTATTATTAATTAAACACTAATTTACACTAACATTGTTCAACATCATTTAACAGAAAATTGAACCATTTGACTGAATAGGCTAATGATTATTTTCTCAAACATTTTCGTTTTAAAATAATGCGTGGCCTATGTGTATGAAGGCCGTTCAATGTTTGCTTGCTCCGTTTTCGAGCTATTCTGTCAGTTGCGTCTTAAATTAGGCTACATTAATGTCATGCGTTGTGTTTCTCACGTGTTAGTTCGAGGGAAAAGCTCTTGTGCCCCACGTTCTGACCTCTTATCACGACAGGACCAGTGGACACCAGGACATCATCCTCCGTTCATGCATTTCTCTCTCTCTCTCTCCTCTTAACCTTAAAGACGCTTTAGCATTTGCTTTTGCCTAGTCTCTGGAAAACATCTGAATCATTTTAACCAACTCCAGCTGTCGCCCTGCCTGGTGTGTGTGTGTGTGTGTATGAGAAAGTGCATGGCCGTCTGTGAATGAGAGGAGGCTCGAGCGAGGGTGACGTTTAGATTTACCAAAAAAAAAAAAAGTTCGGATATTTTTGCGTCTGTTTGTTCTCGGTATGAACGCAGATACGTGCGTCTCATACTGCGATATGACCTCCATGGACTCATATTATCCCCCATCGTCAGGGCAAGGAAGAGTCCAGCAGGCCAACCCTTACAGGACGTTCCAGCCGAGCGACTCCAAATACAGTCCCACTTTTCTGCCCGCCAAAGGTCAAGCTTACGGGGACAAGCCGAGGAGTCCCTTCCAGCAGGAGTGTCCTTCACTGGAGGAGAGCTCAGCCGAGAGCCCGTACAGCAAGTATCATCTGTTCATGCAGAGACCCACATGCAAAACTCCCACTGAAGACAGCAAACTACAGGACGGCGCGCTCATCTCTTGCTATGGTGAGTGGCATCATGCAGATTTCATTTATCAGGAGCCTAGATATCTCCAGAAATTGGCTACAATTAACATAATTCAATTTCCAACTTATGTTTACGATGTCAGTGTATTTTGATCATTGTTCTGTATCAGGACATCTCCAGGTTGGTTGAGAGTAAAAGGAGGCCTTTAATGAGTAGCTTTATAAGCTTCAATTTGTTCTTGTTCTAGTTCATATGCACTTCTCACTCGATACAAATTACGGTAGGCTAACACTTTATTTTAAGGTGACGTAGTTACACGTTTTACTTAGCCTAGTGACAGTAAATAATGCATAACCCTAAACTAAACCCTACCCCTAACTGCAACTCTAGTAAGTAGCCTACATGTAGTTAATTACTATTACTCATACTTATTTGAGTAATGTAACTACGTCACGTTAAAATAAAGTTTTCCCAAAATTAGGCTACGTTTTACATGCTTTACATTTTTAAGTAAAATCAAAGTCACAAGTTATTTTTGCACTTTTCGACCACTTTTTAAATTATTGATAAAGAAAGTTTATTTTACTTAATTACTTTAGTTATTTAGCCAGAATGACTGTTAAATAAACTTGAAAGATCATATCCCAAACTTAAAGTATCCGCAAAAATATAGCCTTGCGCAGCCGTCTAATTCATATAGCCTAATCGTAAAAATGTGTAAGATGTTTGTTAATAATACTAGGCTACTTTAATAATAATAATAAATAATAATCCACATTATTTGTTGTTGCATTTATTAAATCGAATTAAAGATTTGTATTAAACTCACAATTTTTGTTTGTTTTAGGATAATAGGCCTATAGCTAATTATGACTTTTCTGCTTAACGCAATGAACTGCAAACGAGGAAGCGTAAATTCACTTAATAAATGTTAAACATAATTAGGTCTGGTTCATTTATTAATTCGTGTATTAGGCAATAGACTTTGCCTTATCAACAGAGTGATTTATCGGCATCGTTCAGGCACTTTCTGAAGGCTGTCGCCTATTTAAATCCACACTCATTCTCGCCTGCTATTTGTCAGATCTAATATTTTTATGTCGACCATACAGACGTTGCCGAAAATTAAAATGTTCTTATAAAAATTGTATGGTGATTGTCTCATAAACAATCAAAGCAGAAGTCACGAACAGACATACAGATGTTGCCATATGCACAAAACGAATAAAAGGATTATCATCGTCTTCTGACTTTCAAACAGTGGCATGAAAATCCATCTTTGTGGTTGTAAATCAGGCAAGGGCTATTTACGATGCCTGATCTCAGGCCAGTGAAAATAGACACCGACTGTATCGTCAAGCTATATAAATATTACAATTTCTGAACTGTCTGTTTATGACGACAACACACACACACACACACACACAAAAGAAAAAAATGAACGGCCTGTTTTGACGTGATTTAATAAATAGGCTACATACAGAATTGGCCTTATAACATTATGTAGGCTACCTAACTTTACCCGTTGTCTGCAGGACCTTTAAAATGTATCTTATATTTGATTAAATTTTACAAATGCTTTAAAAAGAATGATACTGGGATTCATTCTATCGAAAGTCATTGGGAAATTTGCATGCACCCAGATTATTATTAGGAATCCCCTTTAAATAAATAAATAAACAAACAAAAAATGCTATATTATGCAGCCAAGCTTTCACTCTTATTGTTATTCAAGAGCTCTTTTTGCATATATACAATGTTTATTGTCTTCTGTAATAATATTCAGATTTGAAGAAAAAAACAATAACATAGGACAGGCTAAAATAATGATCAGATCTTAAACTTTCTTAAGCATACAGTTCACTGTATTTTGCAATCATTGCTACCAGGTGTTTGAATAAATGGATTAATTAAAAATAAAAATAAACAAAATCATTAGGCTATTTGTAAATGAAAAATATGTTGTACAAAGATCATTACAGTCCAACTGGAAATAATACTTTAATATTTTCAGCAACAAAAAAATAGGTTGTCAAATAGTCAGCAGGCCTGAAGATACAGTCTGAGATAATCACCAATAAATCCTTTCATGGGCATATTATGATGCACAGACACAGACAGTGCCACTTATAGAGCGTTTCTGTGGTTTGAGGAGAATGAACACTGGTTCCCACACATGGTCTGTGCTGTAGATGTCAAGGCTAAGATCAAGCCTGACTGACCAGCCGGAGAACATCGGGAAGCCCAAAATCACGTTTCATCCACTATTCAACACAGAGGGAAGTATGTGCTCTGACTCTAGTGTGGGTTGTAAAGTTGTTATGTGATTAGATCCAAAATATAAGAGAGTGGTTTGCTCTTTCCAGCCAATCAGAACCCAGTAAAACTAGAGTCAGTAACAAAGGGGGTTCGTCACGGGTGTGAACTGTTAAAAACAATAAGAATGCAATATTTCTAATTAAACCTTGCACATGACTTGAGTATAGTTATTGAGACTATTTACCAGGGTTAATCCTTAACAAATGCTGTAATCTCACAGTGCATTTAAAATCAGTTTTAATGTGGATACATTATTGGAAATATACCACAGCAAAGCATGAAACCAAAAACCCTGAGTAATTCCTGCCCTGCATGCAGCAGTATGGGAGTAGGGCATCATTCAGAGGCAGATGTGTGCTATGGATTCTCAGAGATATCATTCACGCGTTTATGCACGGCACCATCAGTGCCACTGGGAGGCCTCAAAGTTCAAGTCCTGACTGGTTTACATAACCTTTCCTTGCAAAATGACATGTGCAAATAAACCAGCATTGAGATATTAAGTCGACTATTAAGTATCTAGCGAGACTTGAAGGTTTTACACGTATGATTACACATGGTTTGGTAGTTAATTGTGTGGATAACAGACTTCAGAGGTGTGGCATCATGGACAAAATATTTAATGTGAGAGAATAAAGTGTGTGCTGCTTATCCTTGCCACCAAATTCTGCCGTAATACTCGATATTCAAGCAGAACTGGATGAAATATCAGTCAACAATCTGACTTGTGATGCAGTCTTTTTATCCATCCATCACCTTGCCACTGGTGCCTTTTGGCTTCCTTACAGTTGGGGACACTTAATAATTAGCAATATTACTGATATGACTGCACTGACACTATATTGGATGAGAACTGATCTGGATGATGACCAGTTTTTTCTCCAGAGCTGCTTTATAGATGAATTGAACATTATTCATGAACTTTACACTTTAATGGAACTGAATCAACACTGAACATATCAACATGCACAAAAACCTATTAAAACCATATATATAGATTTATTTTAATACCATGGCCTAGACTGTACAGGTTGATGTAAAAATTCAGCCATGCGTAAAATAGGCTACCTACTCTTCAATGCATGCCATGAAGAGAATGTTTACATCCTCGCCATCAGCTATTTTAAATTCTAGTGAGCTTACGGGAGTGAAATCCTGGAGACAGAAACCTGGCTCAGTTCTGCGGTATGGAAGTCATGTGTGAGGTCATTTTTCAGGAGCTCAGATTTAACGGAAACACTGTCCTGGTTTCCCACAGAATCCACATTCCTGTGCGGCTTTCAGGCATTGATCTTCTCACAGGAACATCTGGAAGTTTTGCTTCTGCACAGATACCTGTATCTTCAACATACATAGAGTCAATTTTCCTCAGAATTAAAAGTTTAAATGCTCAATGAATTGCTTAACATTTTACAATTGGAGGCCAAATGGTAGAACTTGTATTAAAAATAAAGGTTCCTTATTGGCATGTATATATCAGGCCTTTCCTAACTGAGCATGCAACACAACTTCTCGTCCAGGCCCTGGTCATTTCTAGGCTTGATTACTGCAATGCTCTTCTGGCTGGACTTCCATCATGTGCAACTAAACCTCTACAAATGATCCAGAATGCTGCAGCCCGTCTTGTCTTCAACGAGCCCAAAAGGGCCCACGTCACTCCTCTGTTCATCTCTCTGCACTGGCTACCACTCGCTGCTCGCATCAAGTTCAAGGTGTTGACGCTTGCTTACAGATTGACCACTGCTTCAGCTCCCTCCTACTTCCACTCACTACTTCAAGTCTACATCCCTACCAGAAGCCTACGATCGGTCAATGAGCGGCGGCTTGTGGTACCGTCACAGCGGGGCACAAAATCACTCTCCAGAACATTCTCATTCACGGTTCCATGCTGGTGGAATGATCTCCCCACCCTCATCCGGAATGCAGAATCCTTGACAGCATTCAAAAGACAACTGAAAACTCATCTCTTCCGGGAGCACTTAACATAAAAAAAAAATAATAAAAAATAAAAAAAAATAATACAAAAAATAAAAAAATAAAAAAAAAATCCTTCCCTTTTCCTTTAAATCCTCGCTTGCCTGGCTCATGCTACTCTGAGCTATGTCTGAACTTTGTATTTTGAGCACTTCTTGCGTTGTTTCTGCCTCTTCACGATGACTCGCTTGGTTTAGTCCTCAGTTGTAAGTCGCTTTGGATAAAAGCGTCTGCTAAATGACTAAATGTAAATGTAAATGTAAATGTATATGTTTCCATGAAGAACCTTTAATATCCATGGAACCTTTCCACTGCACAAAACACTGTTTATTGTGGAAAGGGTTCTTTAGATTCTTAACATGTTCTTCACATTAATTACGTTAATGTGCATTGTTAAGTTATTTTAAGCATTGTTCATTGGGGAATCCAGAATGGTTCTTCCATGGCGTCGCTGCAAAAAAAAAACTTTTGGAACCTTTTATTTTAAGTGTAACTTGTTGCTTTTGCATCAGAGTATAACATATCAAATTTGCTCATTTGCTCATGATAATCTTGGATTGAATGGCATTATTCATTATTAAATAACATGAATGTCACTGGATGACACTGTTTTTGTTGATTTACAGTGTGATTTATCTGGAGCTGACCCAAACCATCAGGTTCTATAAAGCTGTGGTGTCCTGCGGTTTTACAGCTAGTTCAATTACACTGATGTTTTTCTCCTTGTTTCTTGCAGTGATTAAATTGCCGCTAGTAAGAATCTGACCTCGACTCCTTCAGGATGGAGTCCGGGTTCTCAAGGGAGTGTTTTGCCTTGGTGTGAATTGATTTTCAAAAGAGGTATTACTGTAAACACCGGTTTACAGAAAAGAGAACTCTAGTATATGTTTCTAGGCTGGAGGGCTTTTGCAATAACAATATCAGTACTGAAGTAGTTGTGTAAAAGATGTGATTTTTACATTATTAAATTAGTTTCCAGAGGGGCAATTTGCTAGTATGTCCTCGGGAAAATAACGTCCTTTAAAAATTAAATGGTCTTTATTAGCATATTTGGTTGCATGAAGAACGTTTAACATTCATGGAACCTTTCCATTCCATTTTATAGCGGAAGAGGGTTCTTTAGATTTCTAAAATGTCACTCTGAGAAAAGAAAAAAAAGGTTATTTTAAAAACTTTTCACTAAAAGTTTTTTTGGGGAAACAAAAATGGTTCTTCCATTGCGTAAACATCCTTTTGGAACCTTAATTTTTAAGAGTGTATCGTCTTAATAATAAAGATTCTTACTGGCATTGATGGTTCCGTGAAGAACCTTTAACAGCCATGGAACATTTCCATTGCACAAAAGCCTTTTCAAGAATAACCATTTTTTGTTAACCATCAACGTTCTTGATGGAAATTCTTTACACTAAAAAAAAAAAATGTTAAGAACTGTTGAAAGAAAAATTCTTTGAGGAACCCCATTTGGAACCTTTATTTTGGATGTGAGCATGTAGGTTTGATTGTAGTTATTCTTGTAGCTATATAGCCTAGTGCCAACAAAGCCATGCAAGATTCATGGGTTTGATTCCCAGGGAATGCATGAACTTGATGAATTGTAAATCTTAAAGGGTACTTCACCGCTGGCAAAATGAGCTTTCAATAAAAACTTGTCTGTCTGTACAGTAGAAAGCCTAGCTGACTAGAGAAAACAGAGAAAAAAGGCTGCTGTCTTTCCTTTTGCCATAGGAAAACTTCAACACCCATAATGCACTGGGCATGTTGCTGTCCAATACCACTCCCACCAGTCTACTATGGATGCGCTTATACCAGAGTCAAATACTGCCTTGCCTTAGTAGGAAATACTTCTTAGCAAACTTTTAGTCATAATGCTGTTGACTTGTATTGTTCCCGGGTGCAACAATTCAAAGAGTTAATGTTTAGCGGGAGTGAGTTTCTTTCAGTTTCCAGTAAAAGATCCAGCGTTTTCTAGCCAGCGCTGCACAGAATCATAAGCATTGAGTAAATAAATCTGAAAAACCTTTGTGTTTGTAGTTAACATTTCAAACTAGATGACCACGAGCTGTTTTAGGCCAAACGGAGGTGGAAAACAAGTAAACTTTGTTCATTTACATGTACCACTGACATTGTAACAATATAAAGCGGGTTGAAAATCAGTGAAGTTACACTTTGAATGCAATATAAGTTGCTTTGGATAAAGCATCTGCTAAATGCATAAATGTAATGTAATGTTCAGTGGATTTGGGCCTGATGCCCTCTCCGGTTAGATCTTCAGGAGGTGATCAGGAACTTTAGTGAGCCGCGAGGAAAATATTTCATCTACTAAAGAGGACTGTCTCTGACTTATGTGCTGTAAGTGACTGTGGCTAAAGACATCTGGTAAATGACAAGTAACTATTGTGCAATGCAGCTAAGAGGGGGGGGGGGGGGGGGGGGGTGTTATACATCAAGTGGAAATCAGTTTAAAAAAATGAAGGTTACACTTTATTTTAAGGTGTCCTTGTTACAGTGTAATTATATATTTAAGTACTGAGTAATATAATACATGTACATAGGGTTAGGGTAGGATTAGGATTTGGTTTAGGGTTAGTTGCATGTAATTATGCATAATTTACTGTTACGGTAAGTACATGTAACAAGGACACCGTAAAATAAAGTGTTACCAATCTTTTCAAGAACTGTATCTGATAAAATGTATATCTCCGTGACATTGGTTAGATTGTGTGTTCTATATGGCAAGCAGAAAAAACACAGAGCATTGCTAAAATCCCCAAACATTTGGCCAGTGATCAACCCAGACTATTGCTGTCAATGCGGAAATAGCAGCCAAAACCAAGGAGCTTTGGCTTTAAAATGCTAAACATGCAATGGCACTGTTTAAAAAAATTTGCTGTTACGCAGATTCAGCACAACATGGGCTGCAACGCCAAGGAAAGACAGCAGGGTGGGGTTGACTCATTACAGCAATTGTGATTATTTCTCTGCCAAACACAGAGACAGAGCAACAGTTATCGCAAAATATGATTACATTTTAATACTCTAATGTAATACTCTAAACAAAGTATGAAATGAACAAACCATTTGAAAAGTTTCAGAGTGAAAATTATTTATATAAATCATAAATAATGACTAAGTTTTAGTTTAAAGTTAGACTGTAACAATATGCAACAGTGTGAGTGAGGAGCATGAGATGAAACAAAGAAAAACACAAAGAAAAATTAAGGTTAATATCACTTGTGAACAGAATATTTGATCTCAGATTATATCAGGTGTCTTTATGCACAAAAAAAAATTTCAATGCACTTATTTTGTTCATGATGTATTGTAAAATGCGTTTGAGATGGGATAAGGATTTAAAAAAGAGTCAATACTGTAATCATAGATGTAATTTCATAAATTAATTACATGCAGGTATTTTTTTAAATACATGTACAATTTAAAAATTTGTATGTTCATTTAAATGATACTCCATAGAAAAAAGATTTATGTATTTGAATATAAAATATAAGATTTCCATCCATTTGGATTATACGGTTTTAACTTAAACTAATAAACTTAATGTGATGCAAATTTGTCAGTCGTACATACATGAAACAGATAGATTTCTGTAATGGTACTAACAAACTAATGTGTTTTAAAAACACAATAACCAGGTTATATATCATAAGTAAATCCATTTTTTTTGGATCCATCTCTTACATTATAACTAACTGAACACCTTAACCATCTTTGTATTTTTAAACTGAACAAATTTGAATCATTTTCAGGGACCAGATTTATGCTGATTCTAAGCAATAAAAAAAAATGCATTTTGAAAATACGATTATTTAAATAAAATGCATTTAATTATAAACTATAAATTTTTTTAAATAAATTTAATAAATTAAAAAAAAAAAAAAAAATTTGAGTGCAGAAATCTTACCTGTTTAATTTGTTTATGACTGACAAATAAGCATCAAATTTTAGTTTTTTTTTGTTTTGTTATTTTAAGACATTTTATATGCAATTCAAATACATAAAATGTAAATGTAGGCCTTTTTTGAGTGTAGTAGTTAAATACACTTAATGTCATTTTAATAGTTTTATTGTGCATCATTTCCAATCAAGCTGTAATTTGATCAAATTCTGTGTGAAAACGAACTAATTGGGTTCATGTGGAATACATAAAATGCTATCTATGAAATTGGAGCAATACAAAAGAGTCTTCCATTTTATAATGTAAAATGTAGAATGTCAATGTATACGTAGGCCTAATACTATTAAACATTTGACTTATGAATACATCCTGCAAAATACATCAAGAGATAAAATGAACGGACAACACACTGCTTGTGTGGTTGACTGGCTCAAACATAAGCAGAAAAAAGTTTCTAACGAGACTAGTATAAATATCACTAGTATAACTTTAACAGTTGTAAAGATGGTGTAACTGAGAGCCTCAGTGCAGTGTGCATTGAACAGGCATGATGTGATTATTTCCTTACAATCTGGGCATCTTTATACTTTCACCAAGATACTGATCCAGGCATCCAACCAGAAAACATATTTCATCTGAGATAAAGAAAGGCTTGTTGCACATTAGAGGGCTTTGAAATGTAAGGTGACAACAGAACCCTCTTTATCTTGAAATAAAGAATATTTGTATCGGAGTAGATGAGTGTGACGGTTATGTTCTCTTTGAGATTCATTTGTTCCCTATTTTCCCGCTCATCATTTGTTGCCATGTTTTTTGTAGTTATTCACCTGTGTCCTGTTAATTATCTCATTTCACCTGTCTATTTAAACCTGTGGTTTTGTCAGTCCTTGTCTGTGTGAAAGTTGGTTTGTTTAGCGGTTCTACTGTATATTTTCATTGTATGTTTAGTAAAATAAAAACTGTTGAAATCAATATACTTGCCACATTTTCCTTGGTTAACTGTGACAGATGGTTATTGTGAATGTTGTGTTCTCATGTTTACTTCAGATGTAATGGGTTGAGAAACAGGTTAACTTCAGTCCTTCCAGAAATTATTTTGTGATTGTTGCGGGCAAAAATCCTTGATTATGAATGGCTGCTCAACACAACATTTTTCAACTTTCTGCTAAGATATATGTGACTTTTTTTGTTATGAAATCATGCAAGCACAGCATATTTTGCTTGGAAATCTGCAATTTATGCGGCAAAAGTTTGGCGTATTTGAAAAAATACGTCCATAATCAGACTTTGGCTGATTATGCATTGAATTATGCGATTGCATAATCACGTTTTTCTGGAGGGACTGGTTAACGTAAAGCCTCTTTCTCCTCAATATTTTACACAAACACTAAAGCCACGGTTAATTCATTGAAATATGTCTGTTTCCAGGTAAAGATGGCACTGGACTGACAGACACAGAGATGCCTCAGTCTGCTGACCCTACAGGTATGGATGGGAGTTACATCAATCTGAAAGACACCGGGGTCAAAGGTCAAGCAGAACGCCCTGAGCTCGGCAGTCCTCTAGACAAGTGTGAGGCTGAGAGCAATAAAGGCAAGAAGAGACGGAACCGCACCACCTTCACGAGCTATCAGCTGGAGGAGCTGGAGAAGGTCTTCCAGAAGACACACTACCCAGATGTGTACGCCCGCGAACAGCTGGCCCTCAGGACGGACCTCACAGAGGCACGGGTGCAGGTAGGCCCGCTCGTCCCGCCTGTCAAAGAACTTGATCGTATTGCTTTGGAAATGACATTCGAATATATTTGAGATTCAGACACACTTCAAAAGAAGTTAGAAATAAATTTTCAAGATACAACATTCGCAGCTGGTTGTGAGTTACTACAAAAATAATGATTCAGGAGCTGTTTACATGACACCATTTTTAAAAATGGCAAACCTTTTTTATGTGTTTCAGAGTGCACTTTTTTAACTAAATATACTGATATTATCTCAATGTAAACTACAAAAACGTGAACATTTTGAAAAAGTATAATGTTATTATGTTTCTGTGACATCGCCGACTACTGGCCTGACAGCAGAATACGCCGTTTAGTCATTTTTACGGATCCATGTGAGCGGGATTGTTTTACAACGGTACGTGACAAACGCAAAGGAAAAACTTTTCCGTTTTTAGTACATCGTTGTTGTGTTAACGTACCCCTTTCTTCAAACTATTAGGTTACTATGAATAATAAAACATGATCACTTTTATTAATATATAATTAATATATTTATTAATATATTATACAATATTGTATTCAAAATTAGTTTGTTTAATATGTTTAATAATATAATATTTGAATTGTTGTTGTTGTTTTTTTAAGTTTTTTTTATATTACCACAATGATTAATATAGCCTATAGCATTATATAAAATCATACAATGATTGAAATTATATTTTACGCTTTTACTAATATTTTATAGGCTCCCTATGACCCTACAGAGGACAAACGGTTTGGCGAATGGTTGGATGAATAATACTTTATAGTTTTATGTTTTTTTATTTTTTTATTAGTAGTAGTAGTATTGGTGGTAAATGATAATTAGTATTATTATTAATAATATTATTTGGTAACATTCTCTTTAAATCATTAGTGTGTATTTACTAGTAGCTTTATTTAAAGAGTTAGTTCACCCAAAAATAAAAATTCTGTTATTAATTACTCACCCTCATGTCGTTCCAAACACATAAGACTTTCGTTTATTTTCTGAATAATTTTGAATGCATTTTTTCCAAATTTTCTGAATAGACATGATCGCTTTATATGATGAACAGATTGAATTTAGGCTTTTATTCACACATATATATGATCATTTGAACTATACTTCTCAAATCATAATGATTAGTTTTACGATCTCTTTATGAACTTTTTGAAGCACCAAAGTGGTAGTTGTGTAGCTGTCAATGGATGGACAGAAAACTCAGATTTCATCATCTTCGTGTTCCGAAGTATGTGTTTGACGTGAGGGTGAGTAATTAATGACCGAATTTTCATTTTTGGGTGAACTATCCCTTTAACAAATTTGCCCATTTTTAAATATATTCCTCAGAATTCCATAGAATTCACATGTTTCCCCCCCAAGTCTATAGATTCTGCTCTGCTAAAAAGAACAACAGTCTCTGCTGTGCATAACACAGATCTCAATTCTCACATCATGACAGAGCAGTTGGACCCCACATATTTTTCCCGAAACTTCTAGTCATGTTTAATGTACCTCTCTACACCACAGTGTTTAAGGATGTTAAGAAGAGTTAGGGAGAAATAACACACACGTTCTCTGGCAGTTGAAGAAAACAGTTTGAGATGCCATCATTTCCACACAGAGAATGAGGAGAGAATGAGGCATCGTCAGGAACCTGGCCATGTTTTGAAGGTACAGTGGAGTAACTGCATTCGTTCTGAGTCACACACACACATGAGTCTAATTACCCCTGTAGGCTGACAACACACTGCAGACTCTGTTGAGTGACTGCAGGGTTCGACCCGTTTTTCAAAAACATACCTACAGACATACGCAATTGTGATGATCGCTTTCCTCCCCACGCGCTGTTGCTCTGCTCTCTCTATCAAACAGGACTTTTCCCCTCAACACACTGTAATAGAGGATGTTTTGGATGACATCATAGATAGTTTTAGTCCTCGGGTCGGGACACACTTGGAACATACATTTTGGAATATATTTTCGTATCTTTTCATGCTCGAAACCTTATGCGTAGTGACGCACTTATGCATTATGAGTGTCATAGATGTGTGTGTCTGTGGTCCCTGCTCTCGTCTGTGGGTCTCTGAGAGGTCAGCGGGGGCAGCTCTGGAGAGCCGGGGGCTTAGGCGTCAGGAAATTAAACATGAAATGTAAACAAACTCCAGCCTGAACATTCTCCTCTTTCACTTTCTAACATCCTCCCTTCAGAAGAAATGAAAGAGCAAAGGAGAAAGTTTGTATCAGAGAATGATCGGGGGGAAAAAACGGAAAGATGCAGAAGACGTAAACTAGGAATTCTGTGAAAAATCAAAAGTGCTTAATATAAACCCACATTTGCGGGAAATAAATGGGTAATTTTGAAAAAAAGTCAAAATTGTGAGATATAAACTCGGAATTGTGAAAAGTTTTCATGAAAGTTTTGTGAAAATTATCAAAAAGGCTGGCAACTTTAAAAAAAAATAAAACGCTGGCGGCGAAAAAGTTATTGTAAAATATCATTTACCGTGTACATTGTCCTTCAATTTATCTTCAAAACATTTCCACCCTTGAACAGGAAAGAGAAGAATACAGATGCTGCTCGGATCATTGATCATTGGTCATTATCTCTGATTACTCTTAATTTCGTAGACCAAGGAAAAACAATATAAAGGTCCAAAGAGACAGGGATTCAATTACAAAGATTCTCAAAACAGATGACGTGATCATAATGGCACTTGGAGGTCAGGAGCAGGACATGACATCGGCCTGAACGATCAAATTACTTTCTATACTATTGGCCTCAAAAGGACAATTCAAGCTAATTCAAGCAATATATTTTGTAACTCAAATAAAGATCATCTGAAATGCATTGTATCTTTTGTACAATGTCTTCCTTCATAAATTACACACCAGAGACAAATCCATGAGTAGCCTGTGTGTTTGGTCCAGTGGTGATTGTGGAGACCAGATCAACAACAAATCTGAACATCTCAGACTGACATTTAAAAAATGTGTGCTTTTTGTCATTTGTGTAGAAACATTCTCTGTCATATACTGTGAAGTGATGGGAATGTCTGAGGGAGAAACTTGACAGGATCATATATTGAAAAACAAACATCTATAATATAAATACTAGGAATGTCTCATTTGAACATGTTGCAGACTTTACTTTGCAGATTACAAGTCAGCGAGGAAAGAGATGAGGTCAATGTCCAAAAATGTCTTCTGCAACAACAGAATAAAACATTGTATGCGGTAAAATTTGAAACAATAATCAAGCAACAAACTGGATTCTAAACCAATTACACGTATTTACAAATCATAAAATATCAAAGCACATGTTGAGGTCTTCCAGCACGCAGCTGTGGTTTGGGGTTGTTGGTTTGTGTGGTGGTGCACTAACAGAAGATCAGAACTGGCCTCATTGTGATTGATGAGGTGGACCTGCTCCAGACATGAGCGAGGCTGAGAGGAGACAGACTGAGAACCTGTGAGTTCAAACCCACACAGAAACAGTGCAGTGAGGACCGCACTTAAAGACATCAGCTGAGGAACCGTGCGCTGCTTTCATGTGCCTCACGATTTATGCTTTGGCATGGGCCTGGTTCAGTCACGACAGGGAGAAATCCAGCTCTCTGTAGATTTTTAGTATTAATGGTCTGTGTATAAACGCCATTGAGGATTTGTATTTATAGTACCAATTTAAAAATAGGGTCAGGGTTGTAAAAAAAGATTTTACAGAAGAAAACCTGTACCTGTATTCACTCCAAATCTTGGGATTTTGCAGATAGACATTTCAAATAATCAGATATTTGGTTAATTTCCTACAGGTGTGGTTTCAGAATCGCCGGGCCAAATGGAGAAAGAGAGAACGCTTTGGTCAGATGCAGCAGGTTCGGACGCACTTCTCAACGGCCTATGAGCTTCCTCTTCTTACTCGACCAGAAAATTATGCACAGGTAAAAGGAAAATCTGTACTACCAATCATACCGCGGATTTTTATTCACATACATACAAAGATGTTATTTAACCAAAACACAGCTGTGCTGATCTTACAAAGACAACATGATTGCAATTGCTTTTACACAGCAGTTTAATGACAGATTATTTTTAATTTGTTTCTTACAATATAGACTCAATATTTACAGTTACTTTGTTTTTGCACCAAAGAAAATCCAAACAAAGAAAAGCATTATCCAACACAATGATTCAATGTTTTTAATAAATCGGTGGAGTGAATGATTCAGTGAGTCACTCATTAAGACAGCTGTTTCATTCCTGAATGATAAGCGGTTTTGAAAGAAATGGTTGAGTGAATAATTCAGTGACTCACACATCAAGATCTGAAAATGCATTATCTTTGAGGAGGTACTTCTATTAGGTAATTACTTTGTGACCTGTTTTTAAAAAATATATTATTACAGTGTAAAACATGTATGTAGCCTACACAATAAGTGCATTGCATCAAATTATGCATTTTTTATTGTATAATGTTTTCTGCGTTGTCCTTATAATGTTAGTATGTTTTTTAGATAAAAAATAGTCATAATTTAGAAATAAAAGGCATTTTTCCTAGCCTGATTTTAGCCTCTGATGTGAACGCTCTGTTTGAAGGGGCGTGTCTGCTGTGTGTAACCGGCCTCTGCTGTGATTGGCTGACATGCTTGCATATGAAATAGCTACGTATTTGAAACTCTCTCGAATACTTTTACTACAGATATTATACGTTTTTACTATTACAGCTATCGAGATTAACGAATCGTGAGATGTTTTTAAAGTATTTAGATCTATTCCCATCACATAAAATGTTGCCGTGATGAGCATTGAGCAAACAGATGACAGTGTGTTGATCGCGAGAATAAAGATCTTATCATTGCAACGCAGTTTCTACACTCTCTCTAATGCTTTCACCAATGCAAACACGATGATGTAAATACAGTATTGAACAATTTTGAGAGAAAGATTACCTGTCTGAACTTGAACAATTACACATCAGAAAGTGTTGCTTGGTAGCTCGATCGATCGAGGCCAGCTCTGTATTGGCCCAAGTTGAGGAAACAGTCTCGTCTGTGAAATGTTTGGAAATTTACAGAGAAAATAAAATTAACCCATTGTTTCTTCAGAGGCTCGGATGAAGGAACTAAAAAATACTTTTGTGTTCATTTGTACATCCAAACACTGAACAACTGCCATGCTTCGGTTGCGCAGTTCCGCCTGTCATTGAACATGGGCTGGCATATGCAAATTTTTGGAGTCGTACATATTAATGATCCCGACTGTTGCGTCACAGTCGGTGTTATGTGGAGATTCGCCTATTTTTCAGGGGTGTTTTTCAAAAACGAGATTTAAGTAAGAAGGAGAAAACAATGTTTGAGACTCACTGTATGTCATGTCCATGTACTGAACTCTTGTTGTTTAACTATGCCAAAATAAATTCAATTTCACATTCTAGGGCACCTTTAAATGTTAGTAAAGTAGACACCTAATGTAATGTTGGACCGGGATTACATGTTTTTCTTTTGTATTTTTCTTTAGATTCAGAACCCATCTTGGCTGAGTGGCAGCAGCGCAGCCTCCCCAGTGCCTGGCTGTGTGGTTCCTTGTGATTCTGTATCTTCCTGCATGAGCCCTCATCCTCACTCCGCTAGTGGCGTGACTGATTTCCTCGGTATGCCAAGCCCTGGTGGGAACATGGGACAGACACACATGGGCAGTCTTTTTGGCAACTCTGGAATGGGCGTAACCATGAATGGTTTTGATCTCAACGTAGAACCAGATCGCAAATCCTCCAGCATCGCCAGCTTACGCATGAAGGCGAAAGAGCACAGTGCCGCGATCACATGGGCCACATGATGCCTTCATCTGGGACACAGAAGACCAGACAACCTCAGCCCTAAGCTGTCAGCACTAATGAGGTGAAAGTAATGCCATCTGGAGCCAATATGAACATGAGAAATGGAGTCTCGAAGCTTTAAAACACTTTGAATTTTTGGAGGAAGTGGATGTGCAGTGGGAGTTTGAATGTGTGGAAACCGATGGGCCAGTTTCAAAATAGAGACTGTTTATACTGAAAAATATATAATTATATACAAAATATATACTGACTTCCCATGTATCACCATTGAAAAAAATCAGTACGCACTATTTTACAACAAAATTAAATGAAATTTAAATGAAAGAAGAAAGCAGTTCTTGTGCACTAGGCTTAACCATTCAGTCAGGATTGAGCAGAATACAGAACAAGTGCTTCCCATCTAATAGATGCATACGGTGTGAGAGCCATTCTATATTAGCCAATGAAGTACCAGGTTTGGTCCTCTTCATCTTTGCGATGCCAAACAGGCCGATTCTGTCCAGCTCCAGAAATACTCCCTTTTTATCACAGCCACATTCTCTAAACCAGAGGTAATAGGACATTGTTTCCTGATTAATGGTGGAATGTTGTGTTTGTTTTGTGTTAACGGGACGCAGCTCTATCGGTTGGAACATAAGCCTAACTTCATTAATTTCCTGGCTCCATCAGTTCCCTTGCACCAGCAAAAGATCTAGTTTCTCCCGCCTCAGGGAGGGTCATCGCCCAAAACCTCTGCTTCTTCTCAACACGGAACTCTGGTTATCATGAAATATGAAGAAGAGACTCAAGGTTTGGTGCCATTAGGCTTCTTAGCCAGTAATGTGCTGCAAACTTAATTATTTTTTGTTGTTTTTGAGAAAGTTAAATTCTATGACTGAATTGATCTCTTAAAGGGATAGTTCACCCAAAAATGAAAATTCTGTCATTAATTGCTCACCCTCATGTTGATCGTAAAACTAATATGAATAAAATCCTATAACATTATTCTGTTCCTCATATAAAGCGATTGTGTCCCTTCAACATTTTTGACTAAACAGCTCAATACATATGGATTAGTTTTATGATCTCTTTATGAACTTTTGAAGCATCACAGTGGTAGTTGCGTAGCTGTCAATGGAGGGACAGAAAACTCTCAGATTTCTTAAAAAATATATTTATTAGTGTTCCGAAGATGAAAGTCTTAAAGGTCTGGAGGGATATGAGGGTGAATAATTAATGACAGAATTCTATAATTTTTCTGGGTGAACTATCACTTTAAGGCCCGTTTGCCTCAAGGACGACAACTTTAACGGCAACGAAAAATTTTGTTCTAAAACTAAACATTTGCAGAATTGCAGAGTTTAGACCCCAAATATAATGACCACAACTATGATAACGGCATGTAAGAATCATTTTCAGAACAATTTCCCCGCAGCTGATGAATGATAAAAACATTGACAGCCAATCAGAATCCATCCTGCTTTAAAGAGCGCGAGCATTTAAAGTGGCAGAAGACAAAACTAAATTAGCAGAACTCTATATCGTTATAGTTATCATTCTTAGTGTGAATGGGCCTTTAGTCCCATTTTATGAGACCATGTTAAAATGTCTGAATGAAAACCTTCAGTTGGCATAAGATAGCAGAGTATATTTAATCGATTATGAAGAAATCTCATTCTGTAAAAAGGCACTTTACAGACTTCCTGATTGAGATTAGCTAGAGCGCCGTTCAAAACTCAATGGGTCTTTCCACTTCTTAATGTTGGAGACAGAATGTAACGGAGGGAGGTCATTGTGTGTTCTATATTCAGAAAGGACATAACTGTTTTTTTTTTCTTGCTCCTCTTACTTCCTCAGTTTAAATACTACTGAGAAATGCAGTCAAAATATATTATCATCAGTTCTTTGCGTTTGTACAGCATGCACTTTTAATAATATGGTGATTTGCTTACTATGTGTGTTTGGGTTTAATGAGTGATCTGGTTTGATTGTTATTCTTGATAACATAACTAATTTTCTTTTGTAAAAAATTATCATTAAATTCTGTGCAGAGAATACTGCACACATTTATACTGTATGTGTCTTCAGGCAATAACAAGCTGTTGTAAAATACAAAGCATTTTATCCATGGTGTTTCTGTATAATAGTGTCTATATCTGAATTAAAATGATTATGGGATCATTTGCAACCAACTAAACACATTTAAATCTGTTACAAACACGCCTACTTTAAAATGCAAAAAAATTATAGACACAATATTTACTGTTACATTTTTTTGCCCAAATAAAATCCTAACAAAGAAAAGCATTATCCCACAAAATGAATCAATGTTTTTAAAATATCGGTGGAGTGAATGATTCAGTGAGTCACTCATAAAGACAATTCAGTGACTCTGAGCGTTTTTATATATCTGAAATAAAATGATTATGGGATCACTTGCAACCAACTAAACACATTTAAAGCTGTTACAAACACGCCTACTTTAAAATGCTACTATCTTCTCAAAGAATAAAATAAACTCAAAAGTGTTGTAGACAAAATAGATGTAATTTCAAATCATCCCTTTTCGAGCAGTGTGAGCTTATGACAAATTGTTTCTGTATAATATAGGCAAAAAAAATACAGTCTAGTTAATCATTGGAATGCATGGATTTCAATAAATGTATCACATGGCTAAAAAAAATAAAAGAAGAAAGAAGAAGCTTGAGTTGGAACCAGAGAAAGGGTGTGAAAAGAGGAAGAATGGTTTACATTCAGCAAATAAACAGTTCCCAATAACAGTGGATTAGACAGAAGACATAATTCCAGACAGTTTCAACTGCTTTCCAATCCTATTTTAATCCATTATATTTATGACATATATTCATGGACATTTTTTGCCTGCATGTCAATTATCTATTGGCAAGGATGCCTATTGAAATTTAATAGACAGCCAAAAATGTTATAGATTGTAATCATTTTGTTTATTTGTCATGTTTTAAGCATGAAAGGGCAGTGGTCCCTTACTCCATTCTTAAAAGTTGTTTAAAAAAAAACATGGATAAAATGGATGCACTACATAAAGTGAGCATTTCACTGGCTGAGTGCCAGACTTCAGCAGATTTCACAGCAAAATGAGCAAACTCTCAAACTCTTCTGTTGTGCAACAGTTTTGGTCTGCATCCAGAGCTGTAAGGAGACAGCCAACACAAAGCTTGTCACCCAATAAAACCTCCACTGGGACCTGACAGCCTTCCAGATGAGCCTGGATCTCTACCAAATAAATCCATCAGGGAAGATGTCTGGCACTCGCACAACCCGTTTTACTTTCTCACTCGCTGAACGGTCCGATCCCTTCGCTCTTCTTTCATTTCTGGCAGATGTCAGTCCCTTGGGCTTTGCTAAACTCTCTCCATCTCACACGCACAAACAGAAAAGCAAACGCAGACAAAGATAAAGGAGTTTACGACTTAAGAAAAAGTGTAGGTGACAGAATGGAGAACATAGGAGAAAAGCACTGCTTTAAAAAACTCTGTAAAATATGTCCAGCCGGTGCTATACCTGGAAAACACACTTTATTGGCTGTTTAATCCACCAGATCACATTGAAATCTTCCTTGCACATACACACTCTGCTCATAGTGTTTCATAGTCAAAGAAACAGTCTATTGGGCATTTCTTACTTTCAAAACCTTTTCAAGATTCTGCAAAAGGTGCAACAAATCTTTTCTTTTTAATAAATATGAACATTTCTATGACCGGCCTTCAGAGTGTGTGTGTGTGTGTGTGTGTGTGTGTGTGTGTGGCCTGGTAAACCCTACGTTATGGGGACAAAATGTCCCCACAAGGATGGCAATATCCGAAATCCTTGTTCGTGTGGGGACATTTTTTGGTCCCCATGAGGAAATCAGCTTATAAATCACACTAAGTGATGTTGTTTGAAAATGTAAAAATGCAGAATGTCTCCTGTGATGGGTAGGTTTAGGGACAGGGGCAGTGTAAGGGGATAGAATATACAGTCTGTACAGTATAAAAATCATTATGTCTATGGAAAGTCCCCATAAAACATGAAAACACATCATGTGTGTGTGTGTGTGTGTGTGTGTGTGTGTGTGTGTGTGTGTGTGTGTGTGTGTGTGTGCTCGTGTTTATATTACATTGTGGGGACCAAATGTCCCCACAAGTATAGTAAAACCTGAAATCACCTACATTGTGGGGACCAGTCAGCGGTCCCCATGAGGAGAACAGCGTATAAATCACACTAGGTAATGTTTTTTGAAAATGTAAAAATGCAGAATGTCTCCTGTGATGGGTAGGTTTAGGGACAGGGGCAGTGTAAGGGGACAGAAAATACAGTTTGTACAGTATAAAAACCATTACACCTATGGAGAGTCCCCACAAAGATAGCGAACCAGACATGTGTGTGTGTGTGTGTGTGTGTGTGTGTGTGTGTGTGTGTGTGTGTGTGTGTGGTAAACAAAATGTCCATCTTATATTACCATCTTTGTGGGGCCATTTTTTGGTCCCCATGACTTTTCTGTGACGGGTAGGGGATAGAATATACGGTTTGTACAGTATAAAAATCATTATGTCTAGAAAGTCCCAATAAAACATGAAAACACAATGTACTCTCTGTGTGCGTGTGCGTGCGTGTGTGTCAGTCACACGACTTGGTGACTTAAGGGTGCAATGAGAAATATTTTCATTTTTGGGTGAACTATCCATTTAAATTTCTATTTGTTTAGATGACTGGCTGAAGATATCTCACCATAATACGCCCACCAGGAGCATCTGATGTTTATGAGATGATGATTATAAATATATTAAGCTTTTTATATGTATGTATATTTTAACCCATTCAGACCCTGTGTCCGTTACAATGGACATCACATGTCAGCCCCATTTTTTTTTTTACTTCTGGGGCATTTCACCTTTTAGAGCCTGCAGTCCATGAGATTGGACGTCTGTCATCCAATCAAATGGCAGTAAAGCTCTGCATGTAGTAATTTAACCCCTTCAGACCTGAATTATTTCAAGTGTCTGAAAAATATAAAAGTACATTTTCCCAGCTCATGAGGCTTCTATAAATGAGAATAAATAAAAAAAATTGTTTGGCTTTAATTGTACTTTTTTTTGTCCATTTCAATGGACATCAGGTTAAAACAGGTGTACTTCACAAAAATGTACCAACATGAAATAAAATAATAAACATAACAATTGTTGGTCTATACTTTAAGCTTTTTCTCAAGGTCAAAAACTTTTCAACAGTGTACCATTTCATCCTTAATTTTGAGGTTTTTGTTTTACAGATTACACATTGTTTGTAACAAACTAAATATCTTAAAATCAATCAATGTGGTCATATTAGAGTAATTTTCTGTGTGCGTCTTTCTTTCTTTTAGATCATTATAACATTTCAACTTTATTTGTAAGGTTTTTGCTTTATAGATCGCACATTTGTTTATTCATAACAAAATAAACCTAGGAATCAATCAATGCATTCACGTTAGAGTCATTACCTGTGTGCATCTTTGAAACAATGTCTCTGTTAACAATGTTCTTCTGTTTTTACAGTACATTACTGGCAGCACGGTTGCCAGCAAGTTACTGTAATTCGATTTCCAGTAACTGTACTGTAATTCACTACAGTGAATAGTGCAAGATCAGTATTGTAAACTACAAAATACTTTACTGTATTTTTACTGTATTTCGTAATTTGGTCTGCTTCTGGTGTAATAAATTATACGGTATTGTACTGTAATATCTATATTGATACATTACTGCTAAATATTATTATAATTTTCTAAATAATTACTAATAATTATCATATTATATTATAATAATATAATATGTATTGTAGTTATTAGGAAAATATATAGAAGGAAAATAAATCTATGGAAGTCAATTGCTATTGTCAACTGTAACCTCTGATACGCTTGGCAAAACCTACCACCATAATCTACCGCCAGATCATTGAAGAACTAAAGAACATAATATGCGGATCGATGCATTTACTTACGGGTTGAGCAGAAACGCTGCACAGTTTGACCAGCAGTGGCCGCCGGATTGTGTGTTGCTAAGAACTTGCAGTATAACTATCAGACTGGCCCACACAGGCTCGAAACACTATACCGGCCAATCGGGAAAAGTCCCGACTCTCCCGATTGCCAGTCCGCCCCTGGTCATGGCTCTTCCAAGCTTTACAATGGCAGTGAATGGATGTTTCTGTTTTGAAAGTCCATAAAAGTGCATCCATCCATGATAAAAGTGATCCACATGGCTCTAGGGGGTTAATAATGGCCTTCTGATGCAAAGCGATGCGTTTGTGTATGAAAAATATTAATATTCAAGTTGCGCTTTAGATTGGCCAAGTCAAATCCGTATGTTCGTTTGGCCGGAAGTTAGTTATTTTACTTTATAAAGTTTTAAATACGGATATTTTTCTTACATCTCCATCTTCCTTATCACTCCACATAAAGTCAACATCTGAGATTTTCCATCAGCTATATGTTCAAGCACTTGTATATTCTGCATATGAAAAAGTTTCAAAAATGTATTGGACTGTGATATAGTTAAAAAAAAAAAATATATATATATATATATATATATATATATATATATATATATATATATATATATATATATATAAGTAATTTCAACCAGCATTACTGGACATGGGATTTCAGCAACAGGCGTTTGAACCCACTGTCCATTCTAATGGACAGACACATTTGAAAAAATCCTGATTTAAATCTTGCAATTCTACAATCGATTTTTACCTTTAATTAATAAAGTTCAATCCATCTGCTTTACATACAAACCATGAAATACTGGAAAACATATAAACATTTATAAAATAAAACCATAGAAAATGTTGCTTGCTTCTGTCTTTGGAGTGAAGTGCTGCCATGCTTCTCTTCAATGTAGTGTATTTTTTTTTAAAAGCATGCTGTAAGAATCCCCAGACAAATAGAAACCTTTATTGTTTTCATGGAAAAGTATGCCGAATTTTCCTCGTGATCTATGATCTCTCAATAGAAATACAAAAATATCTATATTCCATTTATAACAAGTATGATCATATTACAGCTTCTACATCCTTTATCATTTATTTTATTTTATTTTAAAGACTTTGCTAACCGTCAATTTAATTGATCTGATCCTATGAGGTGTGAAATAATAGTTTTATCTCACAGCCACATGAGGGCAGCAGACATCTCCTTAGCAAATTTAATATTAAAAACAAAGTTTACCAAACCAACAAACATGTGCTGTATCTAAACAGAATTTTATTACAATTCTATTGAAGTGTTAACCACGTGCTTTAACCCGTTTGCCACAGCCTAGCACAGAAGATATTGAAGCCCAATTGTTTATTTTTTTCTGTCTCAGAAAACTCTGTCAGATTTTAAACATGCACAGCACAACTCTAACGCAAGTATGACATGTTTCGAGTGACTGATTATCTGCAACAAGTGTTATCAGTTTTGTACTAAGAGGTTTAAAATATACCACTTACTTACCTGTTAAAATAGTAGGTCTACCTAAGCAATTTAAAAAAAAAAACGGTAACTTAGTCCTCACATGTAGTTTTTTTTTGTTTGTTTTTTTGCATAATTATCAAAATGGCTGGAAACCTTTAAACGTAGGCTACTCCCGCTCTCTAGGCTAAATACTGTCAATTAATCACTCCAACACTGAAATACTTGAGACATTTGTCTTAATGTGGCCTGTTCACTTCATTGAAACAGGTTAACTCTACTCTTAATAATAATTGCACTCTTAAATGTGCTTTGAAAATAGCTGATAAAACATGTTCTTCAGGGACCATATTCATATAACATCTCAGACTAAATGTAGCTGAGTTAGAGAGATTAACACTATACAGTAGAAATCCCCCAGCTGTAAGTCATTGGCTGTTAAAGGCTTGAGTTGCTTATAATAAATTGACAGGTTGATGATAACAGTCTTTCAGAATGCTCTCAAATACATGTCGATGCATACTGTATGCATTAGGGGCGGGTGAGTGTGAGCTGGAGGGGAAAGTACAGTATACTCACTACAAAGATGTATGTCCATTTATAACCGTTCGTGGAAACACTTTACAATAAGGTTCATTAGTTAACATTATTTAATGTATTAACTAACATGAACTAACCACGAGCAATACATTTGTTATTGTATTTGTTCATCTTTGTTAACGTCATTCATTGTTTGTTCATGTTAGTTCACAGTGCATTACAAGATTTTAATCATGTATTAGCAAATGTTGAAATTAACATTAACAAAGATTAACAAATGCTGTATAAGTGCAGTTCATTATTAGTTCATGCTAATTAATGTAGTTAACTAATGTTAACTAATGAACCTTGTTGTAAAGTTTTGAATAATGTTCCTTGTTCACTGCCAACCAGCACTCCGACACATCCGTCGAGATGTATTGACAGTACAATAATGGTAATAAAGTACTGTTAAACTGTATTACATTTATTAAATGTATGCCATATGATCTGAGATGACAAATGGTTAGCCTTCTTATGTTTTTCATTATTACAGTGAATCAAGTAAGTTTATGAATGTCTTTATGAAATAAACACCAATGGCATAAAAAGAATATACCACAAACACACACTTGTCAAGCAAAACATTTAACAACAACAAATGATTCAAATGATAAACTACTGTTCCAAATGAAGACAATGTATTTGGACACATTCTGATTGACAAACGTTAAACATGTTCATAATGTAGACACTTGTTAAAACTTTTGGAACTTGGCTAAGACTAGTACAATTCTGAGAAATTTTTCTTTTTCAAATGCTACTTGGTTTGATATTTTGTATATAATGTATTGAAATTCATACATTTTAAGTGACATATCCATATAAGACCATTTTTTGTTGGTCTCACCCTCAGCCACTGTATTATGTCCCACGTTACCGCATTTCTTCTGCAATTAAGTTTAAAACAAATACATACGAACAAGAAAAATATGTCATGTATTTTAACGAACATGTCATCCTGTTGGTCTGCTGTGGCAGGTCAAAAATATCTCTTTTTTTAATGTTTCATGATGTATGTAATAACACATTTCTTTTTTTCTTTAGTTAAATAAATCGGACCTTTGGGAGTTGAAGTTTTAGTTAAGAAAAGAATCTGAACAGAAGGTTCATCAGAGATTCCTTTAATGTTAGTCTTCAATACAAATGCATACACATCAATTTCAGCTAAAATCACATAAAATCACTATTGCAATAAACATCACAATACGAAAAAAAAAATGCTGGTCTTCAAGCAGGGAAGAGGTACACACGTGCACACTCACACACACACACACACACACACACACACACACACACACACACACACACACACACACACACACACAAGAGAGAGAGAGAAAGCACTCAAACAGGAATAGATAAAAATGGAAATTCACATAACTACAACACTAATATAATGTGCTTGTGAAAGCTTGCATTCAATGACTGTGGTAATGTTTTGGTGAGAGGAAAGTTTTTTGTTTTTGTTTTGTTTTTTACTAAAAGCACAAATGCCTATACAAACAAGCCAGCATTACTCAGTATAAATATTCTTCATCCAAAATCAGTGCAGCACTTCTTCATCTGTTGTTCAGGCTTTATCTGGTCTATTTAACACCTGGTCAAAATTACACTTGGGCTTTCGGACAAAAAGCCCATTAAATCTTCTCAGTATTCAAAGAATGTTCTTTTTTTTGTCAATGTTTTATTTTTATTACCTTGTACCTCAAAGGTCCAGCTGTGAAGTACAGGTCAATTAACCTTTTTTTTTCTTTTTCTTTTTTCCTTAATTTTAGAGCCATAAAATGGAGTAAAACATTCTTTGAAAAGTGGTTTAGTTTTCTTTTGAGGTGTTTTCCTTTTTGAAAAAGTCTTTCGGTCAACTTGATCTATTGGATTCCCCTGAACAGACACATGGCAAACACCATGGCAAAAAGCTGTTGAGAAAAGAAACACAAACCTCTTATGTACATTCATAGGAAAGTAAACAAACAATTATGAATCATTTTGCTTGACAGATTCAACCTTAAGGGACAGCTTGATTCAAAGCATGCAAAATTACTTTGGCCCCTCACGCTAAAAAACATTTGGCTTTTCTGCTAAATTAATATGCTTCTTTTAAATTTGTATTGTACACAGAATGATGATTTCATGTCTACCTCCAGCACATTACCACAGGAGGGCAGCAGCCATTCAATCTAAAACTCAAACTCATCTATCTGTGGCCATTCCTTCAAGATCTGTCCCATCTGCAACGGTTTTACACTAATTCTCGGACATAATGTAATACTGTACCTCAATTGTGAGTACAACAATAGCCAGGGCACCAGCAACATAGATGTACATCTCAAAGTAGTCTACAACCGCTGAGTAGCAGCCCTGCCGACCCAAACATACACACATAAGAAAAACATCATAGTCTATACAATTTTGTCAAAATATCCCATTATCTACTATCTAGTGTGGCTGTTTCTGCAACTGGCAGCAGGTCCGTTGTGATTTTCTGGAATTAACAGCTCACTGAATGAGAGGATTATCAGTGAACATTGATTAAAATTTTAGCCTGTTATTCACACAATGATGATGACTCGATAGACTTGGAATATAGCACACAAGTCAAATAGACGATTTTTATAGAGTGATAAATAGTTGTGGTCACTATGAACTGTCTGCAGAGTCTTCAAAAATATTGAATAATGTATTTCATAGATACTGCTCATACTGCTGGAACTAGGTGAGTAAATGACCGAATTGTCCTTTTTTATTTACCTTTTTTATTACATTTTTGAGAATCAGAACATAAAAAATAACCTTCACCTGAAAGTCCACTTGTAACTTTTTAATACTGATCTAAATGACTATTACTTAAGTTTTACTTTCCCTGCTCGCTTTCACACACGCTCACATTCCCCAGACACTGAGAACATGGAAAAGCACTAGTCAGCAGTGAGAGTGGTAACACTATTCCCCCTCTTCCTGTTTTTCTGCTCTAGTTCAGTCTGAGCGATGAGCCTCAGAGCAGGCAGAAGGGATGTGACGTGTACAGGAGTATGAGAGCTCACCTTGTTGTTCCGGTACAGCATGCTTCCAGACAGGCATTCCTCCCTGTTACTGAAGCCTACTTCTCCAAGATGACTGTTCCTACGGCAGCAGGCCTCGGGCACCACTTCACCGGGGTTTATAAACCGAAAGATGCTGTCCTCGAAGTCTTCTGGACTGTTCACTCCACAGCAGTCAAACTAGAGGGAAGCACCATTTTAAGCATATGCTCATTTGAAGCTTGGTGGGGTTCCTGAAAATTATGAATACGTTTGGTAAACGCTGATCTACAGCAGTTGATGTTTAAGGAACAAAAAAGACATACTGTGTTCATAATGGCGTTCCACGTTGATGTGAAGACATCAGTGTTGTTGTAGCCTTGGTAGTGCCTCTTTAGTTCCTTAGTAAAGTATTCTCTGGTCAGCTGTAAACAAAATCAGAGAAATTAGCAGCACGCCAACACTTAAAGCACATATCTGTCTCAACATGACGGACATGGTAACTCACATGTTCCCGGAAGACGAAGGCGAGAATGGCTGCCGCCAGCTCTGCCAGGAATATAATGAGGATCAGCATGAAGAACTGCAGATAGAAGAAGATTGTGTCTCACAGTCAGTGTTTGGGCCTTCACCCAGATACAAGCGCTGCTGTCGGGTAATGAAGATTTGACAGATGATACGCTGCTCGATTGGACTCTTGTCGTATCAAAAGTGGTGACTTTTCAGTTTTATGGACGTCGCCATCTTAGGCGTTACTTTGGTCACTGTCACTATGATTGCTGGTAAGAGAATACGGGCTTGACTCCCGTTGCATGTTCATACAGACAGTATTCGAGTTGCTGTTTGAACGGGACATTTCGAAACTGTAAGTACATGTGGTTGTCAATCCCAAAAACTGACAGTGTGAACATGGCCTAACCCGAAGATAACTGTGTTTAGCACTATAAAACAGGACTGGCAACCGGATTTCAACCTGCAGCAAGTGGCACCAACTTTATTGGTTCAGTGTTATTGAAAATATTCTCAAATATACTGTGACTTACAAAAAGCAGCAGACACTTGTTTTCTCGTATGGCTCCGCAGCAGCCCAGGAACCCCAGCAGGAAGAGCATGCCCCCCATGGCCAGGATGATGTAGACGCCTGTGAAGAGGAGGGGGTTTGCTGCCACTATCTCCCGAAAACCAGTGGGGTCCACCACCACCCACACCCCGACACCAAGGAGGAAGGAGCCGCCCAGCTGAGGAGATGGAGACAGAAAGAAGACACTTCAGATTACTACAGTCAAGTTTGTTCACTTTGGCACTCACACACACATATATAGAATACATACATAAACTGCTAATTTGCATAAGCAATATTCCATTTTGAATAAACTTATTCAGTATATACAGTAAAATAAGTGAAGTTTACCTAGGATAGATAAAAGGGCAACAGCAATAGGGCAACATTTGTCACCATATGCAAATAGTTCAGTCAAAAAAAATCATAATTTACATAATTTTACATAATTTACTCGCCCTCATGTAGTTCTAAACCTGTATGACCTTTTCTTCTGTGGAACATTAAAATATATTTTGAAAAATGTCTCGAAATGCTTCTTTTGTCAAAAGGACCTTCTTTTGTGTCCCACGGAAGAAAGTAAGTCATACATGTTTGCAATGAGTAAATGTTGACAGAATTTTAAGTGTTGGGTGAAGTATCCATTTCCCTATAGATAAACACTAGTTCAATAACTATTGTTGGTCCAGACATATGAATCTCAAATGAATCTCCACTGTGATTGGAGCAGTTAACATGGGACCACTTCACACAGCCTTCACACTGCAATCAACTCCTCACTAATTACAGAAAACTATTTATTACAACTCAGACATTCTTCATCTTCCCCACTTGCCAGCTGACTGTTTTTGGTTACAGTAGGGGTTTTCATGGGGGTTAAAGGTTGTATCAGTGATTTCAGGCCCAAAAAAGGCCGAAACATAAATGATCACATTCATCTAATCTTTCCTAACGATCCGCTAGCTGCCCGCCCCGTAAGCATGCCGTCCAAAAACCGCGTCTCTGTAGGCAGCCTAGGCTCTGAGATCTGGACACAAAAACAGGGGCGGGTGTTGCTCCGACTTCGCGTCCAGCCGTGCACGAGCGCAAAACCTCACAACACTATCACAACACACAACCACACCCTGTCGGTGATTGGTTGAAACACTGTTTATTTTCGTTTTGAATGGTGGTGTACCCATTTGTTTTTGTGTCCAGATCTCAGAGCCTAGGCTGCCAACAGAGACGCGGTTTTTGGACGCCATGCTTATGGGGCGGGCAGCTAGCGGATCGTTAGGAAAGATTAGATGAATGTGATCATTTATGTTTCGGCCTTTTTTGGGCCTGAAATCACTGATACAACCTTTAAGCCTTTTTCAAAACAGGACCTTTTTTGAAACCCAGAATAGTATGATTTCAAATATGTTTTTACTTAAGATTTGTAGTGTTTTTACAAGGTTTTTAATTTACGGCCGATTAAGGAAGACTGTACAAAATAATCTAACAGTCCTTAAAGCCGACATCAAATCAAAATGAACCCTATTTACTTATTTAAGCGATGTGGTGAGCAATTCATCCGTGCAGGTTCATTCACAACTTTTTTTTTCGTCTTTTTTTTATCTTTGATCAAAATCTGAAAATGTAGGCTACTTCCCCCCCCCCTTCCTTCTCTGATGACATCAGTTTGACTGCTTGGACAGAACATCCCAGAACATGTCAGTCTGAATCAGCCCGAACAGAATGCCAACTATATCCAATCAATTACCAGTGGGAAAAAACAATCCACCGGTTCAAGATGTCTTTAATGTTTCATAAGAAAAAAAAGTCCTTTTACTGTTTTGTTATAATCATATTTATGTCCCATAATAGTATTTACATGATACTTATACAGTACATGATGATGACTTTGATACACAACGAATACCATGGTATTTTCACCATAAATACACAAAAAGCATGGTATTACAATGGTATGGATCCAGAAAAACATTTCTTTGGCATTTTGTTTCTTAGTAAATACTTAAAAACAGCAACAACAAAAAAATATATATACATCAAGGGCACAAAACAAAATACACTCTTACATTCAAGACATTCCTGAAACCAATGTACAATAATATCCACTTAATATCCTCTAATAATAAAAAAAAACTTTTTTTTTTTAAACTGGAAAACTGATTATTTTGCAGTGCAGGATTAATGATCGTGATAAATATGAAAAATGATTGTGCACCACAAATTGCTGAGATGTTCGCACATTACTTGGTGAAGTGAACACAAAGGTTAACGTGTCACCGAGCAGAGAGAGGACTAATGGGCTCTACTGCTGAAAATAAATCATTTTTGAGTAAACGGCTACTGAAAGTGAACGCTTCCCGGGAGGAGGAGGGGGAAGGTGAATGGATAGAGGAGCATAAGGAGTTTTAACAGGCGAGTCAAAGACAGCCGAGTGGGGGCTGGGAAACACTGCTGTTTCTTTAGCAGCTTCCCACAATCCTCTACCTGTCAAAGCGATACCCTTCCACCATCCCGTCGTTCATAAACACACACAGATGAAGGTTTGAGCAGACACCAGACTGGTGATTAAGCATCTCAATGTGCGAGTGTGTGTGTGTGTGTGTGTGTGGTGGGTTTTGAGTTAAGAGCCTCACACAAAAACATGTTCCTCAGTCTCTCTCTCTCTCTCTCTCCTGTGAGTCAAACCTGGAATTCTTTTCATGGATGGCATTAGCAATGTGTCTGTCAAGCGGAGTCCTGTCACAGCAGCTATTTTTGTCATAAACAGATCCAATAAACAGCTTGACACTATCACTAAATTGCTTTTGTAATAGTTTTTAGGGTTGAATAAATATGAGCAGCTGTTTTTAGCAAATTAAATGGATTTCAGAGAATTATATTAGCATTTATTTGAACAAAAACAAGTTGTTAGCATTGCACTTACGTGTGTACATCACATTATTCTCGCTGTTGGGGAAATAATGAATTCAGTCAAACGAAAGGAATCCAAATCTTCCTCTGTCTATGCCAATCCCACAGTGGGCATTTACATCAACGACAACCTACATAGATGATCAAAGAAGCACTTTCTGTCTCTTCCCCTCTCTCTCTCGCTCTCTCTCTCTCTCTCTCTCTCTCTCTCTCTCTCTCTCTCTCTCTCTCTCTCTCTCTCTTCCCTATGTTGCTTTGAAATGCTTAAACAAGTAGTTGTTCTGCTATAAATCTGTGAATCATCACAGTCTACAGGATGAATGTTGGGGGACATATTACTGTATGAATATAAAATTCAAATTACACACTTGTGAAAAAGAACCATACTTTTAAAAGGAGTGCTTATTATGAATAATAAACTTTAAAATATCAAGCCACCAGCTGAATTTTCAGCATCATAACTCTAGTCTTCAGTGTCACATGATCCTTCAGAAATCATTCTAATATGCTGATATGTGGAAACTGTGATACATTTTTTCAGGAATCTGATATAATGTTCAAAAGAACAGCATTTATTTGAAATAAACATATATCGTGACAAATAAAAGTATGTCTTTAAAAAATAAAATTGACCCTAAACTTTTGAACGGTCCTGTATGTAGAGTATATGAGAGCTCAAACATAAAAAACGATATTCTGTCAAACTTTTCAAGCTTAAACTAACTGAATTCATTTGGCGGCCATCTTGGTAACACTCACAAACAGTTACCGGTCTAGCTATGCAAATATGCATTCTAGAGACAACAAACGCTATCATAAAAGGTGATGTGCTGTTTAACTGAAAGGCAAGACTTGCATTCCTTTGCAGTTTCTCACATTCACTTTCTATGAGTAGTCAGTCTCGTTCCCTTTATACTTCTCTGTTAGATCAAATGAAAAGTGTCAAAGTCAGACAGATAAATACTCACAAAAATAAGGAAGTTGAAGACAAACATGAGGTACTTGATGCAGCTGAGGCAGTCTCCTTCCATGCTCGTCCCCCTCGCTGAAGCCTCCCCGAGCCCCTGGAAGAGAAACAAACATAGCGTCATCTCTCAACTTAATCTGAAACATTCACAATTCAGCCTTTCATCTACACACATTGACACTTGGCACACTAAAGCGCTCTCTTCAAACTTAAAAGGTTCACACAGTTTGCAGCACAAAGCATCAAAAAGAGCTTTTCAGCAAAATCCTGTATTTTAAGTGCATTCAAACAAAATAAATTCAGGGTTCCCGTGTGCATACTAAAATGGCCATACTTTTCTTTTTTAAAGGCACAGCCTCCCTTTTAGTGTAATTAATGATGAGAGGCTCTTGTGTTTCAGCGGACCATCCCTCTACCTGAAAAAGCACTCTCTAGGATGAAGGCCTATTACGGTGCCACTTTCCTTAAATTAAATGGGGCTTTTTTCATTAGTTCTAGGAGAGTGCTAACAGCCAGCACTAGCAGAAATACCCTACCATTACTCAGACAACACGAAGAGGGTGTATTACATGAGGGTGTCATCCTTAAATATATGTTTGAGTGCAACCGTATCTCGCTGTGCAGTGCTAATACCACAATCTTGTTGCAACCAACAATACATGATGGATCACAAGTGTTATTAACAGATATAGTAATCATAGCAGTGAGAAATCTGTGGAGGAGAAAGGCTAGGAAAAAAAATCACATGTTGACTTGGAGCCAGAAATAGAATGTGGCTTGATGACAAGTACACTAACCATGACCTTTCATTTTGTTTTCCCCACTTCCATCTTGTTTTCTTTATACTTTCCTATCTTGTCAGAAGCAATCCTATTACGCTCTGGCGGAACTTTCTCACAAGACTTTTTTTGGCTCACCCTGTGTTGTTTTTTGGATCACCTGGTCTCACCCAATGTGGTTTCCTAGAGCTCTATAGATCTTTATTGAGGAGTTAGTTCTGTGTCTGACAAAACAATACAAATAAAAATAATCTAGAGCAGGTTTCAAATTAGCGACTAGAAGGTGAACAGAGAAAAAATTGAGAGGAATAAATAAATAAATTTATATAAATATATTTATACAATATACACTATACTTATTATCAGGGTTATGTTTGGTTTAGTTGTCTTTCCATTTATGTTTCTGTTTTTTTGTGCTTCATTGCAGTTTAGTTATGTTTCCTTTGTTACTCAGTGTTTGTTACTATGGTTACCTATGATTTATACCTGTGTCTTGATTAATTGCTTGTGTTTGTACATACAGCCATGTGTTTTTTAGTTGTCTTTTTCGCTTATTGTCTTAGCTTAGTGTGACTATGTGTTCCTGTATCTCTCCTGCTATGAGACCAGGGTATTTTGGTTTGTTTATTAAAGACTATTTAGAAAGTATTTTTAATTTGTGCATGTTGGACACTACCTGACAACACACACACACACACACATTTAGTAAAGTTTATAAAGGAAATAAATAATGTCTTTGTAATATGACACGTAATATTTATAATAATCCTTCACTTCCCAGAGAAATATAGCAAGATGCACCATGTGTTTAATAAATCCTTTCAATTAAACTGAGGGCCTTAGTTTCAAACGTGTCAGAAAAGTGCTTATAGCACCCTGAGGGCAATTAGTGTTTTAATTACCCTCATTCTTAATAAAGGCCAAACCACGGGGTTTTAATTAGGGTTTGCATAGATTAAAGCTTTCATTAGTAGCATCTGATGACCCCTATTGCGTAATTTGATATGTTCTTTGCAGGTCGGCACAACCATTAGCAGCTGGACGTGGGAGCGCGGGCAGAGAACTGCATAAAAGCTTTAAAAATGTGGGCTTGCAAAATTTGGATCCACATCTGAGAAGCCGTTTCTCTGGTTATGTGTAAAAACTTGCTTGCTGTGTGCGAGAGACCAACACACTCTCAGTTGGAGCGCACTGGTGTAAAGCATCTTGGATGCCAGTATAAATCAAACTGCCTGTGGATCGGGGCTGGCTGTGGAGAAAGTGCAGAATAAACAGGGAATTTTCCCAAGACTCCCACAGCACTGCAGTCATCATCAATCAAACATACATAGCTACATATAACAGAAAGGTCTGCAGTGAAACTACAGTACATGCTCGTTGCAGCACATGCAGTACAAAGAGCTTCAGTGGTGATACACACACAAAACCAACAACATGATCAAGACTGCTCATTATTCCAAAGCATGGGGTCTCTGATAATGAGACCAAAAGCACAGTTTGGTTGTTAAGGTTCCAAGACTCGTCTTTGTAGTCTCACACACACAACGAAAACAGAAACACATCCATCAAATATCTAAAGCAAAGCAAAAGTGCATGAGGGCAGATCAACAGCATGTGTGTATATGAAAAGAGACAGTTGCTTGTTCTCTCATACATTAGTTGACACGTACACAGTCAGCATCCACAGAAAGAAACAAACATTCCCTACCCCCACTATCACATGAGACAAAACCCATACAACTCTTTTCACGTCACACTCACTGCTACACGATAGCTAACATCACAGAATCTTCTATTTTTGCTTTACTGACCTACAATCTAGAGCGAAAATAATTCCAGTTGCTAATATTTCCTGTTTGACTTTTTCAGACTGGGAAAAAACGCACACATACCATCTCAAATTAACAGGAAAAATGTAGATAAGAAGCTTTCATTTGGAAGAGAAATATTAAATGTGTTTTAGATTCACAACCTCAATAATGTTCCCTTCACAGTAGGGTTTCTATCCAGGAAATGTTGGTGTTTACTATAATGATTCACAAGTAGAGGTCAATTGTAAGGCGCTCATTAGTGCTATTGTTTTTCATCCGTGTAAACTTTTCATTTCTGCAGTACAGAGATTGAATGTTTATGCAAATCAGGGTGTTTTTTGTTGTTGCATTAAGTACATTGTTTTTATTCTGTGCAAACTTTGCATTTCTGCAATTCAGAGATATACAGAGAGTACTTATTCAAACCAGTTCTATTTCTGCTAAGAATATTTTCTAAAATAAGACAATGGTGCATTACAATACTTTGAAGGTTTCGTATTTAAGTATATATTTAATATACATGCTTTTCTAGTATTGAGTCGGCGGAAGAGGTGTGCTATTACTTTTGTACATGATCAAGTAGTACAGTCTTTTTTGGTGGACTGATTTGAACAACTTTAAAATAATTCAGTTTTGACAAAAATGTAAATGTGAACCTTACATTTCTGCCTTTAAAACAGTTTTAAAGAAAAGGGAAAAGTTAAAATTATAAATAATTATTTATTTCATATAAAGACCAATTCACACTGAAACGAAAGACGCAGACCAACAGTGAAAGTCACCAGAACAAGCACTTCTCAAACATTACAACTTCCAAGACCAACAAACGCAGATTCATCGTGTTTAATTGGCGAAAACAACAGATTCCGCTGGTAACACACTGATTCAATAAAACCTGACAAAGTGTCTGTTGCCGTCAGTTGGTGCAGTGTGAACTGGCCCTATAATAGGTCTCAACAAAAATGCCAGACAGGCTGATTGAAAAATACAAATTTACTCTCTGACAGTAGGTGGCGCTTACAGAAAATCCGAAATACAGCAGTTACTGTGGTTACACAAAGCATCACTGGCTTATTAACACCACATTATTGTATATATGCATTATACAGAGGTAAGGTGAAAAGAAAATGCCAAGTGTGCAGTTAGTTGTCTTCAGAGATACGTTCATATAAAGCCACTCACCCACACACAAATAAAAACATCCTAGCAATGGTCTAGAAACCACCAAGAACACATTAGCAACTGCACAGCAACACCCACAACATCCTTGCATCGTTGCTGAGAGTTCAAAAGAAATGACCACTCCCATATCTATCAGAACATTTTAAATTAAGTCACTTATTCTCTCTGAAGTTTCTTTTTGAAAGCCATACTTTAACAAATAGGTTGAAGAGACTCTCCTTGGGGTTGACACTTTTAACTTGATTAATCCACTGTCCGCTTTAGTCATTCTCACCCTGCTAACTGGGACAAGATCAAGGACAAGGACACTGTGTGCTGGTCAGCCTTCCCCCATCAGCCATGAGCTTGCATACATAAAGAGCAATAAAGCCTGAAACACAGGATTCACAAGAACACTGAACTTCTTCACCCTCAATGAATAGGATGACTCCTAATTGTTCTATTCAATGCACAGCGCGTGTGTGTGTGTGTGTGTGTGTGTGTGTGTGTGTGTGTGTGTGTGTGTGTGTGTGTGTGTGTGTGTGTGTGTGTGTGTCAATAGTGCACCATTTAAGGGAATTTAGCAAATCTAATTTTCCATGTAAGCATTTTTATAATACATGTGGAACTGGATAACATGCTAGCTGAGACTGAATACAGTGCCGGGGAAGGGGCATGACAGCATGGTCAACCCAGCAGGCATATATAGTACATTAATGAACCTCCAATTTGGGCAGAATAAGTCACATGCTTCTCAGCTTTAGAGTCTGCAAAAGCTAATGTAGCTACAATATGTTCATGAAGACAGTTACCCCACATATATAAGGAAACAAAGTAATGACTAATGCCCATATTTGGCTGTATAATTAATGAAAACTGTAGTCTATAATGAGCCTAAAGCTTTTAGTGGTTCATCAGTGATCATTTGGATAGGACAAGTGATAAAAACCAATGGATTTCTTGTCCTTTGAAGAAAGTTTTAAATGTTGAATTGGGCACAAAGAGCCTGCAGTGCCAAAGCTCATTCACCAGACCAGCTGACTCATAAACAATGACCTGATTTAGATTTAGAGAAAGCAGTGAAATAGAAAAATTACTTGATGTAATTCAGAAAAATAGCACAATCACCAGTATAAGGTTACTTTTATACGAAAAATCAATAAACAAGTAGTTAATATTTTGTAACTTACATTTTAAGCACAATATCACCAGTTACTTTGTTTTTGCTCAGCCAATGCAAATCAAAATAAAGCTCACCAAGAAACACAGGTCCTGAATGAATTAGCTGAATGAATGATTCAATGACTCACTCATAAAGAGCATCAGCATCTAAAAATCACATACTCTCTGAGTAGGTACTTTTTTTTAATAAGAACCTCGTCCTTGTTGCGTGAGCTATCAATGTCATTTGCGTTGCTTCACTACCATTCACAACTCAGAATCTCGCTAATGGGTCATTCGCATACCTACTGTTTTATGAAAACTATGAATTTGGTCATAATACTCCTACTCATAATACTATATTTTCACCTATTGTATATTATGCGAATTTTGAATGCAGCCTGTCACTTGTTTAGTTCCTGAACTACTCTGCTTTTTTTAACTAATTGTTGAAAGAATGAATTAGGGGTGTTGCGATATAACGGTATTGAAGATAACTACATTTACAATGATACTGGTTATTGAGCATCTATGTAATACGCTTTCTGAAATGTTCTGTAGTGAGAAATGGAGTTCATTACAGAGATCATTGTTAAGATGCAGGTGCAGGTTTCAGATGAATAAAGCCTCTTCATCTTTGTCAGTAGGTCAGTGAATGCTGCATTCATTGAGGAGAGAAACCCAGTGGTCAGTGGCGGCCAATTAAAGAAAGAGGAAAACTATACAAAATTGCCAACCGGCAACTTCTTCTATGAGTTATGAATGCCAAGCAATTCAATATAATGACTTTCCTACTCAAATGTTGAATGAGGTCGATACAAAACTTAATTTCACATACAAACTAAGCGAGAAAAATCTTTGTTAAATATAATAACACTGTTTAAATGCTTCTGCAATCCATATACTTATCAATCCCAGATGGAGAAGATCATTATCTAAGCAAGTTCGATAAGACATTGATCGGTTGAAGTCCTTCTTCTTTGTCTTCAGAGCCTCTTTCTGTCTGTCCACAGTGTGGATTCCTCATCACACAGTGAGTGTGATCATATCAACACTAGTTAGGGATTTCCCATGTCACTGGACTTTCCCTTTTTATTAAATTAAACCTTAAGTCACTAGTACAGAGTAAGTGGTTATTCTTTCTTATTCTTTCTTACCATTTATTATTAATATATCTGCCAAATTGCGTACTTTTAAAACGTTTATTTTGTGTTCTTACCCTTTAAGTAGAACGTCATATTTCTGGTCTTGAAAGAGAAGTTACACAATAATGTCCTTGGTAAATCAAAAACATCCGACAGTGCATAAGAATCCGTTAAAAGCTGAGCAATAAATGTCCAAAAGTGAATGAATTTCCATTTAGGGAATGTTCCCTGGAACTTTGAACCTCAAAACCTCAAATAAAATGGAAGAAAACATTTTACACAACTAAAATCCCATTACAATGGATCTCTGTCTTCATCAACTGGCTAAAGATACAGAATGTTTACTAGCACAGGAATAGAGAACATTTCACTCACTGTTTGCGACTGACAACTTTGGTGACATGAACAAAAAGCAATTGTTGGTGATGCAAAAAAAGTTGATTTTAACAACGTGTGGGAATGCAGACAGTGATTTGCCACATTATACCACAACTAATTACAAATGGCTACCAGAAACCAACAGTACAGACATTAATCGCTGTCAGTGAGAACAGTTACCCGTGATTTAGTCTAGGTCAGTTTGTTTCCTACAAACATTGACGGTCAAGCTGACCTGACCTATAGAGTAAGATTGGTATTAGTGCTGAATTGTTATGTGAAGGGAGAAACACATATGGACAGTTTGACCATAAACATTGTGTTTGGCATGTCAACACCAAATAATCAAAAGTCCACAAGATTTCCTACAGAGCAAATATCTTCTCCCCTCCTTCTCACCTCTTTTCAAACGTCACACAAACGCAAGAACGTACCGTTCAAACAGTACACTCCCCCACACTTAAGCTCTGAAGGTCATGTCTTACAGCTCGGCTGACTTTGGAAGCAGGAAAAAAAGATAAAGAGAGAGAAATACCACAACTAACAAAAAATATGTTCCTAAGAACATTTCGTTAACATTCCCGTTAAGTTATGAAAACGTTATTTGCGGATATTCCCTGAATGGTCAAAACATTCATTTACATTTTTTTTTTTTAAAGTTGTTTTTTCAATGTTAATGGACTATTCCTTTTAATCATTTTACAAACATTCCGGGAAATTTTTTTTTTCTTCTAAACATTCTAAAACAAGTAGTAACATTTAAAAATGTTAGATGAACATCCAACTAAAACATTTTAGAAAAAAACATTCCCTGAAAGATGTTTTTGTGCTAATGTTTTGAGATCATTAAAGACCAGATATATTTAAATGAACACTCGATTTAATGTTACTGGAAGAATGTTTGTTCATAACTTTGAAAGAACCTTGACAGAATGTTAGCCAAAGTCCTGAGAACATTCCCTGTTAGCTGGGACATAAATATGAATAAATATGACTTCAAACACGGAGGGATTTCAGCCCATTTTTATGATAGATTCTCCAATCTAAGTTCAAATGGTGGGGGTTGGGATAGGTGGACAGCTCTTTGTTTTTAGACGGGTGTCTGGCATTCCCACTTAACACCAGTTCCTGTCAGAGCAAACACGGAAAGCAGCAGCCTTCTGCAGATGGAGCACAGCTTGGACTAGCATTTGTCTAATGAGTGATCACTCACAGGCCTGTCAAACATGCCATCTGGAGGAGGACCTCTGGTCTGCCGTGAAATATGGAGTTTGTTGATGCTCCGTGTTGAATCAGTCCCTTAGTGCAAATGTTTGGTGATGACAGCCATAAACATAATTGCAGACAGAAGATGACAGTGATATAGTTATTAGAACATACAGGGGAATTTAGTCTTGGTATGCATTATGGTATGGTAATGTACAATTACTGTATTAGGAGGAAGCATTCCTTTAAGAAACATTACATTTTTGAAGCATTTGTGCCTAAACATATTAACTCTAATCATGTGCTTCTCAAGAGACAAAGAGCCTGCAGAAAAGACTACAGACTTACTGTATGATGAAAGAGGTTCTAAATAGGGAAAAGCCAGTGTACACCCATTACACAATAAAAAGGATAAAAATGTCTTATTTCGGTTTTTAATCCACTGACATCATTAAAGCAAATTTTCCTCTTGAACATATATATTCATATACACATATGCCGCTTTTCCACTGCATGTTACGGCTCGGTACGGCTCACTTCTGGGGGGTTTACCACAGTACCTAGTACCTGCTACTTTTTTTTAGTACCACCTCGATTGAGGTTCCAAGCGAGCCGTACGGATACTAAAATGTGACGTGTAAAAAACACTGCAGATCACTGATTGGTCAGAGAGAATCGTCACTACCAGCGTCATTGGATTTGCGACACGAGACACCAAACCCGCTAGATTTAAATAGTCAGCAACAGCCACCGCAGTATCATCATTTGTTCGCAAAACTTGAACAAATAAATGGCTGTATCATGGTCAGTAGATGAGTAATGATCAGTCTATAATCCCACCCACTTTGAAGCGGTACTAAACTGCAGTGGAAAAGCAAACCGAGCCAAAGTAAAGCGAGTCGAGTCGAGCCATGCCGAGTCACATCACACAGTGGAAAAGCACCTATATACAGCATAACTTCCCCATGCTTTTCCCCTGACATGTATCTCCGAGAATCTCAATTAAATGTATATTGAGCTCCTTCAGTCTAATGTATAAAGTGAACACATGATTAAAGTGAAAATATTGATGAGCAAATTAAAAAATTACAGGCGCCATCACACAGCATCAGACTCTGTGTTTGAAGTGGCCACTTGAGAGATCCAATCTCCAGAAAGCATTGTTATAGATGGAAGGTGTGCAGATGATTATTATGGAGAGTTATAAAAAACATCTGTTATAAAGCACCAACAGTTTAACTTGAGAAACCGTGTTCTAGCATCTACTATCTGATATTCATTTCCATCTTTGCAGATGCTTTCTTTACCAAAGCAACTTAAATGGCACAAAGGGCATAAATAAAAATCAAACCCCAAATCTTCATCAACATTTTGCTTATTTGGCATTTGAGGATGGGCTTTCATGGGGTGAACGGAGCGGTTGATGCATCTCTGTCAGCGGGACCTTTAACTTTGAGCACCCCGTATGTGTGTTGCTGGTATGTGTGTGGAATCTTAATGCACTGAATTTTTATGCAAATCAGTTTCCCACAAAGACCAGCTCCCAGCCATGACAGAGAGAAATAATAGATTCTGCTTCAGTATAAGACAATCACCTCCCTGCTGCTGACAGTGTCACAATGGCTTTGTGCACCAACAGCCCTCCGCCAGCCAAACAACGCTGTCAACAAGATGATTTCACTGCATTTCCACTCACTTCATTTTTGCGAAGCATTTCTTTTTTAATGAAGCTATCTGCTGGATATGCTACAAGAAAAGTGTACTGTGTGGATAAGGCTGCAGAATGACTTGTATGTGCATGGACCTGATTCATGTTGTATTGACTGATGAATTTACAAAGCAATTAATATGTATGGCCAAACTCATCTATAGGCCTACAGGTAAAATGCCAGAGGTATCGATCATGATTATCATAGTGGTGAAGAGAAAGACATTCCTAAGCACAAAGAGAGCATGTACATAATGCACAATACACAAACTAAATTTGCATTTGTAGGCACGGTTAAAATGAATAGTTAAAAGAAACAAATCATTAGTCGCATTTTTCCTATACAATCAGTCAAACTAAAAAAAAATAAAAAATAAAACAACATAAAAGAACCATAAATATAGTTTGTAAGAGTCTTTTGAAGTCATATGTCACATGTGTGTGAAGAACAAGTTGTTATTAATTTGAAAAAATTATTTGACACCAAATACCATTGTTTGAATATACAGAGAGTGAAATCTAAGAGTTGTAGAAAACTGGAAATATTTTCAGTGAATTATAAGCTAAATTTCATTTTTTTCTTTACACAGAGATATGGAATGATTTCAGACATGTCATTTAGTGGACAAGTTCTATGGACCGCATTTATGGTACTTTGTGTGATACACTAGTGTGTGTGTGTGTGTGTGCGTGTGCGTGTGTGTGTGTGCGTGTGTGCTTGTTTTTGTGATATATGAGGACACAAATGTGTATAATGACATGCATATTACACTGGTATTACAACTTACACGTGATTTATGAGGACATTGCATGAGTCCTCATATTTCAAATAGCTTAAAAAACATAAAAAACAATGTTTTTTTTTTTAAATGTAAAAATGCAGGATGTCTCCTGTGATAGGTAGGTTTAGGGACAGGGGCAGTGTAAGGGGATAGAATATATAGTTTGTACAGTATAAAAACCATTACGCCTATGGAATGTCCTCATAAATCACAAAAACAAAGCTGAGTGTGTGCGCTTGTACATAGGGTTTATGAGGACACAAATGTGTATAATGGCATGGGTATCACGACGTAAAAATGCTTTATGAGTTTAGAACCGAATGAGGGTGAGTAAATAATGACAGGATTTTCATTTTGTTGAACTATCCCTTTAAGAACACACAGACTGTCTGTCTATCTATGTTAATAAGCAAAAGCACCTACCATGAGTTCTTTGATGTAGTTCAGGATTCAGGTCAAACGATATTGAGTCTATGTGAGTCTCTCTTTCCGTCTGTTATTATTAGCTGTGAAAAGAAACACAACCAGAGGTCATGGCACATATTTAAAGGCTCCAAACAAACAGCTAAGCAAATCCATATCCACAAAAGCACAATAAAACATGTAAGACAGAGAAAAAGCAGCACTCCTCCACACTGAAGACTCAGAGGAGAGCTTGGCACAGGGCAAGTTGTAAGTACGAATCTTGGAGTGCGACGAGATTGAGGATTCATTATTGATGGCATTCCCTGTGGTGCACTACTCTGAAACAGCATGTGCGTGAATTTTTCACTTTGCAGCTTCAGTAAAGAAATTAACTGGGACAGAATGAGAATCACACTAGCTTTAATCAAACTAAACCCACTACTGAAGCAGGTGAAATATTAATGGCTGTTGTAACTTATCAGATTTGTTGCTTGGTTAATTGCTCTTTATTGTTCGACGCCAAACTGATTGCATTTTGCCTGTTATAGCTTGGTGCTACTAATCTTGATTAGTGTCTGAGGTCATGAATAATTTATTAGAAACAGCATTCCTGGCTAATTACCTGTAGCTGATTCTCACTGTTGGAGACGATCACCAACCGTGTGCAGCCAACAGGCCTAAATGCTTTCACTTCCTGCTATCCATTTTGTTTTGCCACAAGTGTCTCCCAGTTGCAATAAGCTACTAGCCAACTAAAATAGTGATGTTCCTGGCATAGCCACAAAAGCATTATATATAGTAGCACTGAAAGCTTTGCAGAAACTCTAGCAGATTTCTCCTAAATAAGGATAGATGAATATAGGGAGAAAGATGACATAAAAGAGACATAATAAAATCCAGGATGTTCATGTTTTATCTAATTTTAAGAAGGCAAGTGTTTCGTAGACAAATTCTGTGTGGTTCCACTATGACCTGGTAGACTAGAATTCCCTTGTTCTTCAACCACCACTAACAGCCTCCAACCACCAAAAAAATGTTTTAGAATATCTTTAGTTCATACAAACATTGTTGCGGTAAGGACATCCATTACTGTTTAGTTTTCTATAAACACACAGAAGGAAAAAAGTAAAGCCATAAAACAATGCAACAGCCACAGTGTTTCACATTAATTACCAAGACTGTGGCCACAGCTCGAAAGGAGGTAGAAAACACTTTGGCATAAGATTTCTTTTCAGTCTGTTCGCATCTCAGAAAGGCTCAGTTTACAGTGAATGAACGCAGTGAACTCCATTACAAGCATGCCTTTGGAAAACGTAGTGGGCAGTGGGCACCAGTCACGCATTATTTTCACATTTGCATAATTTACCAACATTTTTTTGAGAGCATTTCATGAGATGTTTGTAAACCTGTTTTCACAGAAACGGTAGTTGCTGTCATATGAATATTAATAATATCAAAATGTATTATTAATATTATATACTATTTGTTTGGCTTTTTAAAACCCCAGTGTAAATGTAATGTAGACACTATATATAACAACTAAAAAGAGGTTTGCCCTTTTTCAAAGTTCAAGTCCAAGTCAATTCACCAACTTTTTTTCTTTGATCAATTTGCACACTAAACATGGGGTGGAGCTCTTCATTTTGAACTCTCAAAGTGTACCAGATAAATTAATTTAACTATAAAATACTCACAATCCTGAAATAAGATTGCACTTACAAAGATTGCACAGCAAAAAAAAGTGCACTTACTACCATTCAAAGTTTTGGGGTCAGTGATATTTAAAAAAAAATAGGGTGAATAAAAATAAAAGTTGAAATAATTTGAAATTTAAATTGAAACAATATTTCACAATATTACTGTTTTACTATACCAAATAAATTTAGCCTTTGTGAGCATAAGAGACTTCAAAACATTTAAAAACATTAAAAAATCTTACCGACCCCAGTCTTTTGACTTAATCACTAGCTTATTACTCTCAATCAACTTTTATATTGGGTATGCATTTGAATATTCTGCAATACACTTCTAATACATCATATTTTATACTTCTATACAATTAATTATACTTAATATCTCTATATTCTCTTGTTGTTTCTTCTTCGATTACGTCATTCTCATTGCTTCATGAGACGAGTAGTTAGTGTTTCCTCTTTAGTGTTGCCTTGGTCTAGATATCTTGTTTATAATCTATGGTAAATTTAAAATATACTTCAAAAACACTTCCTTTACACAAACCTCTTTTACTCCCAAATCAATGGCATTCAATGGCATTTAATATCGACCACAGAAGACATTGATTGGTCATTCCCTGGTAAATTGATTTGTATCTTCTGACCTTAAAGTCTGAGGGGACCGTTGGCTCTTTGATTGTGTTCTCTACACTTGCAAACATTGTTTCCTCCATCCAGAATCAACAAGGGGTTTAAACAATAGATCTCAAAGGGCATCTGCATTATGCTTATCTGGCTCCAAGCTAAAGGTCCCTCTTCAATCTGAAGAACATTTGAACAATGCAGGATGACGTAAAGTTCAATGCTAATAGAAGATCATAGAGGGGTGGGCAATAAAGGCTATGCTTGTTATTTGTCATTATTACACTCCCTACCTCTTCTCCTCTCAGTTTATGATCATGCTACATTATTCACATACACGATGAGTGACACATCCTACAGGACATCCATCCCTCTGGAAGGATGTGATGTCCAGGCTCATCAACTGTCCAGTCATTGGAGGCATATTCCACTTTATCTCAAGTTCTTCCTCTAATAGAGGTATGTCCAGCTCATCAAAATAAAAAATGATAATCAAACAATTATTTATAAACACTGAGTTTTTTATGTCTGTTATTAATGGCCTATTAATTGGCTATTACGTTCAATTTGAACTGTAATTATATTCTATGAATTTTCAGCATAATTTACTCAAGTCTTCATTGTCACATGATCCTTCAGAAATAATTCTAATATGCTGATTTGCGGCTCAAGAAACATTTCTTATTATTATCAATGTTGAAAATAGTTGTGCTGCTTAATTTTTTTGTTTTGTTGGAAAACATGAACATATAAATGTATTTACTGTTAATTTTGATTAATTTAATGCATCCTTGCTGAATAAAAGTATTAGTTTCTTTTTTTTTTTTTTTTTACTTTCTGAACCCAAACCTTCTGATCCTAAATCTTACTCACCACAGACATAAAACCTGTTTGTTGACTTTGTGGTCAGTTTCTCTCCATGTAAATGTTACAGTGTCAAACATTTGCCATAAACTTGACTAATGTTTTTCAGAAGAACTCATTGGACATATAAACAAACTTAAAAACACTTGGGGAGTCAATGACAAAACTGTTGAGTGTAAAGTGCGTATTGGACTATAGAAGGTAAAAATAGGTTAAAAAAACATAGTTTAACAAATACATATGAGATTCCTGATTTTTGGCAATGCCTGAGGCTGACACTAAGGTTAGTGGGGTCTTTTTAGGTTTAGCTCCAGTAAAATTAAGAGATTTACTTCAAAAACAATGACACACCACAGATATAATGTTTCAACACTTGATCAAGTGTTTTCCTATATTTTATCAAACGATGGGCATTCACAGATGTCTGGACTAAGCCCCAAATACTCTGAATTATACCAATCAGGTATCAACTCAACACAGATTTAACCCACTTCTTTGCTTCAGACAACTGATCAATACATTTGATTGAGACGTTGCAGTATTTCCCTCATCCCTCATGTCCTCTGACTTTGCGACGGGTGTCTGACAGGGGCAAGCGTGATCCCTTGAGAAAAAAGAGGCTGTCAAAGGGTTGAGAGAGTCATATGGTACAACTCCTGGCACAACACTCAGTGCTGTGATAATGACCAGCTCTGTACACAAGTTTTCTCTACGCAGTCTGTTCTTGTCTTTCATTAAAACTTCTCTCGCCCTTTCCAGGCCCCAAGGCCAAGCAGACCTCAGTCTCTGGGGAGAGACAAGGTTCAGGGCATCAAAACAAGCCTTTGAAGCCGCGCGACTAAAAGGGGGGGACCTGTTGGAACAGCCAAAAGGGCTTAAAGATGTGGGGGAGTCGGGTTCTCCAATTAGGCACAAGAGAGGTTGTTAACATGCAAGCTAAGAGGTCTGTGGACCTCTGTTTTCACTCAGAAAGGGTTATGCAAACAGCATTCAGACAGGATAAATGATCTGATCATGTCAATAACGAGTTAATGATTGATGACATTTTTTTATTTAAGTCAATTTGATCTTGAATCAGAGTAAAATAACCATAAAGACACTGCACTGTTACAAGTTGAGCTGTTCCTGTTTCTAGGGGTGTTGAAATTAATTGTTGCATCGATGCATTGCAATGTGGAAGTGGACGATTCTGCATTGATGCAGTAATCGATAATAGCAATAATCAATTATTGCCTACTGACGTTTCTCTGACGTCATTCGTCACATACGAGATTTTCGCTAGCGTAAAATGGCGGAGGGAGGCAAAACACAAAAGCAAGTAATAAAAAAAATGCATGCGTACGAGCGTGTGTATGCGAGTGTGTGTGAGCGTTCTTGTAACTTAAGTACACTTGACCGTTTGTTACTAGTGTTTACTAGTTACTAGTGTTCTAAATGGTACTGTGTTCTGCTGTGTTCAGACTTAAGTTGATACGATAGTGTCGCCAAACATATCGCGATATTCACCTGTCTATATTTTATTACAGCCCTATTTTTTACGATGAGTTTAAGTGAAGTATGTGATGTTCACTGTACCATTGTTGCAGTAAACGTGCATGACATTCTTGAATGAATTGTTCACCAGTCTGTTATTGTAGGGACATCGATATTACATTTACACACCCCTAAACATGATTGGTTGCTTTACGTCAGTCAGACGGCCTCTGCGAGACTAGTCCTCAACAACACAGGACAACCAAGAAACAATCCAATATCAATTACTTATTGATTACCTATGGCCTTTTATCATCAAATAAGCTCCTGCCTCATATAGAACATCTTTGGTTAGCGATATAATTAATTTATTCATTTAATCTTGAACTGCTGCCTGTTCTTGAGCAAACAAATATTTTAATCGCGGTCCGCCACTTTTATTCAGCTCTGCATCGGACAAGCTTCTTAAGTATGTGTATACATCTGTTGTCAATTTCAGGTCTTTGTTAAAAGATGTGCCAAACATTATTGAGGATGTTTCATCTACTGTCCCTTAATTCCACCTTCTTTCGTTAAAATAAATTAAAATAATACATGTTAATAGTCAAAAGCAGCAGAATGTGACTTTGGTGAGAAGATGTAGTCCAGTCCAGTGTTAACCCTTCTCTTGTTTTATCGTTACAGGGTGTAAATTGTTTGTTTTGTTGTGCTGAAAAAACCTGTCGTAAAAATTCAAAGCACAATCTGTTGGACAGGAAGCACTTGGTTCCCTGAGTCTTTCTTAATTAAAACCAGAGGAAGAACTATAGGTTCCTTACACAAATACAGGACTTTCCTCTAGCCAGTTCATATTCCCAGAGCAATTGGTCTGAAAAATGAGCAGATTTTGCTGTTTGGTCTCAGGAACAGCAGGGGATTTGGAGGACTAACCAAGCTGCATGCTGTGTCAACACCAAACATTCTCTGCTGTCAGTGTAATCCCATTCACCATGGGAAAACAGCACGGCAGTTCACGACAACAGAATGAGAGTGGGATATGACCAAAAAGGGGCAACAAGATACCAATTTAAATCATGGGTTGACGGTTCCCTATGTAACTTGACTTAAAATGAATTCAGGAATCCAACATTCTAATCTACAGAATGAAAAATGGATATTCATGTTGAGATTTGCTAAAGATCACATTAAACATGGTGAAACATTTAACGGTGTTACTGTTTTTCATTGGAACTTATAAGGTGTCACCCATTTGAACCATATATTACATTATTCGAAACGTATCACACACAATCCTTCAGAAATCATTATAATATGCTGGTTTGGTGCTCAAGAAACATTTCTTATTATTATCAATGTTGAAAACAGTTGTGCTGCTTAATATTTTTGAAGAAACCATGACCATTTTTTAGATAGTTCAAAAGAAGAGCATTTATTTTGTAACAATGTAGAAGTCTTTACAGTCAATCACTGTACTTTTACACTTTACTTTTAATCAACTAAATGCATCTTTTCTGATTAGTATTAATATCTTTATTTTTATTTTTATGTACAGACCTGAAAAGTTTGAATGGTAGAGTATCTATGTATATGTACAGTCTCTATTTTTTGCACCTCAACATACACCAAAAATGACAAAAACACCAGACCGCAATCCCCTCTCCGCCCACATCCTCCTCTCAAGACACCTAATCAGTGGATTTCACGTGTATGAATATGAGATTTTGATACATGCAAATAAAGCCGCAGGATCTGACAGACAGAGATTTGGAAGAGAAGCTGGATGTTATAATTGATCTAGACTGAGATTTGACACAGCTGGAGGCTTGAATGGTAATGCTGCACTGTGCCGATTTCACGGGCACGACCGGAGGAGCAAAGAGAGCGAAGCCGTGCTGGGATATAAGCACATCAACCCTTACAACAGGATCATTTGCCTCATCAGGCAGAAGCTCAACAGTGGGACCTCCTTGTAAACAGGCATATTTTCTTTAACCCCTACACCTCTGTGTGGTTTTCTAAAGCTATGGCTGCATCAAAAAGCTGAAAAAACTTAGCTTAAAAATTAAAACTTGCATAATTAGAAAATGACATACTTAGCCGTTCAAAGCAAAGCCTTTGATACGAGATGATGAATTAAGGGCTAAATGGGATTCACTGGGGTTCTTTAAACATCAATAAACTTGTATTTTTCGTATAATATGTTCATAAAATGTTTCTGCTTTGCAATTTCCCAAAATCCCATTACCCTCAGGATGCAAAGAACAAGACATCCTAGGGTAGAGATATCCTGCTTTTTACAGGATCTCAGGAGGAGGCTATCCGGGAGGAGTAGGTGGCAAAACGACCAGACATTTTTCCACAGTAAGGTCTCGTAAAAAAATCTCTCAGCGCTTTGGAAACATTCCTCCCCCTGGCCACGGGAGCACAAGCACAGAGACGTCAGGAGGGATCACACTCAGCACAAACACAAATACTCTCAGAAAATCAGATAGAATCTTCAGGCCAAAATGCAAATACCAGACATAAACACTCTGAGAGATTTTTTTACGATTCTCAAAATGTGTTCAGTCTTATTCGCCTGGATAAACACTGCAAATACAGTCCATAAATTTAAAGACCCCAGGAGGAATAAATGGACATTTCAGAAATAAAGATAGTGTGTGCACACCTAAGGAATATGAGAGGTTAACGCAGTCATTTCTGCTCTGGGATGTAAAACCCGAGGTTAACTGGTCACTACGCAACACTCTCTTGGAGAAAAAGCACTTCAGCTCACCAGCTGTGGGAACAGCAGTGAGAAAGATTACATCACAATGATTTATGGCACATAAGGAAGAGCCAGAGAAACTATGGAACATGAGATCATTTGGAGGGCATCCAATAAGAGGTCTCAATAGGAACACAAGTCAATTGGTTTCCACCACAAGAAATGATGGATCAGGAGCGGCACAACAAATGAATGTGCTGAGAAAGTTAAGAGAATTTTAGACTCACACATACTGTATATCACAACACATATTACTCTTTGCTTTTAAGGAAATGGCATCCGTAATTCCAAAATATCAGTTTCTGTATTTGGACGGGTATCAAATGAATTAATCAAACTTTATATAGATGAAACAGGTCAAAAAAGTTGAAACAGAGTTGTACCTTACGCTGCTGCAGTTGTTCATTAAGAAAATGCTGTTTACAACTGATCTTGTAGGCTGATGCTTGTTCCATATGTCTTCAATTGCCACTGAAAGCCTCTAGCCAATTCTCGAAATTCAGTTTCTGCTCTCCAAAAGCATAAATAGGGCCACACAGATTATCTGACTCATTTTGACTCAGTCCAAATATCTTTTTGGACTGCATTCTGCTGACTGACACTTCTCATTGAGCTCAATGATCTGCATGGTGGGAAAAAGAAAGGAACAAATCTTTCTTGTTTCCTATACTCTCCAAATTTGCATAGTTGTATAAAAACTGATTAATGCTCAAACATAAAATCTTAAAAAGGTAGTAGTTACCCTAAAAATGACAGATCTATCATAATTTACTCATCTACATGTGTTTTTTTAAGCTTTGGAATGTGAAAGAAAGACAATGGCATTTAAGGAAAATTGATAGGGACCATAAATGTATCATAAAGGTAGTCCATGTAGACTGGTAGGTTAGGGTTAGGTGTTAGGGTTCGGGTTAGTAGAATCAGTTGCAAAGTTCCTTATAGTCAGTTGAATGTCTGTTGGGAACTTTAAAATAAAGTGTTAGCAGATATTAAGCAGACAGACTATTAATACTCTAATGAGAGTTAGTTGACATGTAGTTGCAAAGTTACTTATAGTTGTCTAAAATGGATCATTGAAAGAAAGTGTTACTGGATATTCTTCACAATGAGGTTGAGCATGCAGGCAAGATGACAGGATTTTCATTGCACTTTTAAATGCTGCAAATCACATTTCACAAGGTATTTTAAAAGACACTGAATATGTTCAATCTTCAAAGGCCAGGTGAGTTATTCGGGCACAATAGGTAAAGGCTTATGGAACAGAACTGAAAAGGGACTTTATAATTCCATCATCTTCAAACTATAAAATTGAGCTTTGATCGGTGTGGTGTGACAAAGATATGAGTGAATAATAAGATATGAGTGAACCGTTTTATGCATGTCCTGCTCAGTACTAGAATGTTTATTAAATAAATAAACTAAAACTATTTAAATACAATTTTGATGAATGTGTTTGATCATTAGGGTCATACAAGGATAGGTACTAAATATTATGGAAGAAAACACTGTATAAATAAATAAATAAAGTATGAGAATAAAAATGTTGTAGGGGACAGTTGGATGAACAGGATCGTATTGAATTTTGAATTTCGTTTTGAAACCATATTCTATGTTTAGGCCCATCACGTCTTGACATGCATTGAAAAAGAAAGACAATATTTGAATGAAAAAAAATCTTAAATGCTTTTCAGTTAAATAAAGAAAAGTTTTCACAGCTAAACAAGCAGACAATTATTCAAGATAATGATGGATGCATTTTTCCACAAAGAAATCAACCATTTAGCAAACAGCAATCAGAAATCGTTTACTTTCCCAAAAATTAATTACAACTCAGTTTTTTTCCTCTTTATTTTTCCAAATGTTCGACAAACAATGAAGCCACCGAGTTCCATTTCTATTGTTCTATTTTAATGGAGCTTATTTGAGGCCTGTGTATTTCTGAGGGCACATCTCCAACTCAAAAAGATGTTGGCTGGCAAGTCTATAGAAGCACAGCACTAAAATATTCTTTTTCGGTTGATTTACACCATCTCAGATGCCATGGTCTCGCAGGACCCAAGAAAAACATCACAACTTGCCAATCAAAAGATTATCACGAAAGCGCAAACAGCTGGAGACTTGCCTCAACTGCAGGGTCTGATGTTTGCAGTCTTACCGTCTCAAGCAGGTGGTTGTAATTAAGTCAGTGCAATGTGGCCACTCGCTGGCAGAAGAACATGTGACTAATTATTGGGACACAAGCCCAGGTTTATTATTTCCTGAAGCTCCCTGTCTTTGACCTGCATGAGGATTTAAGTTGCCAATCATAGCCCAAAATTCAGCACCAATTCAAAATAAGCACCTTGTACCCCTCAGTCTCGAACGATCCTGTTCTCTCCATCCTCAAAAACGCAAGCTGGCACATTCATTTTATGTTAAAATAATCAGTAACATGCAAATGATGCTCACACAAAGCATTTACTACCTTTGAAGAGTGCTCAGTCTTTTCCTCCGGCAGTTTTCAAATACGAGCAGAGATTATGAAAGGAAGAGATTAGACTTCATGGTCTATTTCATCCATTCTCCAGCCTAATCAGTGGGGAATGATATCATTGCCCTAAATATTTCCTCAGCAGCTTGAATGTAGAAACATGCAGTTTCCTCTTATTGACCACACAATGTGACAACACCACCTTCCTGTGATCACGTTATCTCATGATTAAAGAGGACAGTTTTCTTCATGGTCCCGCATTGAACTGAAGCTGACTGACAACTGCTGTCTTGCAGGATGACGCCTGGGGCTTCACAACACACCCCTAAAAGCCACAAGATGACTTTAACGTTAGTGACCCAACAAATCTGTTGAAAGCCACATATGAGTAAAGAAGCCGGTCTGAAAAATTTATAGCAGCTCATAAAAAAATCATGAGGAAAAGTACTGTAAAAAGTACAGAACATGTCAAGTTAATCTGCTGTTAAACACCAGGCCTAAAGTGGCATCTGATGTGGCAGACTTGTAGGAGAAAGTTGTCATGAGGAGACTGGGGAAATGTTCTTGAGGATCGGGCATGTATTTTGTAACTGACATGAACACTGACATACAAATGTTTTTCTCAATTCAATTGTGGATTTGTCAGTTTAATTGAAAGCATTGTGGTTCTCTGTCTATTTTTACACACTAATAGTCATAAGTTTGGACATGTTTTCAGCTGTCGATGTCCGGTGACAGGAGCGTTGGCGACAGGATGTGGGCGTGTCCAGTGACGTGATTTAACTTTATGCAAATTAAGAGCAACTTTCGGGAGCGACAACCAATAGGAGTGAAGTTAGTAAGTGGAGCGCACGCGAGTGTTGGCGGCAACATGGAGAAGTTCCTTTTAGCAGAACCGGACCTCATCCAGCCACAGCTCCTTATAATTCACAGTTTTTAAATATGCTATATAAATAAATAAACTAAACTAAACATAAGAAAGAATGAGTTTGAGTGTCCAGACATTTGATTGGTGATATGTACATGTATATAAAATGCACTCAGCAGTCTGTTTAACCTTTTCTATTAGGTTTGTATTATTAGCTGTTTTTTGCATCAACCTAATGTTTTGTGAAATTAGAGGAAAACATGAATACAAACATGAATAAATTCTAATGCAGAAACATTTTGGTTATGCAGAGGCATAACATTATGATGCACTAATGCATAATGCATAAAAGTGCATAATGGGGATAAAATCTAGGGGAAAACAGCATATAACCCATTTATGTCTAAATGGTTCAGCTCTCATCATCATGTTTGTATTGTAAGGATAGCATATCTCAGCATATTGAGGGGGAAAAACTTTTTTGTGTGATTTTAGCACAAAAAAATTTAATTAAATCATCATCTCCAAATACAGCCATGCTTAATGGAAACATTACCTGTAAGCTTCTTTCAGCTTTAGGTATATAAAATTACAGGTCATTCGTACAAGAATTCAAGATCCTAAATTAAAATTGTAACAGAGAGCAAAGACCTTAAACACACTGAGCTAATGGACTTGATCCAGCTGTGCTCATTCCAGTCTGATGTGAGTGTGTGTTTGTGTGAATGCATGCTAATGTCCTTGTATGTGTGGGTGGTATTCAAAGACAAAACAACTTGTTTCTTGATTTCTTTCAAAAGAGCACAAAACTGTAGTGAACATCACCTCTCAACACAGAGAAAGACTAAAACCTACCAAGCGCTTTCCACCAAGGAATGTCTGTCAGTAGAGTAATGGCTTCTGAGTTTGCTATGTGCACTTGAATACACAGGCACGACCGCAGAACTATTACCAAAACCAAAAACCCAGAGGATGGGGAAAACAGAGGTGGGGAGTACAGGGAAAAAATCTGGAGAATAAACTTCTACTGGAATGAGAGAGAGAGAGAGAAAAAAGAGTGAGATCAGAAGCACACCAAATATGCCTGAGTCAGGAGTAGTGAGGAGTTTAACTGTGTCAAAGGGAGAAACTGAAATCAGGCCTTTGCTACACAGACAATGTGAGCCCATACAGAGAGAAACAACTGTCTCTGTTTAAGCCACAAGCAACTCGAATCAACAGAGCCCTTTAACTCAATAGTTCAGGATACACAAGGGTAACTGTGTGCCGCTATTAAACAGGCCATGGTTTTGAGAAATTGAACCAAAACCTTAATTATCAGCAAAATGTTATTATCACAGTAAATATGTTCATCATTTTAATGTAATTCTTTTAATGATACAGTAAAAACTGGTAATCAATTAACAGTAAATTCCGTTACATTATAGAGTGAAAAATAGTACTACATCTAACAGAACCATACATGTCATTTTACTGTACCGTACTGTAAAATTTGGTTTTGCAAGTATGAATAACCATAACATTTATAGTAAAAATCTGTTTTATATTCAACAAAACAATACAGTACAGTGCTTTTGTAGTTCTTTTAGAAGTTGTCATGATACTAAATGTAATCAAAAAGTAGTCAGATTACATTACCTTAAACATACAATGGATTACATAACTACAATTTTTGTTATGTAATTCAGAATCAGTAACTGACTACAATTTGCAAGTAATCTATCCAGCAGCACAATAAATATTGCCTGATCAATATATACTGTACACCAAGGCACAAAAAGACCAAACCGTTGTCACCATGTTTTTTTTACAGTGGGCTTCTGGCAATGGGCTGCCAGATTTAACAGGATTTCTGCTGAATTATCAGCAAGAATTAACAGCGAGTAAGCATGCAAGTTGTTTGCGAGTTGAAAAAAGATGTCATCCCTCAATCCTCTCAAATACTCGAACCAAAAATTAAGCCCACTACCAACATCTACTGCTTTCACTACATTATACAGACTCTTCAAATAAAAGTAAGCCACCTTAATCTCTAAATTTAGTAAGCATCTTAAGGAGGTTTCGATTCCAAACTTCCCTATCCCTATTATTCATTTCCTGCTTAATCATTGTCTTTTTATATCTGTAACTAAAATTAAACATTTTAAATAGACACCAGCAACATGGGCTCCTTACCTACATTTCAAGAAGTGAAGTGTGGAGAAATCAAGGTTCATCATTATACATCTCAAATCTGCATTTTATTGTGGATAAAGATTAAATAATGACTGTGAGACCCTCAGCTATCTGTAGGACCCAGCTTGTAATTTGCATACATACTTTCACCTCATTATATCCCTAACACACCTATATTGAGGGAAATTTCCTGAATAATAGATAAGAATTAGTTCTCCTTATGCCAAGCACAAACAAGCAGTCTGTTTCCTCCTGATAAAGAGCTCCTGTTATTTACCAGGGTCACTGGACATCCCTGTCTTGAATGAACTTTGGAGCCCTCAGCTGCATCCTTTAAAGTTTCACAAAGCTGTCTACAGCACAAAATCATAAGGAAAAGATCTATGCATTCATAATTGTTCTTGTTCAAAGTTCTGCAGGTCATACTTGACAAGGCTCTCATTTTTTTGAAGTATCTATAAGCAAAGAACACATATTCTTCATGGTAATTAATCTACACAACTCCTTTGCAAATTTCATATGTCTTAGAGGCAACAAGGGCCCAAAATCCATTACTGGGTGAATCGCCCCATGTCACACGCATTAGATGAGAGTCCTCCAGCAAATGGTGGGGAAAAGCAATTTTCTTTTCAAGGCAATAGATACTCTATCTCATTCCAGATCCTCTGCAGACTACAAACTGCCAGCTCACGTAGCTCTGATGCCTGAAACTTGGAAGAAAGTGATGACTTGACCTCCTTTTCTCCCAGGGCCTTAGCTCTGCTGTCAATAAGGCCATTTCACTGGAGGCTGGATATAGGGGCTCAGGGTGGAATGAATCACCTGCACCGATTAGAGATCTAGCAACTGCGGTTGAGATCAAACCAGCCCTGACGACCAGTTCATTTGCCGCCATGTCAACTGATATTAATATAACAGCCTGGAGACGAGGCTCTTGCTCTCAACCGGGACTTCCCACCACGAAGAACCAAATATTCATTTCCAGTAGCTTAATGCTTTAGTGACTGAACGATTCTGTGTCTGCTCAAGCAGAACAAAACAGTCTCCCTCTTCCATATCTGCATCAGTCAACCACTTTAGTTCACTCACTACACCCTTTTTTTTTATTATTGGAGTATGTTTTACAAGAAAATACTTTCTACTTCAAAATGTCACATTTAATTCAATGTGCAACTTGCCATTACTATGTAATTGTTTGTGAAATGTACAAGCAATTTCTGAGTGAAAGTAAATACCTACAGCAGATTTGTTCATGTTAGTTTGATGCAAATAATCAATAAAAAGGTTAATTTTCATGTCTGTAAAATGAATTTTCATTGGATAATTAATTACCAAACACCACAATAGTGACTATTAATGATTTATCCAAAAATGAATAATTGTTATTAATTTCTTTATCAACACACCATGAATATGTAAAAAAAGAGTACTGTATTTCAATTCAAATTAGGTGTCACATTGATCTGTCAATCTATCATTTCTAGGCCTCTAATGCCCACATTTTAAAGTGTTTTTTCTAAAATGCCTCGCAATAGCTCAGAGGAATGTAAAGGTTAAGGCTCTAATCTTACCTCTGAGCCCGTGTGTGTATGTGTGTGTGTGTGAGTGAAGTCTGAGTTCTGACATCAGCATTTAGCTAAACTACAAAGCCACAACTAAGGCCGGCATTAATGGATCCCTCAGAGCCAATATCTTCACGGACAAGTGCTTGACTAATTGAAAACTGGTCTGAGTCTGCTTTGAGGAACAAGTGCAGCAAACATTTATGTCAGTCTACAAAAATAGGGTCCAGAAAAAGGTGGACAAATTCGCAGAAACTCTCTAATGGATATAAAGTTACAGTGCACATGAAGTTAGACAGTTGGAATGTAAGATTTAAGGCCTGTATACTTGCAAATCTTTCAAAAGCCAATTGAGAATATATGGCAGGGCTTTGTTTGAAAGATTATCCTCTATCGGAGATCATGAATTTCTGTTTCAAGAACAAGAATGTATACAAAAGTTCTTCTCAATGACTCCTTATTAGATGAGATTTGATTGCATGGCACATCACCATATTTGATGTAGTTTGACAGGCTGTGAAGTCCTGTCTTTTGTCATGACTTTTTTTTTTTAAGAGCATGTGGGCTGAAAAAAACAATGTTCTGAAGGTACAGCAAAAATTAACATTGGTCGTTAAAGTGCATTTAACGATTAAAAGAATTAGGCTATATTGTACATTAACCTAACCCAGCAATGTTTTTTCTGGAAAATGGCCAAAGATAACACTCATACATCTTTTCGTTTAAAGGAAACTCCCCATAATTCATGTCTAACACAAGCATTGTTTCAAAGCATGGGGACTTTTGTTAAAAGGAATGTCAATGGTTAAAGGGGTAGTTCAGTTTTGGGCTTCAAAATTTATGGTAGGCTATACATTCACTCCCATTATAAAGCTTGGAAGAGCCAGGATATTTTTTGAATATAACTCAGATTGTGTTTGGCTGAAAGAAGAAAGTCATATACACCTAGCACATTTTTGGGTGAACAAACCTTTTAAATGATCTGATCTGCTGAACTGATTTGACAGAGAGACAGACAGACATACATACCGGTAGATAGATAGATAGGTAGATAGATAGATAGATAGATAGATAGATAGATAGATAGATAGATAGATAGATAGATAGATAGATAGATAGATAGATAGATAGAATCATTCACAAAATAAAGACATGAACATGTTATCCTGAAGACATAAGATAAGATCAGATAAGAGTCTCTGTTTGATTGATTTAGACTGGCACTGAACCCATGCCCGTCGGCAGGACTGCTGAGAGTGCTGACCTCCATCTGGGGGGATACACACACTACAGTTATGACGGGACCTCCTGGACAACACACGCTGCCTGCTGTCACACCCCGTGGGAAAACCGCCAGCCTGATGTCTCCTCATCCCATCCAGACTTTCCCCGAGCTTTACTCAACTGATTAGATTTAACAGAAACTGCCGGAGACACGCGCCGTCATCGGTGAAATACGAGCGAGCAACTGGAGGAAACTATTTGTTTGTGGGTATGAAGCGCTATGTGGAATACATAAACTAATATTTTCTTTTTAAATTCTGAGTGTTTTCTGCCTTCAAGCCTCTCAAAACAGTAGTTAGGCAACACTAAAATTAAAATTTACACCGCGCACAAAGAGTGAACCCTCGCATCTAACTGTCATCAAAACATACATTTTTATCTGTTTGGTTCTGCCCTGCTTAAGAGATAACCATATATGGCACAGAATGAAACATGAATGTTTTCTAGTTGATTTGAATTAAATGAATCTCTAAAGAGAACTTCGTATCTTAGTGACCAGCCATTATAAGTTTGCATTCATGTAAACACAAGCGGAGTTCGTTTACCGAGAACCTCACCTCAAAATCCGGAACAACACGCGTCCTTCGCTGCCCTGAGCTCTCCAGAGATGAAACGAGGTCAAATATGATGGTTGTAAGTCTGCGTGAATGAATGCCGACTGAAAAACTGGTGGACCTGTAGATCTGCTCCGAATCCAGGGAAAAAAACAACGAGCTTCAAGCGTCAGCTAATAAATTCCAGAGACCCCCAAACTGCTGCTGCCCTAATCTCGCGTCCCTCTCGCGCGCCGGAGCCTGTAGTATACAGTTCAGCCTGGAGGGAGGGACACTCTCTCTCTACTACAACTTCAACGCCCAGTTTACTTATTTCACTCTATTAGCGTTCTTGCTACTGTTAATCAATAGATATGCTATTAGAAATTATATATTGCGTTGGTACATTCAAGGATTCTTTCTAACTCCTCCCAGACCACCAATTGAGCGCTTTGCTCTTTCTACTCGTGGGCGGAGATTTAATGGTCAAATTGTTTTCATTTCCCCCCCTCAACACCACCACAGATGGCGAGTCAGATAAGAAAAGTATCACGATCCCTTTGTCTACATGCCCTCAAAGGTCGTGACACTGACATTCCCTGTGGCATACATGATATCCCACCGCAATTCACATCTAGACCACAACCTCTGTCATAACAGAACCCCCTCTAAAGTGCACATGCCACGATGGAAGGCGCAGTATATATATATATATATATATTAGGGGTGTAACGGTTCACAAAATTCACGGTTCGATACGATACACTTGTGCCACGGTTCGGTACGTTTTCAATGCAGCAAAAAGAAAGAAATGCCAGAGAAATTTCCTTGATTTTTTTTTAAATTATATTTTTATTAAAACTAACATCATAAAGTATGATATATGAAGTAATATGATATATAAATAATATATACACACACACACACACACACACACACATACAGACACACACACACACACATATTGTGTGTTTTCAGGGCATGTTCCAACTTGCCCCACTATTGGTGTCACCATCGGTCAGCATTTACCTGGATTTTTTTTTTTTCAGGCCAATAATGTTGGAAATGTTAAAAGCTTTTTTGTAGATGCAACTTTGAGGAATGTGTAGGCTACTTAAAAATAATGGTTTCCATTGCACATAAGGTTCCTTATGTTGAAAAAAAGGTTCTTTAGATTATTAACATGTTCTTCACTCTAAAACAGTTGCGATGAAACTGAAGTGTTGCAACAGATCTTTTTCGCCGGACAATCCAGTGATTACATTTTGATTAAATTTACATTAAAAGGGGGGAAAAAAATATTGGATTTTCACGATTAGACCTATCACAAAAATAGATGTGATACATTTCCATTTAATGCCAACTATTTTTTTTTTAAGAACTGTTAAGTAAATCTTCTTTGGAGAACCCATAATGGGTCTTCTATGGCATGATTGGCATTGCTGCGGAAACCATAATTTGGATGTTTTTATTTTTAGGAAATTGACTTATGAGTAATCTGACAAGTGTTTAAGGTGGTACACACTCACAATTTCTTCAAAGTGATGGTGCCTCTTAAAGTCTGTGCAGCGACTGTCTCCAATATTGGAGGGGACATGTCCCCCATCCCATGAGCTGCTCAAGTAGGCAGGAGGTCTATGGCTGGTGGGGGTGGGCTGTAAGGGTACTTCAGTCCATGTGCTTTCTTAAGAAAAGACATGAGACATTCCACCACACAGCCAACCCTGAAAAGGGATAATTCCCCTAAGCATGAAGATGAGTAAATTATGACAGAATCTTCATGTGGTTATAAACCTGAATTACTTCCTTCGTGTATTTTTTAATATCCAGGTAACTCGTTTCAGAAAGTGAATAAGGATTGGAGATCTCAAGCTCCAAAACAAACCTTGAACAAGTGGTCCATACGTCTTCTGGAGCCATACGATAGTGACTGTGAGAGACAAATGAAAATTAAATAATTTTTTGGTGGAAATCTTGATATTTGCAGAATTAATAGAAACTTTGAGTTAGTTCTTTTCAGTGAATCAGTTGATCCAGGTCACAAACTCTGAATGATTCATTCACAATCATGGTCTTGTTCATTTTAAGTGTTTGAAAGCTCTTAAAAATTCTCCTTCGTTTTCCACAGAAGAAAGAAAGTAAAATTGAACAAACAGAGAGCAGAAGCCTTCTTTATACTCTGTTTATTGCAGTTTATATGCTAAATTATTATTCACAGCTAAAAGATCCCATCTGTCTTCACCCCATAAAATTGCACGCTATAGCAAAAAACAATGTCCAACATGGTCACGACATGTAGAAACTGACAGGAAACTAGACCCCCTCCCTATAGCCCACCCCATACTCCATTCTCCATACTCCATACTCCATTCTCCATTACTCCATACTCCATTCTTCATACTCCATTCTCCATTCTCCATTACTCCATTACTCCATACTCCATTACTCCATACTCCATTACTCCATACTCCATTCTTCATACTCCATTCTCCATACTCCATTACTCCATACTCCATTCTCCATTCTCCATTCTCCATTACTCCATACTCCATTCTCCATTCTCCATTACTCCATTCTTCTTACTCCATTCTCCATTACTCCATTACTCCATTCTCCATTACTCCATACTCCATTCTCCATTCTCCATTACTCCATTCTCCATACTCCATTCTTCATACTCCATTCTTCATACTCCATACTCCATTCTCCATTCTCCATTCTCCATTCTCCATTCTCCCATACTCCATAGTCCATACTCCATTCTCCATACTCCATTCTCCATTACTCCATACTCCATTCTTCATACTCCATACTCCATACTACATTCTTCATACTCCATTCTCCATTCTCCATTACTCCATACTCCATAGTCCATACTCCATTCTCCATACTCCATTCTCCATTACTCCATTCTCCATACCCCATTCTCCATTACTCCATACCCCATTCTCCATACTCCATTCTCCATACTCCATTCTCCATTCTCCATTACTCCATACTCCATTACTCCATTCTCCATACTCCATTCTCCATACTCCATTCTCCATTCTCCATTCTCCATTACTCCATACTCCATTCTCCATACTCCATTCTCCATTACTCCATACTCCATTCATCATACTCCATTCTCCATACTCCATTCTTCATACTCCATTCTCCATACTCCATTCTCCATTATCCATTACTCCATAGTCCATACTCCATTCTCCATACTCCATTCTCCATACTCCATTCTCCCTTCTCCATTCTCCATTCTCCATTACTCCATACTCCATTCTTCATACTCCATTCTCCATTACTCCATGCTCCATTCTTCATTCTCCATTCTCCATACTCCATTCTTCATACTCCATTCTCCATACTCCATTCTCCATTACTCCATACTCCATAGTCCATTCTCCATACTCCATTCTCCCTTCTCCATTCTCCATTACTCCATACTCCATTCTTCATACTCCATTCTCCATACTCCATTCTTCATACTCCATTCTCCATACTCCATTCTCCATTACTCCATACTCCATACTCCATAGTCCATACTCCATTCTCCATACTCCATTCTCCATTACTCCATTCTCCATACCCCATTCTCCATTACTCCATACCCCATTCTCCATACTCCATTCTTCATACTCCATTCTCCATTCTCCATTCTCCATTACTCCATACTCCATACTCCATTCTCCATACTCCATACTCCATACTCCATTCTCCATTCTCCATTACTCCATACTCCATTCTCCATACTCCATACTCCATTCTCCATTCTCCATTACTCCATACTCCATTCTCCATACTCCATTCTCCATTCTCCATTACTCCATTACTCCATACTCCATAGTCCATACTCCATTCTCCATTCTCCATTCTTCATACTCCATTCTCCATAGTCCATAGTCCATACTCCATTTTCCATACTCCATTACTCCGTACTCCGTACTCCATACTCCATACTCCATACTCCATTCTCCATTACTCCATAATCCATACTCCATAGTCCATACTCCATAAACCATTTTTCATACTCCATTCTCCATACTCCATTCTTCATACTCCATTCTCCATACTCCATTCTCCATTCTTCATACTCCATTCTCCATACTCCATTCTTCATACTCCATTCTCCATACTCCATTCTCCATTACTCCATTCTGCATACTCCATTCTCCATTACTCCATACTCCATAGTCCATAGTCCATACTCCATTCTCCATACACCATTGTTCATACTCCATTCTCCATACTCCATTCTTCATACTCCATTCTCCATACTCCATACTCCATACTCCATACACAATTCTTCATACTCCATTCTCCATACTCCATTCTCCATACTCCATTCTTCATACTCCATACTCCATACTCCATACTCCATACTCCATTCTTCATACTCCATTCTCCATTCTCCATTCTCCATACTCCATTCTTCATACTCCATTCTCCATACTCTACTCACTCCAGACAGCCTCATTCTGTCTGGGGCCATCAGGCACTGTACAAGGACAAGCATCATACATCGCGCTTTGTTGTCCCAAACTGCCTAGCAATTGATGTATAATACAAAAAGAGATTTTTCTTTTACACAATACCAAAGTGTTTGAGAATGGTTATGAATGTTTTCTTATGTAGTCTTTTCAAAGATATGTCATGCCCCTTTCAGCTCCCAGTTCCACCAATGAAAGACAGAACATTTGTACAGAGTCAACTTAACAAATTTAATTTATCTTTTTATTTTCTTAATGCATGCTATTTTACTTATTCGGTTATTCCAAATGAAAGAAATTTGTTCTTTAATCAAAATGTAAAACTCTCTCTTACTCTGAAAGGATGGAAGAGCAAGCAAGTTCCTCATGCATTCCCTTTCCTTTGAATTCTTGCACTTTGAAAAAGGAAGAATGTTGCAAGGTTGCAGTTAACTTTAAGAAATTTTATTCCTGAATGCTTATAGCATTTGAGATGGTTAATTACATTTTTGTGCACTGAATGTTTTTAGTAAAAACTACACTGTTAAAAATAAAGGTTCCAAAAGAGGGTTATCACAATAATTTTACACCGGAAGAACTTTTTAATTGTTCCTATAATTTGCCGCGTTCACACCGCACAGGAACTGAGAAAGATTTTAGTTAGGGGACTAAATTCCATTTTAGGTTCCACAAAGAACTTGTAGTGAGCTTTTAAAAGAACCATTTTTTGTTCTTAGTGTGAAATTTGAATAATCTAAAGAACCCTTTTCCACTATAAAGCAATGGAAAGGTTCAATGAATGTTAAAGGTTCTTCATGGAACCACTGATGCTGATAAAGAACATTTTGTTTTAAGAGTGTAATAGTTAAATATTGCTGTTTATCACTGATACATTTTTCACCACTCTACATTTATTCTATAATTGCATGTGTTTCACTTAGAAATTGCAAAGGGTTGCAAACTGTAAAACAGCTTATTACACAAATGTGTTGCATAGCCATGTTATGGTGTCCAAAGAATGATAAAATTGTAAGCTGTCAAAGCAGCAAGAATGAGAATCAATTTACAAATATACAAGAATCAGGTAATGGACATCATCTATGTACTGTATACCAGGCTACATACTTTCTTATTAGCTAAAACTTGAAAGATTATTATTATGAGACAACCGTGCATAACCACTAATGCTCTCAAACATGCATCCTATACGTTTTGTTAATAGGAGAGCAAGCTTTGCCCACCTGATTGAGATGGATGTGTGCACTGTTGATGATTTCTGAAGAGCACTACAAATAACTACTCTTCTTTTGGAGATGAGTACTTATGTTTACCTGTTTCTTAGCAACGCGTGTTCAGAACAGCATGGGAAATTAGACTGGTTTTGCAAAGAATCATATTTTTGTTATTGTTAATAAAGATTTGGGTGCTTATGTTTACTATAGCCTATTATTTGGTCTCAGGCATGATGTGTGTATAGTTGTATACAACATTTCTGCTTAGAAAAGAACACTTCTGGTCTAGGATAAGTTTCCCTATGCCAAAAAAAAAAACACAAACTTTAATTGCAGTGAGAATATGAGAAAATTATAACCATCCATATCCTTATATCTACAAGGGATGTCCACCCAAATATGAACATTCATAATTTACTTAACCTCAAACCATATATGACTTTCTTTCTTCTGTGGAACATATAATAAAATCAACAAATCTCTGTAGTGTACGTAGGAGGAACACCACCTACACCTCCTAGACTAACTTTACCCTGAAGTTGCTTCATCCTCCATTTTTAACCTGTGATTCATCAGCTTATTAGCACAGATTGATTTGACAATAAAACTTCTAACATGTCTCATGCTATTAATTTCATCTGTTCTCACTACCAGCCCACAGTTTGGGTGAGTAATGGCAGTTTGAGACAAAGTGGGATTGAATGAGCCAGGCTGCATATCAGTTGGATGCAGACTGGAGCCTGCGGACACAACATAATTGACTGCACTGGGATCTGAGAGTCCCATAGGGAATAGAGGCCAAAATACCCACAGGACAAGACTTCAGCATTCTGGAACTTATGATAAATACTGCCTGCTAACAGCTTATACCATGATGAACATATTTTCATCACAGCGATTACAACATCTTCTAAGAGTTGAGAAGAATAAAGAGATAAGTATTTAATTGCATATGATATGATCTTTTTGTGGTAAATATGGGAAGAAGAGTGATCAGTTATGGCTTATAAAGTGTTAGACTGAAAATTCTGTCATCTATTCTTTTATGACTTTCTTTCGAACACAAGGGAAGATATTTTGAAGATTATTTTAAACCATGTATTTGGTTAAAAATCTGATTATGATTATGAGGGATTTCAAGCTAACCTTGATTGGATGAAATACAGTCCACCACAATTCACACTATGAAAACAAACAAACCAACAACAACAAAAATCTGGTAAAAACAAAAAAAGTGAATATGCATTATAATGTGATTAAACTGATTAAAATGCATGCTTTCAATGTAATGTAAGTTTCTTTGGATAAATGCATCAAATTGACCCAGCAAACATAACTATAATAGAAATGCATGAAAATTTCACAACGCATCAGAGTGTCAACACTTTGCAGGCATTTTCTAAACCATAAGTCTATACATCTAAAAATCTAAAAACATCATAGGGTGACCAGTATTTCGGACAACTATTTTCGGAGCCACAAAGTGTTGTTGTCTGTACAAGGAAAGTCAATGGGGTCCAAAATAACAACTGTATGGACAAAAAAAAGCACTCAAACAGTGTAGACAGCAGGAAAAGTCTCTCTTGCACAGCATGATTCAAAGCTGTCACTTTTCTTTTGAAAATAAAACATAAAATTAACTATAACAATTTGTGCAACAGCACACCTCTGTGAGCAGATCGCCCATCTCAGCACTTTCAGGCGCTTGCCTTTCGCTCACCAACCGAATTGTCACACTATGCAGTCAGTTGCTGACAAAGGCACTTTCAGATTGACAAGTGATAGACATGCACATCATTAAGACAATGATGACAGTTACAGAGACATGATGGGAGTAGGACAGTGAGGGACAGTGTGAAGGGGAGCTGAATAAGAAAAGCATCTCATTTAACAATGTTGCCACCCCTCCCTTTTCGGATGTCTGCATTGTGCTTCACCCTCAGTGACAGGCCAAGCGTGCAGAAAGGCTCTATATACCTCCAGCGTTCTGTTCACAAGAGCTGCCTGGATGGTGATATAGGAAAGTAGGGCACGAATAGCAGGGCTCGTCCCCTTCTTAAGGGCAAGTCTTCTGATTCACTGCAAGGCAACTATCAATTATTTCTGTAAGAGCAAATTCATTTTGCTTGCTTTGACGCTATGCTTGCATTGCATTTCTATTTTAAATCCATTCGTCATAGATTTCAAGTTCAATTAAATGAACTTTCCAGACTTTTATGTGTGGTTTACTGCTCAATGTTGCCAGATGTAATGAGAATATGAGCAATTCGTCCCCTTTAACTCCCTGATTTACACCCTGCAGATTGCATTTAGTGTTAGGCGAGACCAAAAAGGACCAGTTCTTTTCTGTATTTTTTTAATCTGGACAATGTCATGATTTCTTGTGTGTCTGTTCACGCCGAGTGTAGTTTCAGAAGACTTTAAACTTTATACACAGTAAATTTTTTGTCAGAAATCATTACTGATTTGGTGCTAAAGAAACATTTATTATTATTATCAATGTTGAACACATTTTTGTAGAAACCAATACCATTCAAATGTTTGGATAAGATAAAAAAAAATCTTATCCTGTGTACTTACTTTTATTCAGCAATAGAAAGAAACAGAAGACATTTATAATGTTGCAAAAGTTTTCTATTTCAAATAAATGTTGTTCTTTTGAAATTGCTATTCATCAAAGAATCCTGAAAAAAATTGCATCACGGTTATCACAAAAATATTAAGTGGCAAAAACTGTTTTCCACCTTGATAATAATAAGAACCATTACTAATAACTGTGAACCAATACTAATTGAGCATCAAATCAAATCATCATATTAGAATGATTTCTGAAGGATCATGTGACACTGAAGACTGAAACTAATGTCATGATGTAATGTAAAAACTTCCTGCATCACAGGAATAATTAAAATAGAAAATTGTAATAATTTCATAATATTGCTCTTTTTGCTGTATTTTTGATCAAAGAAATGCAGCATTGGTGAGCACAAGAGACTTTTTTCAAAAACATTTTAACCCACCGGTGATGCTCGTGTGTCGGTCAAAAATTACAGAATTCTTTTTTCAATTAAATGATACTATATTTTAGTTTGATAATATTTTTCATTTAATATTTATGGTATTCAGTTATATTCATGCAGTAATCCATTAATCCACTTTTTGAACATGGACCTGAAAATGGAATGTCCATCTTAAACGGTCTGGAATGCTTTAGACGTATGGTTGGTCTCCCTATAAAGACCAACTTGGCAGATTTTGCAGATTATTGAAAAATGTAAAAATTAAAATAAAAAAAATTAAAAAGTGAACTTGTTATAAAATGTTATTGTTATGAAAAATCCAAAACTACCTTTTTTAATTTTTATATGAAATACATATTTTCTGAAATGTTTTACTCAAGTTGTGCTCTAAATTTAAAGTTGATATCTCCAAAAGTTAGCTTTCAGTAAGATTTCATTTGGGTGCAGTTACCAACACCTTAAATTTCCAATTCTGTCATTTTTGACCGCGACCATGATTTTTATTTATTTTTGTTTATACAGTTAGTGCCAAAGCCTTTACCAAGCTATACCATTCCGATGAAGTAAAAAATGCAAAGAAAAAAAAATTTATTCAAAAAATCTAAAATTACCTAACAGCACCAGAGGGTTAAAAAGTGTCTTTTGACCCATAGTGTATAAACAATATATGTATATGATCCGAGGGTGATCAAATATTTTTAATTTATTCATTTATTAATGAATTTATCAATTATTTTAGTAATGTATTATATTATTTATTAATTACAGAATTTTAATTTATTAATTGTATTACTAGTTGGGTGATATATTTCTAAATGTATTAATTTATTTCAATTAAAGTTGAAGATTTTTAAAAAGCAGATGCACCTTTACATCCTAATGCAGCTCCGTAGAGAAGATTGCTCAAATTAATGCTAAATGCATAAGGAGAATATCTCCTAATCTCCAACTAATTAATGGAGCAAAATATGCTGAGCATGTTACCTTGGTATTTAATGCTTAGATACTAGCATTTCCTTAGCAACAACATGGCCGACGGCTAGAGGTGTGCACAGCTGGCTACAGCTGTCAGTGTCAGTGGAGGAGAGCTGTCTCACTGTTCATTACAACTCTGGACTCCTGAGCTCATGCACTACCCGTCTGTGCTTTCAGTCAATCAAGCATAAAGAAAATGCATGCTGCCATATGGCCAAAATATATGTGGACACCCCATTTTAGTGGATCGGTTTGCCTGTTCCAGCTACACCCTTAAATAAATCAATCAGGCCATGCAATCTCATTAGACAAACATTTTCAGTAGAATGAGGCTTACCAAAATAGTGCCACAGGTTAGAACCCAGTCCCGAATCTTTGGGATTGAGAGTTGGAAAGTCCACATTGGTGCTTGACCTCATTGACGCTGTGTGGTTGACTGGGATCAAATTCAATGCAGCCATGTTCCAACATCTACTAGTAAGAGCTGTATACGGTAACAGAGAGAGCAAAGAGAGCAAACTGTATTAATGCTCATGGTTTTGACATCAAAGACGTCAGTTGCGATAGTCTTTTCTTGTCTATTGTGGCGTGTGTGAGTGAAACAGCTTCTCGAACAAGAACAAATGTAGGGTGGGACTTGATTTTGTCCGTGGGGAAATGATTGAATGGTTGTGGTTTTCTATTGGTGGATCTTACGTGATTGACAGGTTGCCCCGCCCTTGCGCCAGTAAACACATCATCAGAGAAGAGACGTGGAAGGGGAAGTTATTTTGATCAAAGATGACACGTGAATTTGAAAAAAAATCAACAAATCATTTATAATAAATACTGTTAAAAAAAAGAAGATTGGTGTAGGATTTACTTCAAACCTAGTTTGCGAAGATTTAATTAAACATGAAATTTTGTAGAAAGTAGAAAGACTGAAATAGTATTTTTTTTGTAAAACATACTCAATAATATTTGTTTTATCTACAACATCGGAAAATATTTTTTTACACTGTAGTAGCCTACTTTTGGCCGTGTAGTGGGAAGGTTTGGGAACAGAATAAGCAACCTGAAAAACACAAGACAACAGCAGTTAACATCAGCAAAAGACAATGGTGACAGGATAAAAAACGATCCACAAAAGTACATAAACACATGTTGGTTTTTTTGGAGATAATTCCTGCACTGAACTGAGCTCGGCGAACACTTGGACATGTTTCTTCTTTCCTGTTCAGACGCCGCTCCAGTATTGTTGGCCTGTATTTCAGCTCTCAACCCCTCTTTGGCAGGCTGAAACTGATACGACTCATTATAATAATAACAGCCTCTAAGGAGAATGCCCAAACAACATTTGTCATGCACCGAGCCAAAATAAAATTGCGAAATTTCTGTAATATGATTCATTATGGCAGCTCCTGTGTGTGTGAGTGTGTTAGTGAGAGACAGACACAGACATTTCAGCTCTCTACAGACTCCTGCTTATACAGAGACGACTCAGGCTTACGGTAAATTGCAAAGACAACGATCAATAGTTTGGAGCCGAACAAATAATTCTGCAAGACAACAGATATATTGACTTTTGAAATGAGTAGGTGCATGGGTCATTTCATTCCTGGGCTTGTGAGCTGCCTTTCTTTCTTATCATTCAATAACAGAGAAAATACATTACAAAATTCAGCATCATTACTCCAGTCTTCAGTCACAAGATCCTTCAGAAATCATTCTAAAATGCTGATCTGAAGAATAATTTCTTATTATATTCAACAGTTGCGCTGCTTAATGGCTTCCATACCCTTTTTTCAAGATTATTTGATAAATGTTCAAAAGAACAGCATTTATAGGCTAAGAGGTGCATCGATTTTTGCTCAAAATGTTGTATTGATAATGCAAGAGTCCAGAACTCTGTAAAGTCTCCATCCAGCACATCCCAAACACCCTCAATGAATGTACGCGCTGAACTCAGAGGAGCCGATTCATGTGTGAAAATGATTCTTCATGTTCCCTCACAACCATTCTTTCACAGTTTGAGCCTGAAGAATCTTGACGTTGTCATCCTGGAATATGGTCATGATGTGTCTTCATGGTTGTTTAAGAAATGAAAAGCTACACACTCCATCAGTTAGTGTTAAAAGAACTGCTGCCAAACATATAACATGATAGAAACATAGTAATCACTGCAATAATGATCCAATCATACACTCTTAAGCATTTGCCTATTTAAATACAAAGTTCCAAACAGCAACTTTTTTTGGCTATATGTAATAAGTAGGCAGCGTAGCAGCTAATATGACAAATGCAGTCCACAGATCTCTATAAAAGACAGGAGCTCATTTTAACCGCTTTATAAGAGGGCATCTGTACCTCACACCTCTAATGTGACGCTCCCGCTGAGACTTCCTTTCTCTTATTAATCTGTGTACACCAACGAAAACACACTGTTAATTACAGCTAGCGGTAACGGACAGCGCTGCCACAGGGCCCTTAATAACTGAGGCACACGTCCCGCTCTCTTGCTGGTTCTTGTCCCTGAAAACAGGAACAAATCATGGTACATTCTTCTCTGTTTTATAACTCGGACGTACAAATGACGGGGCAAGTATAGAAATAATGAGAACACACAAGTGAGGGTTCACTGATGTGTTTTATTGTGATTAATTTGTTTTTGTTTTTGTTCAGGCAGTTAGGCGTTCTTCTTCCATTGAAGCTTTTTTGGATCATTACGAATATCATGCTAGAGAATATGATAGCCTAAGGTTTGACAAACTTGTGGAGTTCAGTGAATCTCAAGTGCTGCAGCCATTAATATAGGATGACACTTTTGTGAAAATGTTCAAAAACGCTGGCGGTGGCTAGCAACTTCTTTTTTTTTTTTTAAATGCTAGTGGGGAAAGACATTTGGATTTTGTGCACATATTTCCTTTTGAACTGAGTAATGACAGATCCTACAGTCTGCTGTGAAAATCATGTGATCACAACTTTAATTCATGACAGTTATAGATTATCAAGTCCACTTAAAATAGCAATTAATAAAAATGGGAAGACACGCTGCTTAACTCCACAAAAACATTAATTTCTTCTCCAATTCATTCTCACAAGTCCATTTAAAAGGGCTACAAATGAGGAAGAGCCTATTTTTTGGACTATCCTATTAAATAATGTGACACACTTTTAAGTATTGAGGGAGGACTAAATGAAGGAGGAGAAAGTGGCAGAACAGGCGAAGATGAAGTGGAAATACAGAGACAAACACAAAGGGATAAGAGACTAAAAGTGTTTAGACAGAAATGTACCTGGAAACATTTGATATTTGTTCAGGATTGTTGGATTGAAATATCAACACATGTATTAACTGCTCTGCGGTGAGCCGATAAAGAAAAAACCCAGAAACAGAAAAGGTTAAAGAGGTTTCAGTGTAATCATGTGTTCTGGATTGTGCACTAGCGACTCAATGCGCAGAATATCAACAGCGCATTCAAAGTGACAAAGGCTTCACTAGAGTGGGTGTTTCTGGAAGACTGGATAAATATAAAAGGGGTTAACCAGCTCTTTAAAATATGCACACACGCTTCATCTTTCATGCATCCATACACATTGAAATACTTGAAGTGCAGATCAAAATAAAACGATATCAGCTACTAAAACCATATTAATATTTACAGTCACGGTTTCTAAACTCATAAAGATACAGCAGTACTGTAAGCTTGTGTTTAAGGGCTACATGTTTCTGTGTCTTTGTCGCCATGACAACAGAGAGTTCACAGTCAGAGCAGGGCTATATGGTTCCTGACGCAGAGCGTTCTCGTAACAAAGGAAGCAAAAAATGCCATACCAGCAACATGTGTATCTCACCAAACACATGCAAGGCATGCATATTTATGATGAAATACAAACATTTACAAACATTTATCTCAGAATACAATATTAGCTTTTATCAATGATGCCATAAAATAATGTGTGTGTGTACACACACACTGTATACATTATTGAGTTTAGACAAGTGGAGCTGGGGGAGGAGGTGGGTTTCAGAGGACCAGCTTAAAGCAAACACTTCACACCACCATTTAAACAATGTGATTTCTAGCAGATTACATGTAAAGACCTATCAGCCTGTGTCATCTAGAGTCCCAAAACATTATGACCACTTGCCTAATATACAATTGGTCCTCGGCATTCTGCCAAAACAGCGCCGACCCGCCAATGCATGGACTCTACAAGAAGGTCCAGTGATATTCGGCGTTAGCTGCAGATCTTTCAAGTCCTGTTGTGAGGTGGAGCCGCCGTGGATCAAACTGGTTGGTCCAGCACATCCCACTGATGCTCAATTGGATTGAGATCTGGGGAATTTGGAGGCCAGGGAAACACCTTAAATTCTTCATCATGTTCCTCAAACCCTTCCTGAACAATGTGTGCAGTGTGATAGGGTGCTTTATCCTCCTGAAAGAGGCACTTCCACCAGAGAACACCATTGTCATGAAGGGGTGTACCTGCTCTGCATCACTTTGAGAGCTTCACACTTCCTCAACCGGCTTGTCTTCATCCCACAGTGATCCTGGTGTCGTCAAACGGCACACACGTACACAGCCGTTCACATGATGAAAAAGAAAACGGGACTCATTGGACCAGGCGACCTTCTTTCACTGCTCCAAGGTCCAGGTCCATTGTAAGTGCTTCCGACGGTGGACATCGGTCATCAGCTACGCAGCCAAACGCAGCAGAGTGTGATGAACTGAACTGTGTGTTGACACATTTCTACCATAACCATCATTAAAATTTTGTGTGACTTGTGCCACACTTGGCTGGGACCAGACGGTATGGCCTTTGTTGCCCTCGTGCATCGATGAGCTTTGAGCGCCCAACACCCTGATGGTGGTTTGTAGTTTGTCCCCTCTCGGACACTGTTGGTAAATTCTCAACACTGCTGACCGAGAGCAACACAAGCCTCACAGTTTCAGAGATACTCTGACTCAGTCGCCTTGCCATACGAATTTGTCCCTAGTCAAAGTCGCTCAGATCTTTATTCCTGGATCCAACACTGATTATGAGAACTTATCTAATCTACCCAGACCTTAATATGTGGCCTTAGGAGATGATCAACAATATGCACATCATATGGCAGTGTTGTGTATATATATATGTGTTTACATTACTTATATTAAATATATTTATGCACACTGTACACTATATTACTGATATATACGTTACTGAAAGGTTAAAAAAACAATGAAAAATGTTGAGCTGTTGAAGGTGATGGATTCGTAAAAGCTATATGTGGCATATTTACTTGTTGTCAAGCATGTAGAGATGAAAAGATTTTGACAAGGAGGCATGTAAACACACACACACACACACACACAGAGAGAGCGATTGCATACTGAGATATGGCTGCCAGTACTGACATTTTTGAGCCGAAACATGATTTCTCTTTGCTTTTGACATTTCCCAAGGGGAGAAGGTAAAAGCAAGAAGGAAAAAGGAAAAGAGCAAAGGAAAAAGAGAGTGGGGGAAGACAAGATGCCCAAGGACAAGCGTTGAGTATTATTAATGACTGGTAGCACAGCTCTGCTCAAGAGAAGTTACTCTAGACAGTGACAATTACGAAAGCCACTCTGATAGAGATCTCTCAGACACAGCAGACCTGCAGGAGGAGATAACTTCTTTAATGCTGGAAAACACCAATTAAAAAGAGAAGAATTTTTTTTCCCCTCACAATCTTTAATCATGCAAAATGTTTTTGCCTATTTTCTACGATAGACTTCCAGACCAGCTCTTTCTTTCCTGCACATGACTCTCCTCTAATTAAAAGGTTTTCCCCTCTTTCACTTCTTACGGAGCGACTGCGAATAGGAAATCGGCACTGAGAGCACAATAATGAGAGGATTTAAAAGTCTGAAGTCTTGCTGTTTTTACACACATTCACACTCTGGAAGTCTTAGAAAGCTTAATTCATATTTAATTAAATAGGAAGGGATGTCAACCTATAAGAAAAGTGTGATAAAATAATAAAATAAGACGATTAGTGATGAGTATTAGTTACATGCAGAAAAACAACTTCATTCATGGGTGCTGCTTCAACCTTGGGGTATTTTTATGATCTGTTTTTATGAAAACAAACAGATTTAAATCTATATCATATATATGAAGTTCAATATATATATATACAAAAAAGTCTTTGTAAAAGTGCATTATAGGACCCATTTAAGATGGGGTGGAAATGCTCATGCATGCCTTTCAGAAAAAAAGGATAAGTATAAGCAGCTTTCACCAAAAAAACAGTATCCAAACAGTTTAAGAAACACCTCCATACATTTCAAAATAAACTAAACATGAGGGCTCAAAAAGATGCGGGATCTTAACAAAAGCATAGGCTTGAAATGTATTTATTATTAAACATGACATAGAGTCGTGGAAAAGCTGTTCAATTGTATTTCTCATGTAGAACCCACTTCCACACAAGAGCAAGAGTGGAATATCCGTGAAGACACACACATGTGCAAACAGACACACACTTGCTGAGAGATGCGTATAAAGCTTGGAGTTCAGTAAGAATCAGGTGAAGGATTAAAAACTCTTTTTCACACACACACACACACACACACATCACTCAACTCATTCAGTCTTGCTCGTCTAGGTCACCAATTAAGCCTGACCCATAAAAGCTGTTGGCTTGGCAACAGTGCATAAGAAGCCGCATAACCAAAATTGGCTTGAGTTTAACTGTCACTCATCTGTGACATGTACACTCTGAGAGCTATTAAAGAGCCGAGGGGCCTTTGCAGTCACATTTACATTACTGATGATTGGAATGAATTTCAGAAGGTGCTGAACGTGAGCAATTATTTTATGGAACCAGATTTAATCATTTAATTTCAAATATTTTTACTAACAGAGCATAATATTTTTTTATATTACATGGCTATTCATCAAAAAAAAATCATATTAGATTTAGTAGATTTTTTTTTAAAAAATCCTTTTTAATAATCTCTTAACTAGCAGCAACAAGATGAACAAAGCATTAATATCAGTAGGATTATTGCTGAATGCCCTGAGGTCATGTTTACAATCGATGACACAGTTGCATACGAAACGAGAGAGAATGAGTCTGTGCTCTGAGACGTAAAGCTTGCACCGTCTTCATATGGGTTGCTATGCAGCAGCACTGCCAAAAGATGATTATGACTTTTATCTAAACATTTAAACTTTTGACCTCATAATTATGAGTATGTCATATTTTTTTTTTTTATAAAAAGCCATAATTATGTCAAAATTAAAAAAATAAAATTGAGATTTAAAGACATAACTTAAAACTCAAAAAATCAACTTGAATTTTTCTCTCATATTTTTAAGTCATGATTAAAGGTGCAAAACGCAAGTCTCTGAGTCTCTGCAACCAGAGTTGTGCACGCTCATGGACCACACACAAAATTTTTCTTTTCTTTACTTTACGTGGAGTTTGCGTTGGGGTTTGGAATGGACTACAAGCCGGTCTCTTTGTATCCATCTTCTACCTTTGACGCACGAGTTGTCTTCGCTGATGCGGAGAATGGCGGCTTATACACAAACCTGCGATACATACCCTGGTGAGCGTGAATGCACGCGCATGACGTCACGCCCAGTCTCAAATTCGAGCCCGAATCCCTCTTCTATATTTTACTGTACAGGATTATAGAGGCAATCTCAGTGAGCAGAGAAGGGCTCATTCAGCCCATCAGGCAGTTCTTTTAGCATGCATAGGATAGAAAAACAGGTATTTTTAACATGAAAAGTTGCGCAATGCACCTTTAATACTTTTTATCCCATAATTTTGACTGACTTTTTTTATCTTGTAATTATGTTTTTTTGGGGGGGGATGAAATGGGCTTCCATACGCAATCATGTCCAAGTAATATTAATACTCTTGGAACACTGCCCAGGCAAACCAATTTAAAGATGTGATCTAACTGTTGTTTAAAGGTAAATACAATAAAAACAGATCAGTAACTGAGAATGAGTTGGAATTATTAACTGTGAATTAGGTTCATCTTAAACTCAGAAAGAACTGGCAATAAGAGCAGAAACCATTGAAACGTCCTGAGAGCGTTCAGTAAAATGCTGCTCTGTTTCTTTCTCTCTTTCACTGTCCTGCTCTCTTCATTCCGTCTATAATCTCTGAAACATCCATCTTGAAATGATTTGTTGGGAGTGTGCAGATTTGGATGAGCTGGGAGAAATTTCCACTCACCCTATGCCATGGCATGAGTGCGGAGTTACCGAGCCAAGACAAGCCAATGCCTGGCAGACGCTCTCTGTGGAGGAAAGCACCAGCTTTCACTGTCCACTTTCATCAGTGTGATCCTTCTGATCAGAAGCATTACGAACAGCTTTATTTTTAGTCTTTCATTCAGTGTAAAGACATTATAAGCAGATTTTCTGTCGCTTTGCTGCTAGCGGTGCTTTCTGGAAGACCTCTTTCCCTAAAAATTCTCTGTAATCATGTTCTCCGGTGATCTTTTCTTTGTCTGTTTATTTCTGTTTTCCGTTATCACCCTCTCTCCTTTTCTCTTTCAGCCTGTCACTACACTTTTCACTTTCTTCCATTCCTTTTTCCTCCCTCTTTCTCTCTGACAGCAGCGGTCAGACAGCCTCTCTTTAATAGAATCCAGATGAGTTAGAAAAACAGGCTGAGGACAGGGGCCCATTAAAGTGTGGACCCTGTCACCATTCCTCACGTGCTTCTACAGTCCGCTGGCACTGTGTGTGTGTGTGACTGTGCGTATCTACACACGCCTCTTAAATCAGACAGTTAGTAAAATTATGTGATTGATTTACAGTCCCTCTGACGCTAATGAAACCGGCTTGATTTTCTGTCAAGTCCCTCTGGAGACAGATTAGCCCTGCAGATTGACATTTAGTTGATCTGAATCATTCTGGAAATGTAGAAAATGCATAAGGCTTATGATTGGGGTTCAAGACCCCTTAAAGGAATAGTTCACCCTAAAATCCTTTCATCATTAATACTCGCCCTCATGACGTTTTTATTTTTCACACAAGCAGAAACCAGCTTTGATCGGCATCTGACTTGTTGCCGACAGAGTTTGTGCATGAAGGCACTTCAAGAAACTCATTTCAGACAGACTTCTGAGGCAGCGTAATGGGTGAATGATCTACAACAAAATAGAGAGAGCTTTACTAAACAAATATTTAATTACCACAATAGTAGTTGACGACATCAAAAGTTACACTTTATTTCGATAGTCACTTTAGATGTTCTACTAATTATAAGTAACTTTTCAACTACATGTCAACTAACTCTCATTAGAGTATTAGTATATTATAGTAGACTGTCAGTAGACTGTTAGGTTATGGTTAGGTGTTAGGGTTCGGGTAAGGGTAAGGAGAATAAGTTGACTTGTAGTCGCCAAGTTACTTATAGTCATTTGAATGTCTGTTGGGGGACAAACTAAATAAAGTGTCAGCAGATATTAAGCTGACAGTCTACTAATACTCTAATGACTGTTAGTTGACATGTAGTTGAAAAGTTACTTATAGTTAGTAGAATGTCTAAAGTGGACTATCGAAATAAAGTGTTACCTTTTTTTTTTTAGCTTTTAGCTCAATTGTCACGAAATGGAACACAGGATTGTGGGATATCATACAGTGAAGGATACATTTACATTTGTTCATTTAGCAGACGCTTTAATCCAAACTGACTTACAAATGAGGAATGAAATAAGTGATTCATCCTAAATAGGCAGTAAACACGAGAAGTAGTGATAGAAAGTTTCAGACATCATTTAGAAAAGTACAAGCTAGAACAGGGAGGGATTAAGGAGTAATGGAAGCATGGGGTAAGAATTTTTTTCTTTCTTTTCCTTTCAGCAGGATGCAGTGAAGTGCTGACGGAAAATATACGTTTCTTGAAGGATTCGGTGTTCCGGATAGGGATGGAAAGATCATTCCACTAGCAAGTAACATTGAACGAAAACATTCTGGAAAGTGATTTTGTGAAGGTCAGTCATCAAAATTGCAAGCTTGATGGGATTATTGTTGATGAACCTATAGCTGGATGGTGAAATTGTGCAGTACAGTCAGAGTGACAGAAAAGATGAGAAGCTTCGTCTACTCTGGGTTGAGCTGTAGGTGATGTTCCTTCATCCGTGCCGAGATGTCCGCCAGGCAGTCTGAGATCCGTGCAGCTACCGTTGGATCATCTGGATGAAATGAAAAGTAGAGCTGTGTGTCATCAGTGTATGCCTGTATAATGGGACCCAGTGATGTGTAACGTATATGGAGAAGAGGAAAGATCCAAGAACTGATCCCTGAGGAACTCCCGTCACCAGTTGATGTGCTGTGGAGCCACCTTGAAAGACCTACATGCGAGGTAAGCTGATTAACAGTGTCGAAAGCTGCAGATATATCTGTAAGAATGAGAACTGATCATTTGGAATCAGCTTTCGCAATCTGCAGAGCTTCCGTAACCAACAAAGCAGTCTCAGTTGAGAAAATCTGATTGGTAATCTTCCAGCTGGTTGTTCTATGAAAAGAAAGATGATTAGATAAAGGTACTTCAGTAGACAGGATATGACACAATCATTTGATTCGGACATGCCTTATTGTCTTCTTACCTCTCTATACCCCTACCACTGCTGAGATACACACTTCACTTTAAATAACACAACAATGATGGCAACAGCGGACAAAGGATTTTGACTAATTTATTGTAATAAAGCAGAAACAATATTGAATGCTGTATTGTACATTATTTGAAGGTTAGTTTTTAAATATATAGACTGGTCTGGCTAAATTATTCATGGAGATATTGACTTGCCACTGAAAAACTGTCACACAAATATTAGTGGAAGTGAGAGAGTGAGAAAAAGATAAGAGAGAAAGGGAGATAGTGAGCCAGTAAATGGGGTGTTGAATAAAAAATGACCTGTTCGTCATACACTTTCACATTCTGTCAGTAATTTGTAGGGTAAAAGATGGCCCTTTCCAGCCACCGCAGATTTATTGCATTCTACTGTAATTCCGAGGGGTTTATAGAGGTGATATGATGTAAACGGGTGGTCTATAAATGAGTGACAGATAAAGGCCCAGGGCCAGTTGGTGTAATGTCTTTATTACATTTCTATTCCTCACAATGTCCTCAAACAGGGCCTAGTTTGACAGCGCTGTCAGACAGTGGGACACCTCGTCCCCCTCTGTGGCAGCGCAGCCTCACTAGTGTCTGTTCATGCCAGAGTGCCACAATCAGTTTGGTTTATTTTAGACATCATTACTCACAATGATGAGGCAAAGGGACAGTTGTGAGAGTTCATGTTGTCTGCTCCCTGTCACTTTTCCTCTCATTTCTACAGGACAGTCATGGAAAACAGAGGAGAGAGAAAGACAGCTGATGAGGGAGTTTTACCAGGCGACTTCTCGACGGAAGCATTAAGTGGCCACCGCCGCCATAAAAGAAAACACAACAGCAATAAAAAGCTGACATTTCAATTAATGGCCAACTGCTTCTGCTGAGAATTAAAAGGGAATCGTCTCAATCTATCTTCCTCCAAGCCCACCTGTGTCACGAAGCTTTTATAGCCGAGCACAGAATGTTTCCTTAATCGCATCCATAGGGAGAGACACATCGACTGGTGGCTCATGCATGCATCATGCTGTCAGCGCCGTCCAGATACGTGCACTCTCTCATTTAGTTACGTTTCAATGGAAAAATTGTACAATAAATACATTTAAAAAAGAGTTTGGCTGAAGCGCCATCCTCACATCCTCTCATAGATGGACTCCAGGTGCTAAAAGACATGAGAATCTTTTAAAAATACACTGCTTTTGGGGAACTGTAGTTTTAATATGGTTGTAATGGAAGAGCTCAGTCCAATAAAGTGCATAAAACAATAAGCCCTCTACTCTGCTGTTTTTCTAGTTGAGCTCAGCTTGTAAAAACACCCTGAGAGATTTCATTGGTCTATCACTAGGATGCCATAGTCATCTGGCTGATGCCTGGGTGGCTTCAGTTTACAGGTTCAATAATGTGTTCAGTCATGCAACAAACACGAATTTAAGAGCAAGCAGGAAGGTAATTTGAAGGCTGTTGTGGTCTTTATGACTTTTTAATGTAATCGCACAGAGCCAGGGGTAACTAAGTCATTTAAACAAAAGTAAAACAATCATTATGGTGCATGAATTTAATTATTTTTTTGCTATATTTATAACCTCACCGTTTTCTCTAAATCTTAATCAATTCTAATTGTTTATAAATGTAGTACCTTTTTACTTGAAACCTAAATCTTTTTTCTGCTTCAGTATCAAAAGTGATCCATTGAGAGAAAATTTGACATTTGAGACTTGTCCTACAAATCCTCGGGTTAGCACGGCAACTTCAGCCAAAAAAACACTTGAGAGGTGACGCTGAGATTGAAGAGACATCTGTGTGTGCATGGGGAAAAGATTTAAAGAGCCACGCGAGTCTGCTGCTGTTAACATTAAGTCAATGGAAAGTAAATCAGAGCTCTGAATTCCTGTGACTCGCTGGCCCCGGTAAGCACATCCAAATATAGGAATGAGCTGTTATTCATTTTCTTGCATCACGTCTCTTTAGTGAATTCAGTTGAATGGTGACCCACTTTGGTTCATTTTTCATGCACAGTCTTTCCTTGAAAATACCATTTGTATTACCTTTATCTTATTTATTGCTTTATTAAAAGCTGTGTTGCGTTTTTTTATATAAAGACACTTTCTCCAATACCAGTTTAATAAGCGATGTAGGTTGTAAATACTGTAGCACAAAAAAAAAAAAATTTTGTTTGAGCATCACAACCAGCTCTACAGCTAAACTGGTGCAACTAATGGTGAGTTTGTCCAACCAGTAACAGATGAGGCGAGTGATTAGGAAACCCGTTTGAAACCGATCATTATTTCTGAAATCATTTGAGCGACTCTAGTTGCACAGAAATACACTTGAGCTTTGAGAGAGGATCAGTATACGCTATGAAGGAATTTAATTGAATAAGAAAATGAATTGTTTTACCATCCGATGGTAATTTAATTCTAACAGGAGGCTTTATCTCTGTCCTTAGAGGCATATGTCCAGAGTTGCTTACTGTGCATTATATTGACATAATTGTTTCCACTCCTCCAACCTCATTGTGTGTAAACTATGCCCTTGGGTCTTTTCCTGGTCTCCTCCTCTCATCCTCAAGACTTGTTTCCTGACGCACGCTTCTTTGACTACAGCCCATGAATAAACCAATTGAGTGTGTTCAAGGATATCATTAACATGCTACTTTCTCTCCACACAGAAACCTAATCTCACCACAGTCGGCCTCACATCTAAAGACGCAATATATATGTTACACAAATGATATATATTTTTCTGAGATTAGTTGTGATTGATTGTTGTATTCAATATTGATCAAATCACTGGAATCAGCAGAAAGTTCATTGATGAGGTAACTAACTAAACACTGAGGCCATCCTAAAATGACAGTGAGATCACAGGTCACTGATGATTTGATCAAAGTGGATTCTGGTGATGTCATTTACTGATTAGTGAAGTCATTACTGACCTCAACTAACTAGTTCATATATGATGTCACAAACGTTCTCAGACTCATTCATGTTGCGAATTAATTAACTTTGTGATATTTTTTTTTTTTTACCTGGTAGTTATTAATTCACAGCCAAAATTCTTTATCTCATAAAATACTCATTATGTTACAATTTTAGAAGCCTCTTTTATAACTCCTCCATCTCATCTCATTAACAATTGTCCCAAAAAGGAGTCAGACTATTGGAATATTCATTGTAAGTCACAGACCATGAGCCCCCTGGTGAATTTTAGGTAAATTGGGCCACATTTTGTCATTGAAATGAATGCAAAAAGCGCCCCAATTTTTTCCAATTCAACCCTATTTATACCTATTCAGAAAGATAAAGGCTATGCTCAAAATATATTATCATACTATTCATAATTGCTGTAGTGTATGCTGTGCACAGTAAGCACATTTTCTGCATGCATACTGATGACGTGCACCAAAATATTCAGGATACAGGCACACTTAACAGAACTGCATCCCACACTTTACATTTGCAGTGATGATGATAAATAAACTAGATAACAGAAGAAAGATGTTTTACAATGTTTAACATCTCTTTGTTTTTAACAACTCATTATTTCATCAGACTGACACAGAAGTATAGTGACAACTATTTACTGTTTCTACTGTTTATCATTACATGATTCTTATAGTTTCCCTCACTATTTGTTATTTTTAAAAAAGTATTAAGTGTCGGACATATGATCAGCTAAGGATAAAAAAAGAAAGAAACATGCCCCCCCCCACCCCCCACCATTCAATATACTATAGTACAGTAAAAAATATATAAAATTAAATAAATTAAGAAATATATTACTATTGCAATAATACTATTATACTGTACAAGGACAACAGCAAAAAAAAAAAAAAACATTATTCAATAACAATAAAAGCATTAAGCTTAGTATCCATTAAATAAATGTCAGCATCCATAAAATACTTTTTGGTAACACTTTATTAAGTTGGCTTGGAAAAGCCAACTTACTGAAATCCTATTTAAACTTATTATTAAGTTGGCTTGGAAAAGCCAACTTACTGAAATCCTATTTAAACTTATTATTAAGTTGGCTAGTGATAGCCAACTTACTGATATTGTACTTAAACTTATTATTAAGTTGGCTAGTGATAGCCAACTTACTGATATTGTACTTAAACTTATTATTAAGTTGGCTTGTGAGAGCCAACTTACTGAAATCCTATTTAAACTTATTATTATTATTATTATTATTATTCTTCTTACTCAAAATTTACAATTTAAACTCCTCCTAGAGCTTTAACTCCACATACTCCAAACTCGGCTCAGACACTCAAACTGTTCTGACTCGGTATGCTATATCTTTTCAGACTGATTTGACTTTCAGATTTCTTAAAAATTAATATTAAAAATCATAAAAATCCCATTGACTTTCATTGCAAAAGTTCAAATTGAGCCAAGACTACGGTGGCCCAGTAGTGTACAACACAAAAACTCAAATCTAAACTCCCTGAAGCCCTAGACTCAATTAAACTCCCATTCTATTTGTACTAATGAACTTATCTATCTATCTATCTATCTATCTATCTATCTATCTATCTATCTATCTATCTATCTATCTATCTATCTTTCTAACTAATCTATCTTTCTTTCTTTCTATCTAATCTATCTTTATTTCTAACTGATCTATCTATCTTTCTTTCTAACTAATCTATCTAACTAATCTATCTATCTATATCTAACTTATCTTTCTTTCTAATTTATCTATCTATCTATCTATCTATCCATCTTTCTAACTAATCTATCTATCTATCTATCCATCTTTTTAACTAATCTATCTATCTATCTATCTATCTATCTATCTCTAACTTATCTTTCTTTCTAACTAATCTATCTTACTTTCTAACTAATTTATCTTTCTTTCTTTCTAACTAATCTATCTTTCTAGCTAATCTATCTTTCTTTCTATCAAATCCATCTTTCTTTCTTTCTAACTAAGTTATCTTTCTTTCTAACTAATCTATCTTTCTTTCTTTCTAACTAATCTATCTTTCTAACTAATCTATCTTTCTTTCTAACAAATCTCTTTCTTTGTTTTTTAACTAATCTATCTTTCTTTCTAACTAATTTATCTTTCTTTCTAACTAATCTATCTTTCTTTTTTCTAACTAATCTATCATTCTAACTAATCTATCTTTAATTCTAACTAATCTATCATTCTAACTAATCAATCTTTCTTTCTTTCTAACTAATCTATCTTTCTTTCTTTCTAACTAATCTATCTTTCTTTTTTCTAACTAATCTATCATTCTAACTAATCTATCTTTCTTTCTAACTAATCTATCATTCTAACTAATCTATCTTTCTTTCTAACTAATCTATCATTCTAACTAATCAATCTTTCTTTCTTTCTAACTAATCTATCTTTCTTTATTTCTTACTAATCTATCTTTCTTTCTAACTAATCTATCTTTCTTTCTTACTAATCTATCTTTCAGTCTTTCTTTCTAACTAATCTATTTTTCTTTCTAACTAATCTCTTTCTTTCTTTCTAACTAATCTTTCTTTCTTTCTTACTAATCTTTTTTTCTTTCTTTCTTTCTAACTAATCTATCTTTCTTTCTTTCTTTCTAACTAATCTATCTTTCTCACTAATCTATCTTTCTTTCTTTCTTTCTTACTAATCTATCTTTCTTTCCTTTTTTCTTTATAACTAATCTCTTTCTTTCTTTCTTACAAATCTTTTTTTCTTTCTTTTTTTCTTTCTAACTAATCTTTTTTTCTTTCTTTCTAACTAATCTATCTTTCTTTCTTTCTCACTTATCTATATTTCTTTCTTTCTTTCTTTCTTTCTTTCTTTCTTTCTTTCTAACTAATCTATCTTTCTTTCTTACTAATCTTTTTTTCTTTCTTTCTTTCTAACTAATCTATCTTTCTAACTAATCTTTCTTTCTTTCTTTTTAATTAACTTTCTTTCTTTCTAACTAATCTATCTTTCTATCTTTCTTTCTACCTAATCTATCTTTCTTTTTAATTAACTTTCTTTCTTTCTTTCTTTCTTTCTTTCTTTCTTTCTTTCAACTAATCTATCTTTCTTTCTAACTAATCTATCTTTCTTTTTCTTTCTAACTAATCTCTTTCTTTCTTTCTTTCTAACTAATCTATCTTTCTTTCTCACTAATCTTTTTTTCGTTTCTTTCTTTCGAACTAATCTATCTATCTCACTAATCTATCTTTCTTTCTTTCTTTCTTACTAATCTATCTTTCTTTCCTTTTTTCTTTCTAACTAATCTATCTTTCTTTCTTTCTTTCTAACTAATCTTTTTTTCTTTCTTTCTAACTAATCTATCTTTCTTTCTTTCTAACTTATCTATATTTCTTTCTTTCTTTCTTTCTTTCTTTCTAACTAATCTATCTTTCTAACTAATCTTTCTTTCTTTCTTTTTAATTAACTTTCTTTCTTTCTTTCTTTCTAACTAATCTATCTATCTTTCTATCTTTCTTTCTACCTAATCTATCTTTCTTTCTTTCTTTTTAATTAACTTTCTTTCTTTCTAACTAATCTATCTTTCTTTCTTTCTAACTAATCTATCTTTCTTTTTCTTTCTAACTAATCTCTTTCTTTCTTTCTTTCTTTCTAACTAATCTATCTTTCTTTCTCACTAATCTTTTTTTCTTTCTTTCTTTCTAACTAATCTATCTTTCTCACTAATCTATCTTTCTTTCTTTCTTACTAATCTATCTTTCTTTCCTTTTTTCTTTCTAACTAATCTATCTTTCTTTCTTTCTTACTAATCTTTTTTTCTTTCTTTTTTCTAACTAATCTATCTTTCTTTCTTTCTTTCTAACTAATCTTTTTTTCTTTCTTTCTAACTAATCTATCTTTCTTTCTTTCTAACTAATCTATCTTTCTTTCTTTTTAATTAACTTTCTTTCTTTCTTTCTTTCTAACTAATCTATCTTTCTTTCTTTCTAACTAATCTCTTTCTTTCTTTCTTTCTTTCTAACTAATCTATCTTTCTTTCTCACTAATCTTTTTTCTTTCTTTCTTTCTAACTAATCTATCTATCTTTCTATCTTTCTTACTAATCAATCTTTCTTTCTTTCTTACTGATTTATCTTTCTTTCTTTCTTTCTTACTAATCTGTCTTTCTTTCTTACTAAACTATAAACTAATTAAACTGTAAACTTCTTTAAACTTCTTCAAACTTATTGGTCCAAACTTTCACAAGCCAACTTAAAGTTTGTCTCGACGAACTTTTTCTAGTTATTATTCTTCTTCTTGCAGGTAAAATTTACAATTCAAACTCCTCCTAGAGCGTTAACTCCACATACTCCAAACTCGGCTCAGACACTCAAACTGTTCTGACTCGGTATGCTATTTCTTTTCTAACTGATCGGACTTACGGTTTTCCTAAAAATGACGATCAAAACTCGAAAAAAACCATTTGAAATTCCCATTGACTTAACATTGCGGAATTTTCAGATTTTCAAACTCCCCAACTGTCAAAAATTCAAATCTAAATCCCTTGAAACCCTAGACTAAATCAAACTGCCATTCTATATACTATATGAGCCATTGAGACTCATTGAAACTCGTCTATCTATCAACTTCAAACTATTTTAAACTTCAAACTAAATTAAACTTCAAACTAATTTAAACTTTAATCTTCAAACTAATTTAAACTTTAAACTAATTTAAACTTCAAATGGCTAAATTTACTTCATTAAAACATAAACTCTAAACTCATATAAACTCTGAGTGTGTAAGTGAGTGAGTGTGTGAGCGAGTGAGTCTGTGTGTGTGTGTGTGTGTGTGTGTGTGTGTGTGTGTGTGTGTGTGTGAGAGAGAAAGAGTGTGTGTGTGTGTGTGTGTGTTAGTGAGCGTGTCTGTGCGTGTGTGTGTGTGTATGAAAGAGAAAGAGTGTGTGTGTGGACGAGTTAGTGAGCGTGTCTGTGTGTGAGTTAGTGAGCGTGTATGTGCGTGTGTGTGAGAGAAAGAGTGTGTGTGTCTGTGTGTGAGTGTATGTGCGTGAGTGTGTGTGTGTGTGTGTGTGTGTGTGTGAATGAGTGTGTGTGTGTGTTAGTGAGCGTGTCTCTGCGTGTGTGTGTGTGTAAGAGAAAGAGTGTGTGTGAACGAGTTAGTGTGTGTGTGTGTTAGTGAGCGTGTCTGTGTGTGTGTGTGTGTGTGTGTGCTTGAGTGTGTGTGTGTTAGTGAGCGTGTCTGTGCGTGTGTGTGTAAGAGAAAGAGTGTGTGTGTGTGAACGAGTTAGTGAGTGTGTGTGTGTGTGTGTGTTAGTGAGCATGTCTGTGCGTGTGTGTGTGTGTTAGTGAGCGTGTCTGTGTGTGTGTGAGTTAGTGAGCGTGTCTGTGCGTGTGTGTGTGTAAGAGAAAGAGTGTGTGTGTTTGAACGAGTTAGTGTGTGTGTGTGTGTGTGTGTGAGTATGTGCGTGCGTGTGTGTGTGTGTGTGTGTGTGTGTGTGTGTGTGTGTGTTAGTGAGCGTGTCTGTGCGTGTGTGTGTGTGTGTAAGAGAAAGAGTGTGTTTGAACGAGTTAGTGTGTGTGTGTGTGAGTATGTGCGTGCGTGAGTGTGTGTGTGTGTGTGAGTATGTGCGTGCGTGTGTGTGTGTGTGTGTATTTATTCCCCATTGAAGTTCCACAAAAATATTGTGTTTGCAGTTTCGATGCGAGGTGAACTTTCAGGGTAAAGTGGGTCGCGGCCGAGAAGCGCAGCGCTGCGCGAACACATTATTCTCTGAGAATACACAACAGTAGCGCCATTATTCGGCGTCGTTAATGTAACTTATACACTATATGACTTCACCCTGTGGTGCAATATACATTTAGTTTTACATTCATTTACATAAATCAGTTGCTTGAAAGAAAATTGCTGATATTATCGGATTTTCATGAATGATTCTCAATTCATTTCATTCAGTTAGCGGACGCTCTGAGGTAAAGTTCAGAGTCTGCAGACCGATTGTATTTAATTGTACAGTACAATCATAACATAATACAGACATTATCTTAATTCCATAATGTCCTTAAACATAACATTATTGCTGGCCATAAACTGAGAAAGTGCGCGTCCGGTGAGCGATACCTCGAGACTCGAGTTGTCCTAGACGCGACGCTTCTCGTCCGGTGTGACAGAAGGGGGAGAGGGAGCGGAGGCACTTACTTCAAGTGACAAATGCGCAAGTAGTGCTGGTTGAGATTGCTGTTAGCCTCGTTTCACTCAGGGGAAAAATGTAAAAAAGACAACAACGTTTGCTTAACTATTTCCAAATACGCTGCTCAGATCCCAAACAAGCAAAAATTTCGCACCTATGCAGTGCATGTTCTGAAATTAAAATAAACATTGCCCTGATACACACACAGCGTTAAGTTTTTTTGTCAGAGAAACTACATAGCTTCTCTGACTAAAAAAACATTAACAACGCTGTGTGTGTATGTAGGCAGTGTAAAAAAAATTTTCGTTCCGTTACCTCCAACCCCCGTTTTGAGTCGCCGGATCCACCCCCCCCTCTGCGCTCCGGGACCTCCCACTTTACAAATTAAGCACTGTGTGTTAGTGAGCGTGTCTGTGCGTGTGTGTGTGTGTGTGTGTGTGTGAAAGAGAGAGTGTGTGTGTGAACGAGTTAGTGTGTGTGTGTGTGTTAGTGAGTGTATCTGTGTGTGTGTGTGTGTGTATGTGCTTGAATACACACACACACACAGGAAAGAAATCTTTCTTACTAATCTTTGTTTCTTTCTCTCTTACTAATCTATCTTTCTTTCTAACTAATCTATCTTTCTTTCTTTCTTTCATTCTTACTAATCTTTTTTCTTTCTTTCTTTCTTTCTTACTAATCTTTTTTTCTTTCTTTCTTTCTAACTAATCTATATTTCTTTCATTCTTTCTAACTAATCTATCTTTCTTTCTTTCTTACTAATCTATCTTTCTTTCTTTCTTACTAATCTATCTTTCTTTTTTACTAATCTTTTTTTCTTTCTTTCTAACTAATCTATCTTTCTTTCTTTCTTTCTTACTAATCTTTTTTTCTTTCTTTCTTTCTAACTAATCTATCTATCTTTCTATCTTTCTTACTAATCTATCTTTCTTTCTTACTAATCTTTCTATCTTTCTTACTAATCTTTTTTTCTTTCTTTCTAACTAATCTATCTATCTTTCTATCTTTCTTACTAATCAATCTGTCTTTCTTACTAATCTATCTTTCTTTCTAACTAATCTATCTATCTTTCTATCTTTCTTACTAATCAATCTGTCTTTCTTACTAATCTATCTTTCTTTCTTTCTTACTAATCTATCTTTCTTTCCTTCTTTCTTTCTAACTAATCTATCTCTCTTTCTTTCTTACTAATCTTTTTTCTTTTTTTCTTTCTAACTAATCTATCTTTTTTCTTTCTTTCTTTCTTTCTTACTAATCTTTTTTTCTTTCTTTCTTTCTAACTAATCTATCTTTCTTTCATTCTTTCTAACTAATCTATCTTTCTTTCTTTCTTACTAATCTATCTTTCTTTCTTTCTTTCTTACTAATCTATCTTTCTTTCTTTCTTACTAATCTTTTTTTCTTTCTTTCTTTCTTTCTTTCTAACTAATCTATCTTTCTTTCTTTCTTTCTTACTAATCTTTTTTTCTTTCTTTCTTTCTAACTAATCTATCTATCTTTCTATCTTTCTTACTAATCAATCTGTCTTTCTTACTAATCTATCTTTCTTTCTTTCTTACTAATCTATCTTTCTTTCCTTCTTTCTTTCTAACTAATCTATCTCTCTTTCTTTCTTACTAATCTTTTTTTCTTTTTTTCTTTCTAACTAATCTATCTTTCTTTTTTTCTTTCTTTCTTTCTAACTAATCTATCTTTCTTTTTTTTCAAACTTATTGGTCCAAACTTTCACAAGCCAACTTAAAGTTTGTCTCGACGAACTTTGTCTAGTTAAGTTGGCTTGTGAGAGCCAACTTACTGAAATCCTATTTAAACTTATTATTATTATTATTATTATTCTTCTTACTAAAAATTTACAATTCAAACTCGTCCTAGAGCTTTAACTCCACATACTCCAAACTCGGCTCAGACACTCAAACTGTTCTGACTCGGTATGCTATTTCTTTTCTAACTGATCGGACTTACGGTTTTCCTAAAAATGACGATCAAAACTCGGAAAAACTCCCATTGACTTAACATTGCGGAATTTTCAGATTTTCAAACTCCCCAACTGTCAAAAATTCAAATCAAAATCCCTTGAAACCCTAGACTAAATCAAACTGCCATTCTATATACTATATGAGCCATTGAGACTCATTGAAACTCGTCTATCTATCAACTTCAAACTATTTTAAACTTCAAACTAAATTAAACTTCAAACTAATTTAAACTTTAATCTTCAAACTAATTTAAACTTTAAACTAATTTAAACTTTAAACTAATTTAAACTTTAAACTAATTTAAACTTTAAACTAATTTAAACTTTAAACTAATTTAATCTTCAAATGACTAAATTTACTTCATTCAAACTTATAAACTCTAAACTCATATAAACTCTGAGTGTGTAAGTGAGTGAGTGTGTGAGCGAGTCTGTGTGTGTGACTGTGTGTGTGTGTGTGTGAGAGAAAGAGTGTGTGTGTGAGTGAGTGTGTGTGCGTGAGTGTGTATGTGTGTGTGAGTTAGTGAGCGTGTCTGTGCGTGTGTGTGAAAGAGAAAGTGTGTGTGTAAACGAGTTAGTGTGTGTGCGTGTATACCAAAATACCTTAGAACACCCTAGCAACACCATAGCAACCAACCAAAATACCTTAGAACACCCTAGCAACACCATAGCAACCACCCAAAATACCTTAGAACACCCTAGCAACACCCTAGCAACCACCCAAAATACCTTAGAACACCGTAGCAACACCATAGCAACCACCCAAAATACCTCAGAACACCCTAGCAACACCCTAGCAACCACCCAAAATGCCTTAGAACCCCCTAGCAACACCCTAGCAACCACCCAAAATACCTTAGAACACCCTAGCAACACCCTAGCAACCAACCAAAATACCTTAGAACACCCTAGCAACACCCTAGCAACCACCCAAAATGCCTTAGAACCCCCTAGCAACACCCTAGCAACCACCCAAAATACCTTAGAACACCCTAGCAACACCCTAGCAACCAACCAAAATACCTTAGAACACCCTAGCAACACCCTAGCAACCACCCAAAATACCTTAGAACACCCTAGCAACACCATAGTAACCAACCAAAATACCTTAGAACATCCTAGCAACACCCTAGCAACCACCCAAAATACCTTAGAACACCCTAGCAACACCATAGCAACCAACCAAATTACCTTAGAACACCCTAGCAACACCATAGCAACCACCCAAAATACCTTAGAACACCCTAGCAACACCCTAGCAACCACCCAAAATACCTTAGAACACCCTAGCAACACCATAGCAACCAACCAAAATACCTTAGAACACCCTAGCAACACCCTAGCAACCACCCAAAATACCTTAGAACACCCTAGCAACACCCTAGCAACCAACCAAAATACCTTAGAACACCCTAGCAACACCCTAGCAACCACCCAAAATACCTTAGAACACCCTAGCAACACCATAGCAACCAACCAAAATACCTTAGAACACCCTAGCAACACCATAGCAACCACCCAAAATACCTTAGAACACCCTAGCAACACCCTAGCAACCAACCAAAATACCTTAGAACACCCTAGCAACACCCTAGCAACCACCCAAAATACCTTAGAACACCCTAGCAACACCATAGTAACCAACCAAAATACCTTAGAACATCCTAGCAACACCCTAGCAACCACCCAAAATACCTTAGAACACCCTAGCAACACCATAGCAACCACCCAAAATACCTTAGAACACCCTAGCAACACCCTAGCAACCACCCAAAATACCTTAGAACACCCTAGCAACACCATAGCAACCAACCAAAATACCTTAGAACACCCTAGCAACCACCCAGAACACCCTAGCAACCACCCAAAATACATTAGAACACCCTAGCAACACCCTAGCAACCACCCAAAATACCTTAGAACACCCTAGCAACACCATAGCAACCACCCAAAATACCTTAGAACACCCTAGCAACACCATAGCAACCACCCAAAATACCTTAGAACACCCTAGCAACACCATAGCAACCACCCAAAATACCTCAGAACACCCTAGCAACACCTTAGCAACCACCCAAAATACCTTAGAACACCCTAGCAACCACACAGAACACCCTAGCAACCAACAAAAATACCTTAGAACACCCTAGCAACACCCTAGCAACCACCCAAAATACCTT